>OX030950.1:38593224-38635757 GCA_943735915.1 Pherbina coryleti
AGCTGTCTGTACAAGACTTTTTCGTCGTTGGTTGTTCCAAAAGTTTTATAAAAGCTTTTTCAATATAAATGTCAATCAATATTTTCTTTACTCTTTACTTTTATATAAAAGGGTTCTCTCGAATTTTTATCGTTCAATCACGGGCAGTGTTGCCATTTTAGCTACTTTGTAGCTAGATTTAGCTTCTTTTTTTCTCATTTAGCTCCAAAAATTGTGTTTTAGCTCCTAGCTACTTTTTTAGCTTCTTATTTTTCGAGTTTAGCTACTTTTAGCTACTAGTTTTTTTGGTTAAAAAATGCAATATTTTCGTAATTTTGTGACATCTCTAACTTATACATACAATGAAATGCAATGGAGAAGACTTCACACTTATTCATGAACTTAAGTATCGTCTTCTATTGATTTTTGGATAGAAGAAAGAGAATGGAAGGGTGCTTTAAACGAAAACCCTTTCTCTGATCTTAATAAATTCGTTTTTTATTTTTTACTTTTACCACTAAGCAACGCTGAAAAAGAGAACGTTTTCAATAATGAGTCTTATAAAAACAAAACAAAGAAATTCAATTCAATTATTAATCTCAAATTCCACAGTATGTTAAGCCCATCATTCGTATCACGAAACAAGGCATGAACGACAAAAAAGAACCGATCAGCACTACTTTCTTCTATATATAAACCTACATATTGCTTATCGTGTTTTGCATATCGTTAGTAAGCCTATTTCGTGATACAGAATGAAGGGGTAAGATATATCTTAAAAAATAAACAAATGTTGCCACGACTACATTATAAATGACGATCTCGTAACATTTATGAAACGGGAAGATATTTACAAAAATGAAGATTCTGATAGTTGAGATAATAATAGTAATGATAGTATGGAATTTGAGATCTGAAGTGATGGTATACACCTACAAAACTGTGCCTGCATATATATATTAATACATACATATATGTATTTATTTAAAACTGGACTTTTTGGCCTTTTTCTTGTAATTAATTTTTGTTTTAATTAACACATAACCGTTTTAAAAAAATAATTAGTATATTGAAAGTGTATTTTACTTATCAAAATGTACCTTAGCATATAAAAATATATTCCTTTTGTTGTTTTTATTTATCTACACAAAAATCAAAAAAAAAATTTAAACTGAATGAATAAAATATAGTAACGAAGTTGTTTTTAAAAACTAGCTTCTTTTTTTAGCTACAAAAAAAATTGTTTAGCTCTTTTTAGCTACTTTTTTTAGCATTTTTAGCTACACCTTCAAAAATTTTCTGGCAACACTGATCACGGGGTAACCGCTGAACCGATTTTAATAATTATTTTACTGTTCAATTGCTATAATAAGCGACCCTGCTACTGGCTACTGCGTTTTTGGTAAAACTTTTCATTTAATTATTTAAGAATTCATGTATTTTAATACATGCTGCCATTCTGTAAGCAGCCCAAAATAACAGCGAACAATAGGTAAAGCTCTTTGTTGAGAGAGAGAGATGAGAGTCAACAAATCATCGCGCTGACATCTTGAGTGGATAGTTGTACTCTGTTAATTTCTGGTGCAGAGTTGCCATAAGTCCAATATATCATATTTATTTTGATACTCCCAAGCAACGCTGGGAACGGGTGTGCGAGTAATATATAAAAACGTTGGTGCGTATGTATTATGTCTGGCGATCACGGCCGAATCACTACATAAAGTTATCCACCTATTATTCACACCATATGTTCTTGAGGTACTCCGGGTTGTTTTTGTTTTATGTAAGACCTCTTAGGTAGCACAAGGGTTTTTCCAATAATTCTTATTTATTGGCCAAATTCATACCACATAATATTTCAATTAAAAGAAAGTCTTTGGCAAACTTTGGACCCGATAAATGGAGCTGGAGTGGAGATATTTGTGAAAATGTAATTTTCTTGTATAAATACCGGAAAATATAATAATTTTCCATAGAAGACATTGTTATAGCAAAAATAATACAATATTAATCACTTACATTAAAATTTAGTCCCGAGTAACATCGGGAGTAACAATTAGTAAGATTATAAATTTGTAGAAAAATGTGTAACCAAGCTTTTTTTTAAAAATAAGAGTTATTGTAAAAAAAGACATTGAATTTGGACAGATTTGAAACTTGAAAACTTATAAAATTAAACTAATGGACATGGCTTATTTCTATTTTAAGCAAAAAGGACTTGAACAATTTTAAAATATTATCTATTAAAAGTATGATTTTAATATTTCATTGTTACAACCAGATTTTTAAAGCATTAACCTGTCAGGCCTATCAGCTTTAATTTCTGTCTTTCAAATCACGGGGAAAATCAAAAGGCTGGTATGTCTTGATTTAAGACTGGGTAACTCCTCCCATAGTCATCAAATTAGATACACACACCTTTGCTTTATTTTTCTTTGGGACAGAGCCTTTAAGTGTTTATCGACACCTGCTTTGTTGGTTTAATTCGATGGTGCCCCTTGGCAAGGAGTAGAAGAGGCTCAAGGAATTGACGCCAACAGATAGATATTCCGGACGATAATGTTGTGTTTGGGACAGTCGAGCAAAGCAAAATCACTAGAAACAAAAGTCGTAGCCTTTCAGTGAATTCTTAATTTTGTGGCAAAGATAACGTAGTAAATGGGACATTATTAAGTAAAGAAAGGATCATATTTCCGCCACTGTACATAAAGTTTGATCTAATGAAAAAGTTTGTAATGACATTGGCCAAAAAAGGAGTCTGCTTCAACTCAAGGTATTTCTCAAGCTGAGTATGCAAAAATGAAAAAAGCTTTAGTTTTTGACGGCCCTATAAGTCGAACATTTATAAATGATGTAAACTTTGTTAAAACCATGACTACTGTGAAAGCTTGGACCGGTTTTGTATTCGTCATTTCAAATTTCCTTGGGAACTATATTGTAAAGAAACTGTTGAAAATATGTTGGAAAGCTATATGGAGTAGGAATTAATCAGCCCTATCATGAAAAATTTTCTCCCGGGAATTGTAAAAGGGTGTTTCCGTTTTTAAATTCAAGCTCGAAAACTTTTTGGAAATTGAAAACAAATTTGAGCTTTAGGCTAAGTATGTTGACAACAAGACAACATGAAGAAAAAGAAGGCAACAACCAACAACAACAACAACAACAACAACAACAACAACAACAACGGCTCTGTATAGAGCAAATCACACAGCTTGACTATACAGACTGTTTCGTTGGCCGCTACACAAACTCATCAGAAGTCTTGCATGACTTTTCGGGTCCAGGTAGTCCAGGAAATCCTAATCAAATGGCACCCGAGCAGAGACTTAATCAAGGACTCGAACAGTGAAAAAAAAAATAAAGTGAAAAAAAGGGACTAAAAAAAACTCTAGGAGCAGTGAAAAATAAAAGAGAAACTCAGTAAATTAAACCAACAGTGTAAAAAATAACTACTGAAACAGAAAAAACAGGAAAAATTAAACCAACAGTGTGGAAATAAAAAACTCTAAGAGCAGTGAAAAAAATAAAGAAATCGAATTACGAATTACAGGAAAATTAAAAAAAAAAACTGAAATTAAACCAAAATAATTCACTAAAATGGTGAAGACTGGGTGGCTGTACTTCCTCTCAAAAGAACAATTGCAGTCGTATATGCAAGAGTTTGATCTAAATGGAGAGGGGGTTATGGAGGACAAGAAGTGAACCAGTGACAGTGGACACTGAAAAAGAGACCAAGTACATAAGTGAACAGTGTTTTCTTGTCGACCAGAGTGGTTTCATATCGGATGGCCGGCCATAAAACACCCTAGTGGCATAACGCCTGTTTTTCTGTCGACCCGAGTGGTTTCATACCGGACGGTCTGCTCTAAAAGCATCCAAGTAGACGTGCCATTTATAGATTCGCCGACAATTTGGGAGATCATAAAACGGAGTAAGAAGAACGCTTCCATCAGGACTTAAAAGTGATAGAGGAAAGATATCAGGTTACGTGGGACCGCCATATGATGGCGGACTATTGCTGGTGTTTGATACGAGATTGTTCCCGGGAACTCCACAGTTGGAAGTCATATAAAAGCTGTTTCTCTCATGTTCTCACCTTTTCTTTCTTCTTCTTGTTTTATTTACATTTTGCGTCTGGAGCTTTATTTCACAGTAGATGGTCTAGATATTTACCTGTTTGTTAACGCTTACATTTTTGTTTTGAAGTTGGTTTTTCTTCCGCTAACGAATTATACTTTAAAAACATTAAAATGCCACGCGGTACTTTGTTAACTGATGTAGAGAAAGGAGAAATTTCTGCATTAAAAAAAGCTTGTCTCAGTTTTTGTGAAATTGCAAGAAAAACAAATCGATCTCAGAGAGTCGTTCGAAATTTTTTACCGAATATAGACGGTTATTAAAAAACGGCGAGGTGAACCAAAACCAAAACTTTCTGAGCCGGAAACCTGGTGAATTCACAATTAAGACAGCAACTCTTTGAAGTCAGCGTCACAAATCGGGGGAGAATATGGCTCAAACGTGTAACGGTGGACAATAATCGTGGTTTAAAAAGCTCCCCCCAATCTTATTAGACAAAAACTCAAATCTGAGCCCAAGTTGCTGTCATGTCACCACCAAGCCCGCTTTGAATTTGCCCGGCAATACATGGGACGGAATTGGAAATAGGTATCTTTTTTAGATAAAACAACCTAAACGGAAAAATAACCTCAAAGTTTTTTTTTAGGTAATTTTCTCTGAGGAGAAAAAGTTTAACTTGAATGGGTCTGACGGTTTTAAATCATATTGGAGAGATATACGAAAGGGACCCGTTTATTTTCCAAATGAAATTTTGGTAACGGAACAGTATTGGTTTGGGACGCATTTACGGTAGATTTCATGCTGGAAATAGCATTTATCAGCCCACGTATGAACTCTACCGAATACACACAAACATTGCAGATGAATTTGCTTCCATTTCTGGAAGAAAATTGTGGTGTTGAATGTGTATTCCAACACGAGAATGCGTCTGTGCACAGCAACAGAGAGACAAAGCAATGACGGGAGTCCCACAACATCAACGTTTTGGAGGTTGGCCAGTGGCCAGCATGCTCCCTATACCTAAATTCTATAGAAAAGGGTTGGGGAATTATAGTCCGCAAAATTTATGCTGAGAATAAACAATATATAAACGTCAGTCAATTAAAAGCCACCATTATTACAGCGTGGGAATCAATCAAGCAGGAGTCTCAAAAACACTTAGTACAGAGTATGACAGATCGACTTTTCGAATTAACCCATTAGAACATAAGATCTCTTCAAAGGTACGTTGAAATAGTTCCACTTTATATGGAAATGATTGAATAAAAAATATGAATTAAAGAAAATGAAGAGATGAAAAGAAGAAAATTTGAAATTACGACATTACGCTCATAGGATAGTTTTAATTTATATTTTGTTTTAGGCTTACAGTTGCTGAAATACAAGAAGAACTGGAAGCTATCGATATTGATTTGGAAGATATCGATATTTATACTTTTCCTCCCCTGGATGGAAATGATATAGACCAAAACTCGTATGCAAGTGATGACGAACATGAAGGAAACCTCAATCATCTTGGTGGAAAATTGTTGAATACAGAGTCGAAAATTTACCATGTAGGAAATGAAGATAATTTATCTAATGAATGGAATAAGAGTGAGGATGAACTGCTGGAAAAGTTTACAAGAACCAGTATTCAAAATACACTTGGTGAAGCTAAAAATAACTGGTACAAAGAACTTGAATAGCTTACGAAATTGAAACAAAGTTGGAGATAATGTCCCATATCGAAGCTCAATCTGCTAAAACTCCGACAGACTTTTTCCAACTTTCTTTTTTCTGAGGAAATATTTACTTAATCACTTTGTTGAACAAACTTTTTTATATGCTCTTCAGAAAAATATTGATTTGAAAATGACTATTGATGAAGTGAAACATCATCAGAAAATAGGTAACTGCACATCTGATACAATAAAAGATGGTTGTTCTGAGATTGGGCACCACTTCGTCCCATTTCCGTAATGAAAAAGGTAACAGAGAGGATCTACTGACTACCGTTTTTTTCGAAAAATGGAAACATACTTCTTGTGAGATGGATTTTGATAGCAACGAAGTTGGATCATGTAAACGTTATGCAAGATGGTAAGGTGCGACACAGATATCACAGCTGAAAGTATTTCAACGTTATAATCTCGGTAGGGGCGGCGTTGATAAGATGGATCAGTTGGTGTCTATATATCGATCGCGAATTAGGCAGGGTACTTACCTGGTGGCCAATTTTTGTAGATTTATTGAATGCATAACTTGTAAATGAATGGATGACTTAAAATTGTTTTGGATATTATTTTCATTTTTGGTCTATGAAAATTTAACATTTGGTCTATGAATATTAAACTTTCGAAGTGAAGATGCTAATGCTGATAGATTGTATCTGTCATAATGAAAAAATTAACTTAAACTGCTTTACAACGCAGTTTCGATAATTTACTTGTGAACTCTATGGTGCTTATTGAAAATTAAAATCTTGAACATAGGAATAGACCATCTTAAATAAATTCAGATTCGTTCTCATAGCAAAGCTTTTTCAACGAATGTTGTGAATGCCGTCAGATCAGCATCTCTGTCATATTTTGAAACAAGTCATATTTTGAAACTTTCGGTCTTTTCAAACTTTCCAAAGGAGAATTGTGTATTGTAGTGAAAAGCAGCCAATAAACTACGCCTGGTTGCCTCTTGGCCTTCGTCATATATTTTGTAAGATAAAAATTGCGCTATTCTATAAATCTTGAAGAGTTTTGAGAATTTGCTCGAAACTCTTTTTCCTTTCTAAAATTAGGACTGTCACCAAAATAAACAGCAGAGAACAACAATAATTTCGCCTCCCACACAATTTAATAAATCTTGATTGCAACCAGCAGATTTTGAGGAGCACAGCAAGCAACTCATTCAACTTTCTTTGGGATGCAGACATAAGGAAGGTTTTTTTGCAAAAAAATTAAATTAACTTCATTTTATTGTTGCTGTTGTTGTTGTTGTTCATGTTGGCGCATATGTTGCCACATAAATAACAACAAAGTGTGAAATTGCTGTCGGTCAGCTCAGCAGCAAGAACTGCACATACTTAATTTTTTTGTTTTTTTTTTTGGTGTGGTTGTAATCGTTGTTGTTTTGTTGAAGTGTTGTTGTTCTTGTTGTTGTTGTTGTTTTAAGTTTTGGCGCGGCTGGCAACACTGCCTGCCTTTATTATGTGCAGCAAAGTGTTTAATCATGTTCATTAATAAATCATTCGTTGTATTGATTTTTTTTTCTTGCACCCTCTTCCATTCTCACAGTTCCTGTGGATTTCTTAAATTTTGAGATGTTTTTAATTTTTTTTTTTATGTTTTCCCTTTGTAACTTCTTTCAAATTATTTTATTATTCAGCAAAAATAAAAAAAAGTGGGCATAACTGAAAATTTTTACTGCTAATTGTTCATTCAAAGCTTGATTTGCCAGCGATGAAGATTAATTAACAGTTCGTTCGAAATTCAAAAGAATTCTCTTGCTCTCTACACGCTTGAACTTTATTGAAAAAAAAGAAAAAAAAAACAATCTCACAGCTTTGGCTTTTGGCAAGCTTTTGTTAGCGCTTTTTGTTTTGTTTGTATTTTTCCTATAAAATTGGATGAACTTTTTATACTCTTCTTCCACCTCAGTTCAAACCGCAAAGACCACCTAGTGCTCGAACATTTTTATGATTTTTAATAATTTTTTGATGATTTGGCAATTAAACGCTTTTTGGTTTTTTGGTTTAAAGAAGGGCTTTCAAAAGTCTTTGTTCGCTTCTTAGCTCTTGATTGAAGCTACAGCTTAATGAGTTCAGCTACTATGTTTTTTTTCGATACAGTTTTTTTGCTACGGTCATTAATCAGACGTGGTTGCGGTTTAAGACCGACCACCTCTGAACGAGCCATGTTTTCATATAAGAGCAAATTTATAAGATTTCAAAGTAGATGCTTCGGATTTCTCTTTTTTTTTTAAAAAGATGAAGCAGGGGATCTTATTAAAAGAAAAAAACTGGTTAAATGGGTCATTTAGTTTAATGGAGTATATTATCGAAGCCTTTTTTTTGTAGTTTTTTTATGAAAGATAAAGTTATATAAATTTTATAAACTTTTTACTTCTATTTCAAAAATAGCTTCTTTAAAAACTTGGCATACATTACATCTAATTAAGTATGTATGAGTATATATTTCATGGTGCAGCAAAAGTCACTTATTACTTGATTGCTTCTTCTTTCCCATTAAACTATCAGGACAATTCAAACCAAGGCAGCCTTGACTGAATAGGTTTAACCACAGTCACAGTTTAATTTAATCGTACACCCAGGGAAAAAATCGTAAACCCAAAGAAAATACACTTTGCCACAAAGACTTTTATTGGTTACATTGTGCCCAAAGATAAAAAATCCTTACGGCAAAGGCACAAAGATTGTTAAATTCCCATGAAAAAAATACTTTATATCAAAGACTTAAATTCTTGTGACAAAGATGTACGTCTTTAAAAAAGTCGATTTCCTTAATACTATCTTTGTATGTCCGCCTTTTTTTTTCTATTACTCACCCCTTCTCCACTCTCCTTCCCACCCGTCCCCCTTCCCCTTGACCCTTAACCTATACGATTTAATCTAGTGCTAATTACAACTAATACATAGTAATACATCAATTGCCTTATATAGTACATATTGCCCACAAAGTAACTGCGAACTATAAGCGTGTGTATTTTTGAGAAAAATATGATTCGTAGAAAAAATTCTTTTAAGTTATAGACTTTGTCTTTGAAACAATGATGCTTAGCTTCAAGGAAACAAAGAAAATTTCTTGATTTTGCGTACTTTTTCTTTGTTAACAAATTCTTGTTAACAAAGAATTAAATCGTTATAGTAAATAATTTATATTTACGGCAAATATTTTTTGATTGATTTAGCTTCAAAGAACTTCAGTCTTTTGTTTCAAAGATGCAGCAGTTGCTTAGTTAAAGAATAAATCATTAGTGCAACGATCTTTTCTTTGTAGCAAAGATGTTTTGGTTACAGTCTTTTAACAACTTTTTTTCTTTGATTTTAAGGCGTTCAATTTTCTCAGTGTACAATCGCATGCCTTTTTGGAAAAATACGAATTTTTAACGTAGACACCTGCCTTGACGGCTTAATTCTAAGATGCACCAAGTACAAGACCGAAACATTGCGTCGGGTGGCCCTCCTTTGAGCATTCAAAGGTACCAAATTAGCTCTATGTTGTGATGAGATGTTGCAACCCTTTGAGCTCGACGTATGAGAGAGCTTTCCTAAATCTCTCTGAAAGAGATAACCATTTAATGCCAAATTTTGGGATGACCGACTGAAAATTTATTTCACTTAAGTGATTACCTTTATAAATAAAATTGTAAATTTTGGGAATAAGAGAGTCTGGGACCACATATTTAGTGTTAATAAATGGTAAGACATTACCTCCAAAGAAATGTACGGCCCATATTTTTTTCGAGAATGACCCAGATGAAAGCGTAACAGCTAATAAAAAAAAAATATAAAAATAAATAACTGGCCAATTCAGCCCTTGAAAAGACTTTGACCTAGCTTCTTATGATCAATTGTGTTGTGCGTGTTATTAAGTTTGTACACAATTGACCGAGAACCGGACCTACAGGTTTAACGCCGACTCCGAATGGCGATGAACGGAATGTTTTTGTTCTCAAGAAGCTTTACATGGCATTTTGATTACTCTCTGAAGTTTGCCATAGTCTGAAAAGAGGTGGCGGCCGTTATTTTAATTCAAATAATTTTCTGTCGCTGCTAGGGGTTCGAATCCGGGTCTCCAGGTTCGTTGACATAGAGGCCACGCACTTTAACCAACTACGCCACAGACGCCACAACAGTTAATGGGGCAACCAATTAATAACCAATTACGCCACAGCGCAACAGTTAATGGGGGACGTTATAAGGGGCATTACTCCAAAATTTCGTGTTTTTGCTGCTGCTACCAAACGGTTTCAACAAATGGTTGCAGTAAGATGTTGCACCAGCCCATGCTGCACTTCTGACAATCGAGTTATTAAGACAATAATTTCCAAATCGGATAGTTCCCAAACACAACAACTCGAGATTGCCTGATCTGACCTCTCCGGACTTTTTTGTGGGAAAAACTTTCAAATTCATATGTTTCATGGCTTTCCACCACGTTTATAACATCCTACACATGTTTCGCTTGGTTAACCTTTCCTTCCCACTAATCTATCGTCCCATTTTTCGAACCAAGGCAGACTTGACTGAGTAGGTATTCCACCTGAAATCCTTGGTTCAAAAACTAAAAAAAAAGCTGAAAAAATTTAGCTTATTCCGAATGAAACACTAAAAAAGGGCATGGAAAGTGTTATAAAAAGAGCTAAGTTTTGGGTAAGAATCAAATGTTCATTCTTAACAGATGTAATTTTTCATACTTTATGTAAAAAATTCTATTAAATAAACTTTAAAATTAAATTAAATTTTTCCTTTTACTAGAAATTATGCCATTCAAGTTTTTAAAAAAAAAATCGGTAAGGGACTTTTGACACACCCTGCATATTACTCATATTGAAATATAGTCTAACTAATAACAACATTTTGAATTAACTTTTTTTATTTTGTTAAACACCTTATTACAAATATTTGATACAAAACAATATACAATTGATCTGGCAACACTAAAAATATAAAAATAGTGTGATTCAAAGATTTTTTTAAACACACCAAATTGCGTTTGAAGTCAATATTAAGCTTGGTCAAAATAGAGAGTACATTCTAATTACACTGATCTACATTGGAAAGTATTCGAAATAATTTTAACTAATTTCTCCTTATCTACCCATGCTGAATACGAGGTTGGTAAGTAAAAGTCAATTATTAGTTTAATTTTTCACGATAACTACAGACGCGATTCGTCATAACATACCCCATATTCCGTACAAGTATGATAGTGTGTGTGTCACATTAGTTAGTTAAAAATATTGTGTTTTAGTTATCTGTTCTGTATTACTAAGTCATAAAAGTGTTAAAAGTAAAAAATAGTTGCATTTTATTGTAAAATGTCTCGAAAATGTGTGAATAATCCCCACAGTTTTTGTTTCATATGTGGTGAGGTGATATTTAGAAAAAAAGGTGTTCTATATCGCCTTTAATAAAGAAATCCTATACTTATTACTTTAATGATATAAAACACAAGGATAAAATGTGGATTCCATATTTCTGCTGCAATCCGGGTACTACAGGTTTGATAAATTGGCTGAGTGGTAGAAAAACATAATTTCGTTTCGCAGTGCCGAGAATCGACAAATCACACGTTTGATTCTTATTTCTGCCTGATAACTTATGTATGTATTTGAAAAAGGAATAGGTGTTTAACAAAAAAAAAAAAAAAAGAAGAAATATCATATTGTATCCAAATATACCATCGACCACTAGTCCTCTGCCCCATAGCAATCTTCACCCGATTCCCAAGCGTCCTAACATTGGCGACAACGAAGATGAATTTACACATACTTCCCCATCAATTTCCGAAAGATCAGATTTTGAAGGATCTAGTTCATCATCACAGCCACATAATTCACTCAAGGTGAATTAAATGATCTTGTACGGAAATTGCCAAAAAACAAAGCAGAACTTCTAGTCTCGAGACTGCAACAATGGAACTATTTAGGAAGTGGTGTGACTGTACATACTATTTCTGTACTACACAAAAAGATTTCACGCAATATTTTGAAATGGCAGAAAGTTTAGTTTATTGTAAAGATGTCAGTGGTTTGATGGGAGCTCTTAACATCTCATATAAACAGAACGAGTGAAGAATTTTTATAGATGGCTCTAAATTAAGTTAAAAAGCAATTTTGTTAAATAACCGAAATATTTTACCTTCGATTCCTATGGGTCACGCAGTTCATATGAAAGAGTCTTATGAAAATATGAAAACCGTTTTGTGGCGGATTAAGAATGATGAACACCAACGGCAAATCTGCGGAGATTTTAAAGTCGTAGCTTTGCTGCATGGACTACAATTAGGCTACACGGAATTTTGTTGCTTCATTTGCGAATGGGACAGTCGTGATAGAAAAGAGCATTGTAAAAAAAGGTGTGGACTCATCGTTAGTCACTTCAACCTGGAAAAAAATGTCAAAAATAACCCTTCAGTTGACCCACAAAAAGTGTTACTTCCACCATTGCACATAAAACTGGGGCTCATGAAAAATTTCGTCAAACCAATGAACCAAAATGGGGCTACTTTTGTATACCTTTGCCAGAAATTTTCAAAATTAAATGAAGCTAAGATCAAGGAAGGTATATTCATCGGTCCTCAAAAAGAAATTTATTTAAAGATGATTACTTTGACTCTGTTCTGAAAGGTATAGAAAAAAAGCCTGACACCATTTTCGCCTTGTCGCAAATAACTTCTTGGGAAATAAGAGGAGTGAGAAATATGTTGAACTTATCGAAAGCATGTTATCGTCATAACAAAAACTGGACTGTAATATGTCATTGAAAATCCACTTCGTACATTCACATTTGGAATTCTTTCCGGACAATTGTGGCGCTTTTAGCGATGAACATGGTGAGCGCTTCCATTTGGACATCGTTATCATGGAGAAACGATATCAGGGCAAGTGGAACGTTTCAATGTTGGTGGATTTTTGCTGAACTGTTTGTTGCTGGACTACAGAAGCAGAATATAAGTGGGCAATGAAAAAACCAAGTCGCAATTCTGCCAATGAATAGAAGAATGGTATGATTTCTGTGAATTTTTGCAAAAAAAAATTGTATTTTTTTTTTCTAATAAAAGAAAACTAGTTTTGAAATATAATTATTATTTTTGTGTTCAGCATTTCAAAATTAATAAAGTAAGCTACTTTACCTGAAGAATACTTTTATAAAGTCAAAATATGTCAATCAGTGTTATTTAATTTTATTAATTTTATTATTTTTTTTTTTTTTTTTTTTTTGAGGGAAATATTTTATATTTGAGGAACGACGATTAGCATTTAAGCTTAGAGACTAAGGTTTCCCACTGCGAGTAATCGCAAAATCATTAGTAATGTCATTAAATTTTGCTGCAAATGCCCTCAAATCAAAAGCCATCAGGAAAACTCGTGGCAGACCAAAAAAAAAAGTCCCAAACAACAGAGAACCGCATTGTTGGTCTTTCCAATAAGGACCCATTTTCATCATCAAGAGTGTTTGCAGCAAATATCGACAATGTGGTGTCCTCCAGGACTGTTTGTAGCAGACTACAAAGGTCGAATTTACCTGGAAGAATTGTTAGAAAAGTTTCCGCTTTAAAAAAAAAAAAACCGTAAAACATGGAGGTGGTGATATAATAATATGGGTGGGTTCTATACATTGAAAAAACGATACTATGGAAAAATCTGGGTAAAAGAATACATTGGAGCATACTATGTTACCTATGCTACCTACGCTATGTTATTGTGCTGAGGAACATATACCCCTTCTTTGGACGTTCCAGCAGGATAACGATCCAAAACACAGAAAACTTATTACGAACTATTTTCAAAGCGAAAATATCAACTTGCTTAAATGGCCAAGTCAATTACCGGATCTTAATCCGATAGAAACATTTGCAAAATATGGTATGAGATTCCATTCAAAACCTGACGCAAGTTGATCTCCAGTATGCCAAAAAGGTTGGCAAAAGTCATCCAAAATAATGGTGGATACACAGGTTATTAACCAATAAAAGGTTTAAATTTCTAATACTGCCAAAAATTTTACAAATATCCATAATTTTCTTTACAGATCTCTCTTGTACAAATTTATATTTTTTTTTTCCAGTCGATTTACCTATTTTTTTCTTTAGTTTTTCTATCTTTATTGTCTAGAAAACATATTTTGGTAGGCTTTTTTAAATTTAACTTAAATAATTTAAAACAATCCTAAAGCATAACACTTGTTTTATTTTTTGCTTCTTAATTGAATAAATATTTATTTTACTAAATAAGAAAATAAATCCACATGCGTGTACCTATTATTGTGACCATGTTTTTATAGTATATTTCAGAAAAAATAACCATTTCATATTTTTTTTTTTTTTATTTCTTCATATAGAATAGACTTCTTCCTCAAAAAAAATTTGAAAACTCTATAGACTCTACAGCCATAAATTATTTTGAATTATAGCATATTTTTAATTGTTTTTATTTTGATTAAAAAATTACATAAAAATTCAAAATCATGAATCACAAAATTATCAGCACCATAAAAATTTACAAAGCAGCCGCAGTTCAAAGTTAATTAAGTAGCCGCAATATTTATGTAAGAGATGATGTTCACTCATCTAAGATAAGAAAAGAAAAAAACTGCTAGCTAATTAAATTAAAATCTGTCCAAGTCCAAGGCTGAGAGAAAAAACAAAAAAAAATTAAAATGTTTAATCTCAAGTAATATGATATTTTTAGATGCAGTATAAAATTATCAAAGATAAAACGGAGCAGTTTTTTCATCAAATCTAATACTACGTTTACATTGAGCCAAATGACTCATTTCAGCTCATTCAGCCAAATGAGAACCGAAATCATCTCATTTCTCATACGAATTCTCATTTGCAAATCATCTCATTTGAAATAAATGAATGAGATTGGATACGTTCTTAAAACTAATTACAAACTTTTTCGAACGCATTCAATGCAGAATGGACAAAAATACACCGAACGCACTAAAAAGAAAGGAAAATGTCAAACATATTGTGAAGTGAATTCGAAAACAAAGAACAAGCTGTCAAACTAAATGCGATACGTTTGCAAAAAAATCAGTGTAAACACATTTGAATGACTCATTTGAAATGGCTCATTTGCTCTAATGTAAACGTAGTATAAGCTGTTTATTCAGATCAATATCTGACCTTCCCAAAACAAATTTTTGACATGAATCAAACAAGAGCAAAAAAAAAACCAAACAACTTGTCTGTCAAAACAACAGCATTCAACAAGTATACAAAACAACAATAACAAGTTATTTTTAACAGTTTACTTTAAATATCTTAGATATGGTTTTACATGAGCCAACTTAAAATAAGACAAAGAAAAAATGTATATTTTCAAAGAAAAATGTATGCATGTTAGAGACAAATTTTAAAACTTGTAACCAATCAATCACTGTTACATTTGTGAATTGTACTTTCAAAGATGTTAGATATGATCTTATCTACGATATGCTTTTTACCACTTTAGTTAATTTATAAATTAAGTTCATAAACAATCTAACAACAAAAGTGTAACATTTCCTAACTATAGTTAGCTATCTTATCTTGCCTCAACTGGATCTTTGAAGGGGAAGGGTATTTTGCTAAAAAAAACACATTTTACAGGGTTGACCCCTTTACTTACATTAAAAAGGTTTCCTGTAAGCTTTTGCACAACAAAAAAATTAACCCAGGCGACACAAAAGCTTCTCATGATGTATTTAACCTTCCGTTACTTAGATGCGGTCACACAGACCGAACACATACTTAAAGCTTTCTGCACGCCAGAGTTGAGCTTTCCCTCTTTGTATACCTTTCGGTTGATCAGAGTTCTTGTTTCAGCTGGTGTGGATAGATCGTTGCTTACTAGTGTTTTATTCCTTTTTCAGTGATTCGGTCTGTGACACCGATGTTAGTAAAAGTGTTACTTTTTGAGAACTTATAACTTCAGGTAAACTTATGATTTGATGTTTGAGACAAGCCAGTTATAACTACTGCAATGCTTGATTATACAGATAATGGATTACGAACAACATCAAGGTAAGTTACTTCGATTATGTGATGAAACAGAAACTAAGGACGAGGTGGAGTTTGATGAAGAAATGGAGGAGAGTTAGTATTCATTACGTTGGAAGAATTAGTAAGCTACGTCTTCAAGAAATTTTCAAAATTAAAAAGGGCAGTGTTTAGTAACAGAAAAAAAATGCTGCAAGGTCGAAAACTAAGTATAAGTGTTTTGAGTGCGGCAGGTTCCTTTGTTTGGAGCTTATTGTCCCCATTGTCCAAAGTTGTCCATTTCAAGCCGAGAATGAAGACTAAGTACTAATATTAATTATATTTCGTATTCAACCGTAAAATATTGGATTGCAGAGTTCAAAAGGAGAGTCGAATCAGCACAAAAGATGAACACGCCGGCGGTGCACCAAAAACATTGATCACTCCAGATTGTATTGGAAAAAATAAACAATTTCGTATTGGACAATCCAAAAGTGAAAATACGTGAGATAGCTACAGCCTTAGGCATATCTAGTGGGTCGGTGGTTTTTACTTTACATGAACATTTGGGTATGAGAAAGCTGACTGCAAGATGGATGCCGCGTTCATTAATGTTCGCCCTTTCCAAGAATATTTGGACATGTTTAAACAAAATCTGAATGATTTTTTGAGTAAAATAGTGACCATGGATGAAACATGGATCCAACACTATACACCAGAATCGAAGGAATCAGCAAAAGAGTGGGTATGTCCCAATGGAAGGTTACCAAAGTGAGCGAAGACTCCATAAATAGCCGAAACGGTGTTGGCGTCTGTTTTTCGGGATTCAAGATGCATTTTATTCATCGACTATTTGAGAAAAGGAAAAATAAGCGATTACTGTAATTTATTGAACCAATTAAAATACGAAATCGCAAACAAACGGCCCCATTTATAGAAGAAAAAAAATCATAATTTTGCAAGACAAGGCTCGAGCTCACAAATCGATCGAAACCATGGTCAAATTGCACGTGTTACGCTTCGAACTCCAGATTTGGACTCCAGCGACAATTATCTGTTCTCAAACTCAATGAAGTGGCTCCAGGGAAAGTGATTTGCTACGAATGAACAGGTCGAATTGGAAACTGAAGCATTTAAATCGGAGATCTTGTGCAATCTTACTATTCAAAGGGCATCGCAATGTTAGAAAATCGTTTAAACAAGTGTATCGAGCTGAAAGGGAACTATGTAGAGGAATAAGCAATAATTTTGAAAAAAAATCTTGTGTTTTCTTTGTTAGGCCGACAGCATCTTGAACGCAATAGTATATACAGTGAGCATAAAAATAAAGTAAACACCATTTTTATAAAAATATTTCATTTAAACCAAGAAGCATTTCAGAGAGGCAGACTCCCGCAACTGTAAAAACAAAATTGACAGCCCCTACACACTGCTCCTGAAGCAACTTCAAGTTGACCTAAAATGGCAACGTAAACTGAATGTTTCCAAGTGTTTGTAAAGTTTTTCTGATGAAATATCACTTTGCATTAAAATCCTAGCTGATTTCGTTTTGAAAATATCTCAATTTTTGCATTTTCACGTGAGTGAACCAACTAGTGCATTAGACAGCGCAATATATTCAAGTATAACAGTGTTTATATACGTCGGTATGTATATATATATATATATATTATACCTACGTGTGTGTGTGTGTGTATGTGTGTGTAAAATATTGAGAATTGGGATATTGTTTCCACACCATCTTTTGAGATAAATATCGCGGCGCGTTTTTTTTAAAGTTGTATTGCCTTGTAGGCCTATTCCACTATCCCGTCCCGTCCATAAATTACGTAATCATTTTTATATGTAAATTGGGTCAAATTGGATAGCCTCTAAGAAATATACATCTACCATTTATTGCATATGTTGCGAAGTAAATGTCACTGCAGCATTTTTTAAGCGACTTGAGTATGATGAATCTTCGATAAGATAAATTTTTAATCTCTCCTAAAACTTGTTAAATTTCTTGTGAATCGACTCTCCAGCCTGCTCTGACCACAATCCCAAACCATCTCCATCTAGTTTTATAACAGCATCCTTCAAGTGATCTAATATAACATGTATTTTTATCGTCGGCGAGACACCAGTTGTCTCAATGGCTTTGCGGAGAATTCCATGGATGATGAAAAAACTGGACGAACTTTATATTCCGCTGACGGTTCCATATCAAAAAAACGTAAATTGAATAGCGTATAAAAATTGATATTACTTTGCATAGTCCCAAAAATCAAATAAACTCATCGTAACATGAAGACTTTATTCATCTTAACTAAACTTAATGAAATACCCTTCAAATTAACAGCTGACTTCAAACTTATTTTAATAGCTATTGGCCAACAAACTGCATCGGCAACCTATTCTTGCCCCTACTGTTTTATCACCTTGAGTGAGATGCACAAATTAAATCAGTGTATTGACTCTTAAGAAGAGGAAAACAATATACTCTTAAAAATATTCGGAAATTTGAAACAAGATTTCAAAAAATTTAAGCAATTTGGCTATCAGAAAAAATTTGCAAAAGAATGCCACAGCACGGTAAATCATCCTCTCTTAGTCGAAGAAGAAGGTGAAAAATGTTTGTTTTAGAGAAATGTGTTCTTCCCGAACTTCATCTTTTGCAGGACTTTGTCAATCATTTGTTTTGGAGTGGTATCGTACCTCTTGTTGGGCGGGAAAAAGCATTGATTTGGCATACAAAGTTGAAACTAGTGGCAAAAAATTATCAAAGAGAGATCTTTGAAGGCAATGCATGCAGACAACTTCTAAAGGAATCCTCAAAACTCGGTAACTCCGATATTTATGAAGCGGTTGAACCATATGCCTTGATGCCCTTTGAGTGAGCTTTTCAGACAATGAATAAAATTGTAGATTCTTGTTTTACAACTAAAAAAGCTGATTTAACCGATTTAGATAAAAATTTGATAACTCTCCGCAAAGCCATTGAGAGCACTGGTGTCTCGCAGACGATAAAAATATATGTTATATTAGATCACTTGAAGGATGCTGTTATAAAACTAGATGGAGATGGTTTGGGATTGTGGTCGGAACAGGCTGGAGAGTCGATTCACAGGAAATCGAACAAGTTTTAGGAGAGATTTAAAATTTATCTTATCGAAGATTCATCATACTCAAGTCGTTTAAAAAACGCTGCAGTGACATTTACTTCGCAACATTTGTAATAAATGGTGGATGTATATTTCTTAGAGGCTGTCCAATTTGTCCCAATTTACGTATAAAAGTGATTACGTAATTTATGGACGGGACGGAATAGTGGAATAGGCCTACAAGGCAATACCACTTTAAAAAAACGCGCCGCCATATTTATCTCAAAAGATGGTGTGGAAACAATATCCCAATTCTCAATATTTTACACACACATACACACACACACACACACGTAGGTATAATATATATATATATATACATACCGACGTATATAAACACTTTTATACTTCAATATATTGCGCTGTCTAATGCACTAGTTGGTTCACTCACGTGAAAATGCAAAAATTGAGATATATTCAAAACGAAATCAGCTAGGATTTTAATTCAAAGTGATATTTCATCAGAAAAACATTACAAACACTTGGAGACATTCAGTTTACGTTGCCATTTTAGGTCAACTTAAAGTTGGTTCAGGACCAGTGTGCCTAAAAAGCGATTTTTTTTTTCATTTTCAAATTGCTATTAAAAGACAATTTAGGCTGTGAGGAAGAAAGCGTAGTCCGAAATACGTCTACCTCTTTTATTCTACCATGATTTAAACTTAAAATGGAAAATATTTTACCCGTCAAAAAAAGTAAACTGAAATTGTAAAGTAACAAGAAATGAGCAAAAAACATTAGAAAGTGAATTTTTAATACTTGGTTTGTTTTCCTTTTGGCCTGTAGTACTGCATTCAGTCTTCTAGACAACGAGTCAACAAGATTCTTTGTTACCTCAGGCGAGATTTTGGCCCATTCTTCCTTTGAGGCCTTTTTTTAGGTCCTCCTTGCTGGAAATCTTTCTCTGTCTGACTTTGCGATAGATATGCTCCCACAGGTGCTCTATCGGGTTTAGGTCTGGGGACTGCCCCGCATGGTCAAGGGTCTTAGGAGTTCCATAAAGTAGCTCTATGTGCTTCCACTCTTGTACAATTTTTGACGTATGCTTAGGATCGTGGTCCTGTTGAAAGATCCAGTTGTCCAGTAAGGCTAACTTTTCGACACTAGGTGCAATATTTTCCTGTAAAATCTTTAAATAATCCATATTGTTCACTATCGATTCAATAAAGACGAGATTGCCGACACTATTTGCTGCCATGTAGTCCCAGACCATAACCGAGCCTCCATCTTGCTTGATAGTGCGCTTTTCATTGAACGCATCATTTTTGGCTCGCCAAGTGTTTGGAGGTTTTTTGCAGCAAATATCTCAAACTTGCTCTCAGCTGTGTATAAAATGGTTTCCCAAAAAGCTGGAGCATCAGTCTTGTACTTTTTGGCGAATTCTAGACGCGTTTTCTCCTGGCAAATTCTTAATTTCATGGTGTTTTGCGTATTTATACACGATTTTTATTTTTGTTGTGCTTGCCTTTTTCTTTTAAATCAAGTATGACTTTTCGTGTTTCTAGGGAAGTTTGCTTACAAATGGTACTGTTCAGCTTTTTAAATGATTAAGACACAGCAAACTTTCACAAAATAATAAAAAAGCTTTTTTATTGTATTACAATAGGTACTTATCAGCTGACTTCTGCAAAAACAAAATCAGGTAACTTCTCAAAAATGAAACATAACGAAAAAAGTCTTGTCACTGTTTACTTCATTTTGACCCGACTGTATACTTGGATAGATGTATTTTTTTTTTTTGTTTTTTTTTTTTTTTTTTTGAGGTTTACAACTTAGTGCCATTAACCAAAGTTCCAAGCAATATAGTGCTGTATCGACTGCAAATAGGCATCTTTTAATTCGAATTTGAAATCTGTTAATTTGATGAGTTAAAATTGAAACGGTATTTCTGGGTGTAAAAAATGTGCTATATGTGCTACATATAGCACATTTTTGACGAAATTAATGAATGTTTTGTAATGATTTGTGATTAGTACTAAAAAGAGTTTTTGTAAGAAAAAAGAAATCCAATAGACTAACTCGTCTTTTGATATCAGTTTTTATGCTGTCTCCACAATTCGTTCCAAATAACCACTATGAATTTTTCTGCATAACCTTAACGTTATAGCTACATAACTAATACAGAAGCCTTTAATCAAAGCCCTCCTCATTCAACTGTCATATAATTTATACATACTTATATTTAATGGCAGCTAGTTGTCATTTCTTAACTGCCATAATTTAGCCAAGTAGCAATAACCAAAAAGTGACAATATAAAAATTATACAGAGGAAAAACAAAATTATACACAGAGAATAATTATATTCTTATATTGAGCAAACATTTTGCTTGATCTAAGAAAATTTAGAATAAAGCCTCATTTACTCAAATCATGCACTAAAAACTAAAATTAAGATCTTTCAACTGCTAAATTTGTCTTTTGACATGACTCGATTTTTGCAGTTACACCGAAGCGTACAGATATATTGCGAGCTGACTTCTCCGGACAAAATTGATGATCTGAAGCAGGGAAAAACAGCAGCAAAGTCAAAATCACCAGCAAAAGCATCACTGAAGGAGGCACAACCAGCACGACCTAAGGCAAAAGAACCATCAAAACCATCTGATGAGGATATGATTTTTGCACCATGAAGATATTTGAGGCTTTTACCTAAAGAACTGACACCCAAAAACCGGTCTATTCATTTGAAGTGCGCCAATATGGGAAGGCGTTCGTATTTCACATACAAACATTGCGATACCGACTTGGATAAGGATGAAGAAAATTATGATTGACCACTTCCACTCATTACGATTTTTCAGCCTAACATAAGTGGCATCATTTCAACTTGTTTTGCCTCTTGAGGCCTTCTGAATAAATAAAATCTCAACTTATTATAAAATTATTGGTGTTTTACTTCGTATTTTCTGTCTTTTATTGGGATTTGCCAGATGGTTCATAACCCAGCCCCTTTTTTTTGAAGAACCAAAAATCAAGTCTTTAGAAAATCGGCAGTAGAGTTAAATTTTTATTAAAACGCTCATCTGTCTGCATAAATCGTTTTATATTCACCTTTCCAATGATATCTTGGATTATTCGATATTTTAAAATTATGAGTGAAAAAAAAATTCTTTCCCAACTTCTTATCTGAAGATATGTAATTCATTCATAATCACAATTAATTAGTTTATTTATTTATCACGGCCGTGGCGCAGTGGGTAGAGTGTGTGACCCATACGCAAGAGAACCCTGGTTCAATTCCATCTGACACAGAAAGGTTTTTCAATTGAGTTAATTTTTCTGTTCGGCCGTCACCTCTCTGCAGACAATGACAAATATCAGAGAGTAAATAATGCCTTTAAAGCTAAGGCAAATGTTTGTTCAAACAAAAATTTTTTTTCGAAATATCATATGTTTAAAATCTGCTCAATTCTAGCAAAATAATGCTTGAATTGAGAAATTTACGCTTGAGTGTAAACTGATAGCCTATGTGCTTGATTCAAGCACGGAATGCTTGATTTTTTCTCTCCGTGTATAAATAAAAGATTAGCAAGTGCGTTCTTAACAGGACTGAATGTTTCCGCCAGCTACTCTTTTACTCATTGCCTCTATGTGATTCAAACTAAAGTGTGCCATAGTGACACCTACAATCAAAGGAAAAAAAAAACAAATTATACAAACGACTGCCAAAAAAGGACAGCCGTTAAATCGGTTTATTATAAAGATAAAGCAAGGCAACGTAACGCAAAGTAATGTTAAGTAGCAAACGTAAGCAAAGAAAAAAAAATTTACTTAACTATCTGGCAACGTTTAAGATGCCTACCGACGATGCCTACCTAACTACCTGGTGTTTTTCTATATGGCATCATATTGATGGCGGTCTTCATGAATGACTGTCTGAATGGGTGTCTGTCTGTTTGTTTGTTCGTTCGTTTGTTTGTTAGACGCTTCGTAATAACACAGGCATAATAAATGCAGCGCTAATAATGAATATTTGATTAATGCCTCATTTTTCATTTATTTCCTTGTATCCTGCAGATATTTTATGTGTATGTTCATATGGGTGTGTATGAGTTTTTTGTTTTTTCTGTATTTCATGAACGAATGTATTATTCAAATTATATTTTATGACATCATATTAGGTTAGCGTTGCCATATGCATTCATTTAATGTGGGCTTATTTGCTGTAATGATATTGCCATAGTTATTATTTTAATGGCTTGCCATAATCATGATGGTTGTTGGTTTTTGACTGTTAAAAACGATTTTTACACCTTTATATCATAATTTCATTTTTTGTTTTTATTTTCTGAATTGTTCCAAATTTGGCAGAGAAAACCTTCAATTACAACACTACTATACAACTTTATGGCCAGTTAAATTTTTAAAATAATAAAATTTTAAAATAATTTGGCTCAAAATGCATTCTCCCTTATTTGCTGTTGATTTCGTATAATATGTGCTTCAAAAAGCACATTTCAAATGCTAAAAATCACATTTCATGTTGAAATTTTAATTATACATTTCACAATTTAGCATAAATTATAGTCCAAAAAGCAGTAAATTACATGTACACGCCCACTTTTGCAGTTCACACCTAAAATATGCGTTCTAATTGAAAAGTGCTAAGCGTAGCACATTTCTAGGCAAATGTCAGCAGCTGTCATAATTTTGTTCCCTCTAATTAAAGATTCTTACAATTCTAAATCCAACAATAATTTTCCACATAAGCAGGGTATTATCTCAACTACAGCCTGTCCCTGATTTGCTCTGAAACACAAAACCAAAATAAAAAAAAAAAACCAAAACAGTTGGAATAAAATAAAATATCACAAAAGCAGAAGACAAAGCGCAGATGAAGCAGAAGATTAAGCAGCATATGAAGAGATTATAAGGGCATATTGATAACATATTGTGCGGTATTTTTATTTTCTATGTTTATATTTTTTAATAGTCATTTTACCCGGGCCACTTTTGACTACAAGCATTTAAAAAAGAAAAAGTGCTGCACAAAAACGTTCGACAAACTAGAGCAGGTCAAATATTAAAAACAGCTATTCCTTGATAAGCTACCGCTGCACACAATATAGCAACAACAACAACAAAACATACACAATGCTGCACATGTTGTTGTCATTTTGCTACCTGCAGCATGTTTGAAAGCACATCTTAAGCAGCACATTTAACATTTCCTCTTCACATTTCTCAGTCAACAGTTAAAAATAAAAAATGCTCTCATTCATCAGCATTAATTCGACAATTTCTTTCTCACTGCATAATATACACGTATATAAATATATACAATATATATTTGGATGGTGATAAAAAAAATGTGCTTCACATAAATGGCCAAACCTAGGGCCATATCATTTCCATGTTTTTTTGGTTGTAAAATATGTGATGTTTTAACACATTGACAAATGATCAGCTGTTGCTTTGTTAAAAAAAAAAAGATAGAAGAAACACAAAACACGTTTTCCTTACATTTTGATGGATTTTTATTTTAATTTTTTTTTTCTTGTATGCTCAACACGTGATTAATTTCCAAAATTAACTTAATCTCAAGAAAATATGCGCCGTATATTCAATAAAACAGCAAAGTAACATAACAGAACATAAATAATGCATGCTTGAAAAAATTTGTCACTTTGGAAATATTTGATAAAGAAGCAATTTATCAAAAATACACCTCTTATAGAAACTCTTTTTTTTTAGGTTTTTGTGCTGCATATTTATTAAGAAAACAAAACAAAAAAAAAAAAAAAAAACAATGGGTTTCTTCCATCTTTTGTGAGTCTTTTCTATTCATGCCTTCTTGAAAGCTGCTATTGAATGTGCTGTCACAACTGTTTTGTTCAATCATTACGACTATTTTTACTTCTTGACTTCTCGATTTAACCTTTTTTGGTTAAAATGAATATTATCAAAGGTTATAAGACAGCAACCAAAAAGCGACACAATGAATTCTAGTTTTAATTTATAAATGTGTTAAAAATTTTGTATCGCGTCAAAAATCGAAAAAAATGTATCTTCAAAGAACGTATATACAGTACAAACTCGATTCTTGCACATACGTGCTAGTTGCACACCTCGATTTTTGCGACATAAAAATTTTTTCATTACGTACTCAGTACTTGCGACATCTCGAAATTTTAAACTCTGTACTTGCGACATTTTTTCCATTTACGTTTTCTTTCGTTTCAGGAAACGAAATCCGTGCTGCATTCTGAATCAGGACCTGGGCAAAGAAAGACAGTTAAACGTTCGGAATTTCCAAAAATGGAAAAAGCATTTTACAAATGGTTTACCAATCAACGAGTCAAGAACTTAATTCAGAATCATAGCTGAATTCTTAAAGGAGAAAGCTAAGCTATATTGCAAGATCCAAGAAAAGTCATTTAGCTTCCACGCAAGCAATGGTTGGGTTGCAAACTTTAAAAAAAGACATGGAATCCGAAGACTTAAGATATGCGGGGAAAAATTGTCGAATAAGACAATTAACCCATTTTTGGACAAGCTAACAGAAAGAATTACAGGTTTAGGTTTGGAAAAGGAGCAGATACACAATGCCGATGAGTATAGCCTATTTTGGAAGCTCTTGCCCGATAAAACTCTTGTGCACTCAAAGGAAAAATCGGCTCCGGGTCATAAAATCAGTAAAGAAAGAATAACTTTCCTAGGTTATAATAATGCTGCTGGAAATCATAGAGTTAAATTAACGATTATTGGAAAGTCGGCACATCCACGATCATTAAAAAATTTTACGGATATGCCTGTTGTCTACAAAATAAATAAAATTGCTTAATAAAATATAATAATAAAAATTTACATTGGCCTTGTTTGAAGAATCGTATCACATGGTTTGTTCCAGAGGTAGGTACATTTTGTGTAGAAATAAAACTAATTTTCTAATATAGAACTTTTTAAATTACATATGTATGCAACAGGTAAAAGAGTTCGTTCGTGCCATCCCAAAGAAGGCGAGTTAGAGAGTCATGATAGTCAAATATCGGTAATATGCTTTCCTCCAAACTGTACAGCTCTAATACAACCCATGGATCAGAATGTTATAAAGCTTACCAAACTAAACTACAAGAAAAGCCTTCTTAATCACCTTGTTTGTCGTGGAAAATCTATTGTTGAATCTCTGCGAAACATCAACCTGAAAGACGCCATATGCGTTTTAGCTAATGCGTGGAAGGCCCTTAATGTATCTTCAATTCGGTCATCTTTTGGAAAACTATTTGAAAAAGAGTCTCACTGGGAGAATGAAGATATCATTCTTCTTTCTGAGTTACGTTTACAGCTAGTTGATGATGCATCCAATATTCATACTGTTGCCGTTTTGCTTCGAGCAGTAGAATCATTGCAGCAAATATCTAATTCTGAAATCGAGCAATGGATTGTTGAATCTAATTTAGCGCCCACTCCATTTTATGAAGAACACTATACTGACAATGAACTCACCAGTGTTGAAGAAACTGAAGACGTTCTTTTTACTAGTAAGGAAACCAAAACAAAGAAAGGTACAATGGAGCAGACTATATCAGCCTTCAATATTTGCTTAGAATGGGCGCAGCAAAGCGATGCTTCCTTAGACGATGTTATGACACTCCAGAGACTAAGAAGCAATGTAGTATTGAACAAGCGAGTCTTCACAAAACAAACCAAAATTAATAATTTCTTTAATTCATCATAAACTATGTTAAGTGAATAACTTTTCATAAGCATATCTACAAGTGTATTAAACTAAGGTATTAAATATATTTCAATAAGATTCTAAACAGATTTGTGTTTTTTTTCTTTTGTGCCTTTTTATTAGTAATGAAAATAAAAGACTCAGTACTTGCGACTACCTCTAAAATTGCACCGAGCACGGTTTTAATTACGGGCAAAAATCCAGTTTGTACTGTATGTGGAAATACACGCAATGAAT
The DNA here is from genome assembly GCA_943735915.1 of Pherbina coryleti. Lineage (NCBI taxonomy): Eukaryota > Metazoa > Arthropoda > Insecta > Diptera > Sciomyzidae > Pherbina > Pherbina coryleti. The sequence continues at coordinate 38,620,030 of OX030950.1, forward strand.
TCTAATAATGAGACCAAAGTAGGCAAATATGGGCTAGCAATCTTTTTATGGCAAATAGGTTAAAAAATACATGAAATAAAACATTCAAATCTATTTCATTAACTTAACCCTAGAACTGTATCGCTATGTTTTTTTACCTATTCCTGTATCGCGGGGTGAAAAAAACACCCCAACTTTCAAGGGCCCGTATCTCGGACACAGTGTGACTTTGAAGGTTCCATGGGGGCTCATTTTTTTCGTCTTTTGACCTAGAATCAAGTGAACTAAATTATTTGGGCAAAAGTTTGGAGGGTCCGGGAATATTGACCAAGAAGAGCAAAAAATGTGAAAAACTAGGAAAAATTTTATTTTTCGTTAAAATTACGATATCTCAGTGAGTTTTTGACTAAATCTAGTAACTCCAACGGGGTTCTAAAGGGGAGATACTATTTTTAAGGGGTATTATAGTGGTTTTGGCCAATTTTTCAAAAATGCTATTTATTTTGAGAAATCAAAGTGCGCAAATAGCAAGAATTTGAAAAAACGATTTTTGCCGCACAGATCGTTACAATGAATAAGAATTTCGTTCAAATTGGAAAAAAACATCTTTATTTGAAATTATAAAGTACTACGCCTCAAAAACACTTGATTAAAAAAATGTCATCATTCGAAGTTAACTTCGTACTGCGTCTAATCTAATGAACGAGTAAGAATTGTAATATTTTTATATCTGTTTAAATACTTGTTAGCAGGTACCGTTTTTTTTTTAAAGAGAGTGCACATTTTTGGTTGTTGTTGGTAAGTACACTCAATAAGCATTTATTCCAAGTAGTTGTTATTGTTATTTTTGTAACCAATATTGAGAGCAGAGCATTTTTTGTTATTAAAACAAGTGCGACTAATCAAGTTGAAGGGAGCGTATATATGTAAATATATGTGAAGTGGGGCCACTATACACTCAATACTTGTCCAAAAAGTTTAAGCAACACGAAAATAAAAAAACTTTAAGATGACGAAAAATATACACAAACTGTATCGTGGGTTGAAAAAGCACCCCAGACGCACTTCTTATGTTCACTGCTTGAGCAAGCACGTGGTACGGATGCCGCGAGCATGCTCCCTCTACTCTCAGATGTTGAAACAGAATTATGGTTACGGTCCCGGGCCGTAAACGAAAGACGTTTGTGTCTGGCGCCAGTCTGGGGTGCTTTTTCACCCCACGATACAGTTCTAGGGTTAAGAAAACAAAAACAATTAATTTCCTGTTTTCTTTGCCAGACAATAACTCCAAACGCAAAATATATAATAAATTGAATAAACGCAAAAATACTCAGAAAAGTGAAATAGTCCACATGAGCCAAAGTGTTTAATGTGTACACATGTTACATACACTTAAAGGTATCTTGTTCAAAAGCAGTACAATGTTAATGGCTCCATTTTTTACAGGAAACATATTCAACCCATATCTCATCAGACCGATCTTCCGAATAAAAGGTACAACAGTTTAAAAAGTTCGCAGCCTCTTTCTCAACTGCGTTTACAAATTCTGGATTATCGTCATTAGATTCGTCACAGATACTGTAATTTTCATACAAATCCAAGGAGAATGATGCATTTATGACTGGCATGATGAATATGGCTATACTTAACAGTTACATAATTTGAGTTTCGAATTGTAAGGCTTTGACGATAATACCAATGCTAAGATAATACAAATTTTTTGAAAAAACTAAGCAAGGATTTGTGTAGCGATTGGTGCTCTATACGTTTGGAAGAAAGGATTTGAATGCTAAAAGGAATCCAGCCATAATGTCATGATCAGCACTTTTGAAAATAGTGAAGATATTACAGATAAACCAGCTATAAAAAAAAAGAAAAAGATCACTTTGAGAGTTTTTTTTTCACCTAAGTTGAAACAGATGAGTGAGTATTTCTATTCTCAATGTAAAAAATTACTACCTGGAGCATAGGTCACCAAATTGTTATCTATGTGAAAAAAAAGTAACCAAGACAAGTCTGAATTAAAATTAATGTGTATGTTTTTGGTTAAGAGGCAATATTGATTTTTTTTTTATATTCAACTTTTAGCAATTATTTTTAAGATGTATAAGTTTTCAAAATAAAAATTGAATTAAACATTTTTTTTAATAAAAAAAAATTATGTGTGTATACCACTGAATAAAAAATGTGTTCCTTTTACACAATAAATATGTATTTTAAAAATTCAAAATATGAATTGATTCCATCGTTTTTTTAATAATTAATACTTAAATAAACAATCCTTATTATTTATTTCAATAAATAAAATTTAATAAATAATAAATAAAAAGAAAATAATCTCATTTTTTATGAAAATACCTCACAGGCGAAGAATAGTATTGAAGGGTAAAAATGTTATCTTAGTATTCTAGGGTTAATAGAAAATCAGATATATGGAGATCAGCCAACAGTGAGCAATCCTCCACAAAACTTCAATCCTACAGGTTAGTATCTGGAACCGAAAATATTTTGTAAAAAATAGTTATAAATTTATTGAGTCGACAATTAAAAGACAAGAATACCTAAAAATTTAAAAAACTTTTTCAATCGACAGTGTGTAAAAAGCTGCGTCTTACAACAGGATACCCAAAGTTTTCACCACTTATAGGCGGAGATAATGAAATATGCAACTTCGGTAAAAATGAGATAGCATTATATCGAAATGAAGTCAATATCTACTAAAAAAAATGCTATTAATGGGGTTATATTTTTTTAGTTGCTAGGTATACAGTTAAATTTCTTGGAAAACTCACCCCTCTCTACGGATTTACCTCTCTCCATGAATTTGTGCGCTGGTGAAAAGTTCACTTTTGTCAGCTGAACTTACCATTTTAATAAGAAAACCAAAATAAATAAAAAATTAAATAAATTGGCCATTTCAGACTTTGCCCGAACTTCTTATGATCAAATTGTGTTGTGCGTGTTATTAAATGTTTGTACAGAAGAAATACAGAACGACCTACTCGAGAACGGGACTCAAGAAGCTTTACATGGCATTATTTACTCTCTGAGGTTTGCTATTGTCTGCAAAGAGGTGACGATCGACCAGAAAAATAAATTTTTGATTTATGGGCTGGTGGAATCGTTGTTCCAAGAAGTAAGTCTTTCAAAATGAGGCCCACAAAAGTCTTTCCGTCAACGGCGAGTGCTATAGAGCCATGGTTGTCGATTTTTTCGTGTCCCAATTGAATGAGATTCCAACAAGATGGCGCCACATGCTATACAGTGCGGCAAACAATCAACTTACTGAAGGAAGCATTTGACGAATGCGTTATTTCGCAAAACAGACCAGCAAATTGGCCACCAATATCATGCGATTGAACGCCTTTGGATTATTTCCTCAAGGATTATGTGAACTAATTAGTTTGTATGAACAAACCAGCAACTATGGTCGCCTTGGAAGACATGATTGTACGAACTATTGCCGAAATACGCCCTCAAATGCTTGAAAAAGTGGTCTAAAATTGGATTTCCAGAATGCGCCATATCCGAACCAGCCAAAAACATACCCCAAATAATATTTTAACACTGATGGGATAAAATTATATTTGTAACGAAACCAATTTTCAGTTTGACAATTATTCAAAGTTTTATCGAGTTTTAAACCTCAAACACCGTCCTTGTTAAGGAGATAACTGTTCAGAATTAAACCTTGATATTTAAATCAAGTATAATATCAAACCTAAGAGGGCATGAGAAGAAACAGTATTTTTACAATAAAATGTGCTTCAAATAGCTCATTTTTAAGCAGTTTGAAAATTTTATGAATTTTATTATTTGAGAAAAAAAAAGTAAATTTGAATTTGAATTTTTTGTGACAAATTTAAGCTTTTAACGATTGGCCTGTGAAACTAACTGTTTTTTTTAGAAAAATGTTATCAACTTATCGGTTTAACATCTGCTTAAGCCACGATTTTCATCGTTAAGCTGCACATAATGTCAAAACAACACATTATGATGCAATAAAAAATTTCTTTGTTGCCATATTGCTATTAAAAATTTTTGGTTGCAACAATATTTTTTTTTTTTTATTTTGTTTATTTCACCTCATTGGTTAAGAGACTCACAAAAAAAAAATGTAAAAAAAAAAATACGTTCAACAACAATGGCAACAACAGAAACTTATGCAATATTTGAGTTAAAAACTAAAAACGTGGCAAGCAACATGAAAAATGTTGACATTCTTTTTTTGTGGCAACAAAGTAGTTTTTGTTCAAATATTTTTTTTTCGACCGTTATTATCAAATGGTTACAACTTGTTGTGACTATTGTTGGAAAAAAAAATCCATAAAAATAATTTGTATCCCAAGCTTCGATGTGATGTAAAAGTTTAGGCTAATTAAAGCTGTCTTTTGAGCTATTATTGAAAGCTTAACTGAAAAAAGAAAAAAACCAAACTAAAAATGTCAAACATATTTTGATGGCTCATAAAAACGACTTACATTTAATGACTAAAGCTTAAGGGATTTCGTGAGCTTTTTATCAAGCACTAATATGAACTTCTTTATTATAATTTAACTATAATAGACTTAATCATAGCTTTTATGCTGAACTCATAATTAAAATAAGCTTTCAAATTTGAGGTGTGCCACACGGAGTTGACAAGATAAAAATGTTAAATGTAAAAATATTAACATAGAAATCGTGCATAACAATTGCAAACAATTTATAGCCTAACCTTAAGTAATCTAGATTAACATAAAACAATTTGCTATGACATTCAACTTAGCTGTCAGACATTCACAGAGCAGCTGCTTCTTTGCGATCTTTTGACACATGATGTAAAGATATAATTTTAGAAAAAGATTCAAAAAGAATATTTAATAAAAATCAAAGAAATTTACAAAGAAAAACAACTTCAAAATTTTGAATTTACTATTTTGTTCTCTCTGCTACACCCTGTACAATTAACATTTTGTCTGTACCAAACGTTTACTCACAGATATGATTGAAAAAAGTCGCTGAACAACAAACATTCAATTGGCTAAGAAAAAAATATTGTCTGGCACTTTTTTCCCCATGGAGCATAGCTACTTTGTCTCAACATCAAAATTTCCATCACGTTCGCTCCATTATTAATCATGAAATTGATGTTTGCGCTTTCAGCGTCACTAGATGACGCTGCGTCTCAATATTGCCGCGTTATACTACAATTTGACACTACTCACAGGAAAACTCAATGCATTCAAAGGCGAGGGAGAAGAAAACAAAAATATTCAGTAACAGTGGAATGAGTACAAAAATCAGCTATAAAGGAAGTTGTTGGCAGCACGTTCGGCCCAAGACAAACAAGCTAATAAAATATCGAAATCACTTTTTAAAACAAAAAAAAAAAAAACAAAAGCACTAGAATGCAATCAAATTTTCTTTTCTACTTACAAGATATAAGAAATATTTTACCTACACTTTATGGCATAATTTTAGGCTTATAAACATTTCTTAATTTCTACAGAAGAAAAGAGACACATTTTATGGCTTTTGTTGTTATTCTTTTGTTTTAGAGTTTTGTTTTTTTTTATTATTTTAGCTTACCTTAAGTTGTTGTAATTTAAGAGCATTCATCCCACACATATTCGTTAATACATTGATGGAAATGTTCACAGATATGTTATGAAGCACATTTCGTATGCACAGCAGTGTCGCAGAAGTACATGTAACGATAGTTAAAGAGAAAACCAAAATTTTAATAAAATAATTTGTTTATGTTTCTGTTTAACACATAATAATTCCTTGTATGTACTTTTAGGAAAAACAATAAAATATTAAAATGGAAATGAAAATTACTAACTATAATTAAGTTATAAAAATTTTATAGTTTTTAAGAAAAGAAGATTGAAAGATTAATACTTTACATGCATAACAGATGAAAATTAAATATTTACGTGATTTTCAAAGGAGATAATAAAGGATCTATCAACAAGAGGTTTGGTGTTGTAAAGGAGTATAAATTAACAGCTGGTGGCTTGGCAGTCCTCAAATGTTAACATTTGTTATTAAGGAGAGAAATACTTGTAAAATCTACTGTAAAATGTACTGCCAGGAAACAGCCATAACTGGAAGATAATCATCTTTTCGAGAAAGCTGAATGGCTATTGTATGCGCCTGGAATTGCTAATTGATAGGTAAGTCGCAAAAACTAATAGTTTAATCGTCCTAAAACTTTAAACGCGACTTTCTCGAAACTACGTTTTCAAAAACGGCCCGATCGGGCTGAAATTTTGAGGGGTTTTAGTCAACATAATTACCCATACAACAATTCTAAAATATTACACATTTTGCATAAATAAACAATTTTAACGGGGCAATAACTGTCGAAAAAATAGGCGAAAATACGAATGCTTTATTAAAAAGTATACCAAATTTTTTATTTCATGCTTTTTCTCAATTTTACTCTGCGTAAACTCATCAGTAATTGAAATATTTTTAATTTTTTATTTCAGACCAATAGAAAAAGCTGGGCGATGGCAGCCTTTTTACGACTTTGTCCAAAAACGGCCTTCGTGGAGGGACTTTACCGCCGCTATTTTGTATTAAAAAAAAAATTGTTTTTATTACCAGACACATGTCATTCAATTATGTCAAAAGTGTAAAATGATTTAATTATTTTATTACCTTCAAAATAATTCGCGAAAAATTACTGATTTTTGAGTATTTACATGTATTAAAAATAAAAAAATTAAAAACTGGCCATTTCAGCCCTTGAAAGGACTTTGACCTAGCTTCTTATGATCAATTGTGTTGTGCGTGTTATTAAGTTTGTACACAATTGACCGAGAACCGGACCTACAGGTTTAACGCCGACTCCGAACGGCGATGAACGGAATGTTCTTGTTCTCAAGAAGCTTTACATGACATTTTGATTACTCTCTGAGGTTTGCCATTGTCTGCAGAGAGGTGGCGGCCGTACAGAAAAATTATTTTAATTCAAATAATTTTCTGTCGCTTCTGGGTTTCGAACCCGGGTCTCCAGGTTCGTTGACATAGAGACCACGCACTTTAACCAACTACACCACGGACGCCACACTTAAATGTATTTATCCCCTTAATAAATGTGTGAAATTCACCATGAAATGCTACACAGTGAGAAAAAAAAACCGAAGAATCAGTTCAATATGTGGTTACATCCTTCAATTCGACAGGAGTTATCACTTCTGTCACAATTCGTCACAATTCGTCAATTTTTCACAATTCGACAGGAGTTATCACTTCCCAACATCAATCTGGGTGCCCAAGGAAATTCACTGAACGGGAAACACGCAAAATTATCTCTCTTGTGAAAGTAAACCCACGTATAATGGCTTTTCAGATACCACATGATGATGTTCAAAATAGATTAAAAAAAAATTGTATAAAAAAAAACCAGTGATACGGTTAGAAGAAAGAGAGCTAGTTATCTCGGTAGAGTGGCAAGAAAAAAGCCATATATTTCCTTGCGAAACCGTATGAAACGTATAGCGTTCTTAAACGAATATATAAATAATCCTCCAGAATGTTAAGAATCTCTCTTGTGGTCGGGTAAAACCAAATATTGTATTTCTGATATAAAGAAAGGCATATCGTATGTAGAAAAATTTGTACCGCTTTAGAGGTACTGTTAAGCATGCTGGCGGAGGAGTTTTATTGTGGGGGTGTATGTCGAAAAATGGAATTAGAAGCTTCAAATTTATTGAAGAGTTAATGAACAAATTTAAACATTTTGAAGTGGCAAATGAAAGAAAGCGCAGAGAAACTACAGCTATCTTATTTCCAGTTAGACAATGACCTGAAGCATACTATGTAAGTTGTGCGTCTTTGGTTACTTTATAATGCTTCAAAAATGTTTACTTCACCTTTAAAATCACCCGTTATCAACCTAACTGAGCATTTATGGACTTCATTGGACCGAAGGACACAAGATCACAATCAAGGAAATGCTTAAAAGTATCATCTTGTACAAATGGACTAAAATATGTTCGGAGGATACTAAGAAGCTGGTCCAATCAATGCCAAACAGACTGGCACAAGTATTAAAACATGGCGGCTACCCTACTAGGTACCAAAATTTTTATTTTTTCCTTAAAACCCCCACGTTATATTATATTACTAATTATATAATTATGTTATTTTATAAATTTATTCACTCCTTTTTTAAATTATAAGGAGGCATGGTAGGTATAGGCATGGAGGCATAGTAGGTATAGAAAAGTATATTCAGTGACTCACAGTGAAAATGGCCCGGTGCAGTGGGTAGAGTGCGTGACCCATACGCCAGGGGACCCAGGTTCGATTTTCATCTGACACAAAGTTTTTTTAATTGAATTAATTTTTCTGTTCGGCCTCCACCTCTCTGCAGACAATGACAAAACTCAGAGAGTAAATATGCCTTGTAAAGCTTTTTGAGAACATGCTGATTTAGCCGTTCAGAGTCGGCAGAAAACTAGTAGGTCCAGTTCTCGATCAATTGTGTACAAACATTTAATACTACGCACAACACAATAGCAAGGTTTTTTTTTATTTTAATAATAAAACGAAATTTGGCTGTTTTTTTAAATTTTAAATTTCATTAAAAATGAAAAATTATGTTCTTTCGATGGCGATATTATTGAAAAAGAAAAATAATAACAACACAACTTAAAATTTAATGCTACAGTGAAAATGGCCCCTTTAATATTATTTAGTAAAAAATAAATAAAATGTTTTAAACTTTACTATTTATTAAAATATTTAGTATTTGGTTGAAAAATCTTTTTGTTTAATGACTGATTCAACTGATGAAATTGATTCAACTAATTTTTTTATATAATCAGGACTTATTTTATTCCATTCTACTTGTAAGACTCTTTTTAGGTCATTTTTATTCGTAATCTCATGATTTCTTAGTTCTACCTCCAATTTTTGCCATAAATTTTCAATAATGTTTAAGCTCGGCGATTGAGGCGGTGTCATAATAACTCATGGACAGTTATTTAAGAGCCAGCCCTTAACTGCTCCAGCCATATTCATTCATTCAGATCATTATCATGATAGAAATGAAACATATCTCCGATTCCTAATTTTTCCGCACTTTGGTTGTAAATTTTCTTTTAAAATATTTAAATAATGAAATTTATCCATGTTTCCCTTAATGAAATGAAGATTTCCGACTAAAGCAAGCTGCTGAGCAAGCACCCCACTTAACTGTGGGTCGCAAATGGTTTGGATTCATCTCCTCATTCGGCTTTCTCCATACTTTGACTCTTCTTTCTACACCAAAAAGGTTATATTTACTCTCATCCGAGAATAAAACGACCTACCAGTATGATAAATCCATGGTATAATAATACAAGGTAGCATTGACAGTTGCTTGGGAAATCAAATATTGTCAAAAAATATACTCAAAAAGAGAGCGCTCACAATCCGCCATTGAAAACACAAGCAATGTTGAAAACGTTGAAGTGAAAAAAAACAACAACCACATCAGCTGCTGATGTATTTCCACAAAAAGCTGTTTTTGACAATTTATGTTTGCCTGTTGAAGAGAAAATAAGCAGTTGTCAATGCTACCATGTATTATTATACCATGTGATAAATCCTTCATAACGTATTTATGAGCAAATCCCAATGGAATTTTCTTATTTTCCGCACTACTGATGAATGGCTTCTTTCTTGCGATTCTGCCATTTAATCCTGCTCTTCGTAGAACTCTGTGTATAGTTTCAGCATTAGAATTAAGCCCTAACCAAAATAGACGAGTCGCTATGTAACGAGTGAAGACAAAAATGTTCGCTTAAATGCAATTCAATGTTGTTGCCGAAAATAAGCAAACGTAAACTCAACGAACTGAACGAAACGGTGTGACGAGACGTTTTGTTCCGTAAGAACCGAACTTTTAGGTTCTCAACTCGTCAACAACAGCTGTGCAGAGTAGTCTTCTTCTTTTTTCAGACGATTTGAGATACTCGTTTCATTTTGAGTTAAATGTCAAAACAGACGTAACGATTGCAAACGTTCTGCAAGTTGTAATCGTCTCGTTTCGTCTGTTTTGGTTAGGGCTTTAGGCTTGGACATTTTAGTTCACCACAAAGATCGCTCTTTTTAGTTCAATTGTTCTAGTTCGTTCATTTAGTTCTTTTAATTCGTTCGTTCTTTTTGTTCGTTGCATGTTTTACTTCGTTAGTTCTTTTAGTTCATTAGTTCTTTTAGTTCGTCCGTTCTTTTAGTTCGTTAGATCTTTTAGTTCGTTAGGTCTTTTAGTTCGTTAGGTCTTTTAGTTTGTTTGGACAAACCAAGGACTCAAACCATAACTTGGTAAATTAGTTATTTTTTCCTCTCGTTCGTTCTGTTCCTACTCGCTGCAAAATCAATTGAACTAAAATGAACTAACAGAACGAGAAACACTGAACTAGTTCACAGAGTTCATGAGTGTGAATCGTTCAATTGAACTAGTTCGTTCATGAACTACCCGAGCCTAATTAGAATCAATTTTAAGATGGTGCGCCAACATATCTCGAAATTCCGCAGTGCTTAATCTTGGATTATTCTTGGATTTGTTGACAATCCAGCGTTCATTTTATTCAGAAAACAATTTCTGTATCCGAATACAATTTCTGCTTATTAATAATCCGATTTTCACCTTTAAATCTTTATAAAATATTCTTCACAGTTCCACGAGGTTTTTTGAAATTTCTCGCAGACTTTTTTTTTGAGGAGGAAGCAATTAAGTGAAATAGGTTTAGGATGTTTTAGTCGAGGCGGAAGGCCTCAGAAACATGTGAATTTGAAGCTGAGGCAAGTGTTTAGCCACAATCGCAGGCAATTCAAGTTAAAATTTAATTCCATCTCATCGACACACTTCTCACACACCAACTACAATTTTTTTAAGTCGCAAATATTGATGAATTCTCAAATTCGGTCGATTAGAAAATGAGGAAAGAAAAGAAAAAAGGTTAAAATGTAGGACCAGTCAAGCGCAGTACCACTCGAATACCGCCATGCGACTACGCCATTGAATTCTTGACGTTTGCAAAGGGTAGGTGAAAGTCTAGGTAAATTTCGGAGTTGATAATTTGTAAAAACAATGACAATTTTGTTATTAATTTCTTTATCCTAGATGGAGACAAATATACTGGCAAACTATTCTAAAGTACTAAGAAAAAATTGCATACCGCAATAAAATGAATGAAACATGGCTTCACTTTTACACACCAGAATCCAAAAGACAGTCAGTTTAGTGGAAAGCAGTCGAAAAACCGAATCCAAAGCGAGCAAAGACCCAACAGTCGACCTGTAAGGTGTTGGCGTCTGTATTTTGGGATGCGAAAGGAATAATATCCATCGACTATCTCCAAAAAGGAACCACCATCAACAGCGACTATTACTGTGCACTTTTAGATCGATTGAAGGCTGAAATCGCAATGAAATGGCCACATTTGCAAAAGAAAAAAATGTTGTTTCACCAAGACAATGCACCGTGTCACAAATCGATGAAAACGATGACAAAATTGAATGAAGTGGGCTTCGAATTGCTTACCCACCCACGGTATTCTCCAGATGTAGCCCCCAGAGACTTTTTCCTGTTTCCAGATCTCAAGAGAATGTTTGCTGGAAAGAAATTCAAGTCCAATGATGAAGTAATCGCTGAAACTGAGACTTATTTTGACGAGAAAGGGAAATCGTACTATAAAAATGGTATCGGAAAGTTGGAAAATCGCTATACTCGTTGTGTCGCTCTCGAAGGCAACTATGTGTAATAATATAATCAAGTTTTATCAAAAATTTGTTTTTTTCTTACTTATCCTACGGACTTCCCACCAGAAAATATGGAAGTAGTTGCTCTTAGAACATATTCCATAACAGCTTGAATAAATAAAAACGGAACTACTTCTACGAAGTTAAATGTTGAATAGGTTCCATTCTCGCTTCTGTTGAAGTTAATTTGGAATACGTTCTCCCCACGCTTCTCCCCAAGTTGATTTGGAATAAGTTCTCTTTACAAGGTAAAGTTAGCGTCGAAAAACGTGCCAAGTATATTTTTTTCTATTTCATATTTTTTGTGATTCTTTTCAGTTGAAAGTGTTCGAAAGGAACAAAAGTTCATGCAAGATTAATTGTGAAAAGTTTTTTAATTGTGTTTAATTCAAATTAAAAATAATTTGAAAAAGTGTATACTTATTGGGCCTTACTAATAGTTTGCTACTTTCATAGAAGTGTCGGCATTTCCGATTAAAGCTCATAATTTAAAAAATTTCATTCCAATAAACGAGAAAGTATCAACATGTGCTTTAGTATCATACTTTAAATTAGTATCGGCTTCAGCTGATGGTAAGTATTTTAGTAGAATGTCAATTTTTATCTGTCAAACAAGACAAAGCACATTCACAATAATTTAAAGCTTATACTTTTATCAATAGTAAAATTGATATTAACAAAAAAACGAATGTAGGCTTCAAATTTATGATTTAACTTTTTATTAAAAGAGATTAATTTTTAAAAATATACTCAAAAATATATTCAAAGAAAAACGATTTTCGATTAGAACCGATGCCAAAAAAAACTAACTGGACTTTTTCAGTGTTGCCATATCTAGTTGTTTTTAGCAGGGCTGATGCTGTGACACTTTGAAAGCGAATACTGATTTCGTTTATTGATATGGAGAAATAAAAAGTTGACTACTAACGAAAAGCTTACACTTATTAGTGTCAGCTTTTTCTTAGTATCAGCTCTTGACTATTGGTAAGGCCCATTATGTTTACAAGTAATTACAGGTGAACTGCATCAAAAGGATTTTGGGACCAAATGGAATAAAAAAAAAATTTTACAAGACTGTTTACAGAAACTATTTTAGTGGACTTAAATGTTCATAGAAATCATCAGAAGAAGTACTTCAAAGGATTCAACAATATTTGGGAAATTTTGTTCAGTAAGAATTTTTTGTTGAAAGTTAATCAAATTATAATGTCTTATTTTAAGGATCTGTTTGAGACCACAGCTGAGACCACATTGAGACTGAAGATGATTTCATAACAGCAATGCAAAAAAATATTCAAAGCAGCTAAAAATAAACATTTTAAAAATATATGTATGTATTAAAAAAGCAAGGAAATATTATTATTATTATTATTTTCAGTTTTGTTTTGATGTATTTATTTGTGTTTTTTTTTTATGAATTAAAAACGTCTTTTATAACGTTTAATTAAAAAGGTTTAATTTAATAAATTTATAGAGAGATTTTAGGTGTGATTTATAACAAAAAACGATAAAAATGTTCAACTTTTAATTAGAAAAGTAACTTTTTTATTGACTCCGAGAGAAGTGAGAGAAGAACTACTTCCCATTTAACTCCAATGGAAGCTAATAAAGAAGTACTTTTAGGTTGGCTTCGAAAAACGCGCAAACGGAACTACTTCTTGTTGATCTTCTTTTCCACCAAGATTAGAAGTGGTTATGGGTTGACTTCAATAGCAGAGAAAACGAAAGTACTTCTTCTCGTTTCTTTTTCAGCTGGATGAGAAGTTGTTCCAGTTTAGTTCCGATAGAAGCGAGAGTAGACCTACTTTTTTCTGTAGACATTGCCTGTAAAAATAGTATTGGCCGGAATCGTAATTGGAACAACTTGCGGTTGCAAAAAAATAGTTCCAGAACTTGTTCGGAAGTACTTCTTTTTTCTGCTGGGTTATTGAATGACCTGTTTTGTATATAAAATGAAAAATTTCTACATATGTATGCAGAACCCATAAAAATTACTCAAACTATTAAAAAAAAAACGATGAAAATCGCCTAAAAAGGAGAATGAGACAAAAGCAACGAAAATATGCCCCAAAAAGATTTTAGTTTAGAGCCTAAGTATTATGAACGGTATTTTACATCTTCAGAAAAGGTATGCATCTCCAAACAGACTTGACTGAATAGATGTAAAACTTAAACCCTTGGTACTAAGGAGAAAAGATACGGGTTTTTTTTTTTAATGAATTGGTCAATTTGTTAAGGACAGTCATAGGGAAAATATTAGTAATTATAAAAGAAACGACTCATTTTTGGTCGCATAAGACTTTAAATAAATAAGATTGATGACAGCCTCTTTTCCCAAATTGCTCTGACAGAAAAATTATCTTTTCAATGATATGAAGAACGCACTCCGGTTCTTAAATTGAAAAGAATTCTGAAAGTTTAATTTAATAAAATTATTTTTCAGACTTTTTCCTATGGGTATAATATGGGTTAAATACATAAAAATATAACAATACTTGAGTATTTTTCAATAATAGCAAAGTACCTAGACAAGACTTTGTAATGACCTATTTGAGAAAAGTTCAAAAGTAGGCATCTAGAAGGGCCTTGAAAATCTGGATAAGTTAAGAATTACAAATGTCGATGTTGACTGTAATCGTTACGAGAAAAGAACCTTGATGAAAAAGCAAAAATATTCAGCATAGGCCAAAAAACATCATGTGCTAAATGAAGCACATTTTGCTAACCGCACATCAACACCCCTAATAGCAGTAAATTTCGATTTTATAGATGGGAAAACAAGAAATGACAGTAAAAAGCATAACACAAACGCAATTGCTTAATTGTTTTTTGTGTTTTCTATTTTTTCATCTCTTATTTTCCCTACAGTTTCCTTCATTTAACGCATCACCCCGTAAGGTATAAAGCGTGCATTTTTAAATTATAGCCAACGATGTGTGTGTGTTTGTGTATGTGTCAAAAATCAAGGATTACACAGTGAACGCGTTCAGCTCAACTCAACAGCAGGATGTGCTCGAAGGGATGCAGCAATTTTCAGTGTTGCTAATGCAGCATATTGTTTGCTTTATAGCCATTTTTTGTACGCATAAAAAAAAATAAAAGAATTCCCAAAAAATAAAATTATGACATGTAAGCGCAGCCGACAGAGACGAAAAGAAAGGACCCTCAACTGAAATTCTAAGAGGGTGCAACGCACGTTGCTGTTGATATTGCTGTTGTTGTTGTTATTACTGTTGTTGTTGTTGTTGACTGTGCTACGCACTTGGAAAACCGAATTGGAATTTTAATGTTGTTTTCGTTTTTCTTGCTGCGCGTGCTTGGGTTTTCTTGCTTTTCCGGCTACGATTTTGTAGCTGTTCTAGCTGCTGGCTGTGCCTACTTATGCGACCCTTAAATATTTAGCTGTCGTATACATTAAACACATTCACACACGCACACATGTACAAAAGTACTCATAGCAGCAGATACTAGGCAATTTGATAATTTTATCCATGTATATTCTTGTGTATATAACACCAAACACTCACATACATAAAGGATATATCTACCTTATTGCATGCAGTTGCTGCTGATGTCGTTGTTGCTGTTCTCATGCTGCTGACAATATAAAATTTTATTACCTTCTACCAAATATTATCGAGGCGGTACGTTATTAGAATTTGCTATATGTACATATGTGTGCTATGCGTGCCTGGGTGCGTGTGCTATTAGGAGAGAAAATGAAAAACCTACAAAAAAAAAAAAAAATATTGATTTCAATTGCATCGAATTCTGTACGCTAGATTTTAATATATTTTATTTTTTTTTTTCTTTCGAATATTTTGTCTTTTGTATGGGGTGCAAAAGGTTTGATTGAATTTTGATGCGCATTTTGTTGGTGTTGCTGCTATAGCTGTTGATGTTGCTGGTTTTATCTAGGATTTTGCTTAATTTTAGCTATTTGTATAAACGCCTCATAATGCCTGGTTTGCTAAGCATGCGAACGTGCACTGCATCTGCTAGTG
>OX030950.1:39238457-39585957 GCA_943735915.1 Pherbina coryleti
TGGACCACTTATGAATTGGGATGCACTCTGATACACCATGGTTATAACAATTTTAAAGATAAGATAAAATATTAATTGGGAATATTTATATAATCTTTTCGATTTATTGGGCATTCCTAAGTAGCCTTACTTCTTAAGACAATTTGACTCAACTTCTTCAATGTGGTAAAAACAGTTAACGAAAAAAAAAAACAAACAAATTCACTTTACTTGGTGCAATTCTACCAACAAAACAATTAAATCCCTTCGTTCATTTATTTTAATCGCAATAATCAGCTGCAGCGACTCTGCAGCTCCTTACGGAAGTTTCAATCATTGTTGATTTCCTGCCTAGGCATCTTTAGCTACTTGGCAGCTAAAAAGAAATGGCTTAACAGTTCTACTTAAATGATTACATAAATAATTTGCACCCAGGCGACACCTCGTTATCGAAGATCGTCCAAGAACAAGGCATAGATTTTGCGCAACACTGCTGCACGCAATTGGTCAGACAGCGTTGACTTCCGTTCTAACAGATGTCATGCAGAATTCACAACTTACACAACAACAAAATAAAAAAAAAAAAACGACAAAACAACATTGTGACGTTAAGTCGAGCGCTTGATTAAACTAATTAAACTGAGCTCAAGCCAATGGAAAACAATGACTTGAAGCCTCGAAACAACACTCAATCAACTTCAAGTTGTTGAAACTATCTTGTGATGGGTTGAAGATACAT
This sequence comes from Pherbina coryleti, assembly GCA_943735915.1. NCBI lineage: Eukaryota > Metazoa > Arthropoda > Insecta > Diptera > Sciomyzidae > Pherbina > Pherbina coryleti. The sequence goes on from OX030950.1 coordinate 39,239,176, forward strand.
CAATGAATACATGAATGAATGAATAAATGAGTGAATGATAAAACAATGAATGAGTTCTAATGAATGAACTGTAATTGATGCGAATCACCACCGGAAGCTTTCATTTGATTTCAACAAATTGTAGACTTCATCAGCTGCCAAGCGAAACAAGTATAGTTCAAAGGCGTTAATTAAAGATATGGCCCCCTGCACCCAACTTGTGCACATCCAATTGATCTCATACAATAAATGTAAAATTATCAATTCTGATTTCCTTGGAAACGGATAGACATTTATTACATTTTTACAATGTTGTTTGCATTGATGCAACTGGTTGGTTTTGGTTGGGTGGCACATTTCTATGAACACATTTCCACAGTTTTTCTTTTCTTTATTGTGTTGAAAATATCTTACTTTAATAATTCTTAAAATTCTCAATATTGACTATCTACAAATTACACTGTGCGACAATTTAAGGATCATTTAGAATAACAGCAAAAATTCCAATGGTTTCTGATAGCCATTGGTCCATAGAACTTCAATAGGATTTGTCTGGGGTAGCTCAAATAACAGATTTTATCAAGGTCACATTTTATGCTATGAGTCCTTAGTTTACTTCCTTTAACTCCTAAACTAAGTAAAATTTTGACTTAAGACCTTGAGTAAAATTCGTGCAAATTCAATGTTCTTTAAAATTGGGAAACATCATTGTCCCCTAATATTCACACGAGGGGGTCGAAAAACCCCTTAAATTAAAAAAAGTGTTATATCTCTGAAACTCTGGGCGATATCACTTTCATTACTTCTGCAAACAAAATTTTCATCATCTTATCTATAACTCCTCAGAACATCATATTACAAAAAAACCGGCCCTTCAATCAAAAATCACCATTCAAACCTGCCACCTAAAGTAACTCCCTTTGAACACCCTTTGACATGACAACGTTACGTTTTGAAAAAACAGAGTTGAAAAGACAAAAATAATAGTACGCCAGTCAAGGTAAATCCTTTGGCTTTATGACAAAAATAAAAACAAAATTAAAAACGTCGTCAGTACTCGGATAGAGCTTCTTAAGCAACGCAACGGAAAATTTGTTACATAGAATTATAAAACGCTATATATGGATGCTAAGGTAAAAATCATCACACATCAGTAAAGGATGTTTCTTTGCCCTTACGACAAAAATAGACGAAGAATTCATGACGCCATAAGGCCGCGAATTATGAAACGTCGTTGCATGGTTACTCGATGAGGACGATAAATTTATAAAATGCAAATGAAAAATTTGTACTTAGCCTTACGATAAAAATAAAAAAAAAAATTATGAACTCGTCTAATGGCGGAGATAGAGATTATGCAACAAAAATGCAATAGTGTTGCATGTAATTATTACTCCCTGAGTAGAAGTGCTACGACAGCAAAAAATGATTCGTTGACCTCATAATGAATATGAATAAAAATATATTTGCAACTGCTGAATGCGGTAAAAATGCAACAATAGTGAGAAAACGTTACATGGAACCATAGCTGTTAAGTAATGATAACTTGTCGATTCTTTTTTTCAAAAAGGTAAAATAATTGATTAAGTACGATTCTTTTCTGTTTGTAATCGTAATTACATGATTACGATTACAAATATTAAAAAAATAATAACGATTACTTGGGATTACGCAAAATAATCAAAAAGAATCAAAAATAATCCGATTACTTTTCGAGATTATTTTTGATTCTTTTTTGATTATTTTAAGAATTTCAGTCTTCGACACAAAAAATTTTGTTAAATTTTATTAAAAAAAAAACAAAGTTATGTATTTCATTATAAAACAAAGATTGACAAAACACAAGAACGAGAACAATAATGTATTAGAGTACAACATAAACGAAACAAAAATAAAACCTTTTTACTCTAAATTACTATTTGCATTCATAAGAACTAATTTTTCAACAGAAAAATCAGACATGATTGCCGTCTTGGAGTGTTAACTATGCCGGCAAAAAAAAAGTAGTCTCTCAACTGGCGCTGAGGGCATTAAAGGAGTATTTCAAACTTGAATTGTCATGTAAGTAGCAGAAGAGTTGGTCTGTTGGGATCACTAATCGGGCTTAACGGTGTCCTGTGAAGAACCAGTTGTGTCAATATCATCATCACTTTCACAAAATATTCCGTACTTTAGACTGAAATTGTTAAAATAATAAAAAAAGAATCAAAGAAAATCTTTAAAAGTAATCGAATTATTTTTTTGATTATTTTTGATTATTTTGCGTAATCTCAAGTAATAGTTATTATTTTTTGATTATTTGTAATCGTAATCAATTACTAATCATAAAATTCTTGCTTAAGGATTATATAATCATTACAATTCTTTTTAAAAAATAATCTAATTGATTACTAATCGTAATCGCAATTTAACAGCTATGCATGGAACTATCTTCTTGCAACTCCTTGACAATAGGTGCTACGAGAAATTTTATGGAACGACAGTAAAGCTAAGGTTTTCGGCCATATAATAAAAATAAAACAAAAATTAATGGCGTCATAAGCTCTTAAAGAACCGCTTGAAGAACTGCTTGAAGCAACCGAAATGCACCATCGTTGCGTGGATATATTGCATGACGCTAAGGTAAATGTAAATGTACCACACAAAAGCAAAAACAAAAATATAAAATAAAAAATAAAAATAATATTTAAACTAGGACAAGTATTAGGACAAGAATTTCGATATGGATAAGGACAAAGATTAGAAAAAGGATAATGGTAAGGATTTGAACAAAGATTATGACCAATAATAACTTTAAGAAAAGGACAAAAATAAATAAAAAAATTAATAAACTGGCCATTTCAGCCCTTGAAAGGACTTTCACTGAACTTCTTATGATGAAATGATCAAATGGTGTTGTGCGTGTTATTAAATGATTGAACACGATTGTTCGAGAACTGGACCTACTAGTTTTTATGCCGATTCCGAACGGGTAAAGTGCATGTATAAAGAAGCTTAACATGACATTATTTACTCTCTGAAGTTTGCCATTGTCTGCAGAGAGGTAACGATCAAACAGAAAAATTAAATCAATTGAAAAACTTTCTGTGTCAGATGTAATTGAACCAAGGCTCTCTGGCGTATGGGTCACGCACTCTACCCACTGCGCCACGAAGGACAAATATTTGGATATAAATTAGAGCATGGAGTTGGACAAGGATTGCAAAAAGAACTAGGAGAAGGATTATGACAAAGACTTAGGCACACTTCAAGCCATATGTACGCCAAGATTGAAAAAAAAAAATGAAGACAAGGATTGGGATAAGGAATAGAACAAGGATTTGAACACGCTAAAGACAAGATTTAGGACTAATTGTGAAAAAATTTTTTAGGAATGTGAAAAAATTTTCTAAACAATTTCTAAACGGCGACCTCGACGGCCTCGGAAGTGGAGTAAGTAGCGTGCTTGGCTGACATCCCTTAGGTCTCGGGCTCAAAACCCAGCCCGGCTATGGTCCTACGTTTTAACCTTTCTGCATTAGTGTTGTCAAATATTCGACAAAATGTAAAAACCGGTTTCTAGAAAAACCCCAAAATGAACATTTTTTAAAAACCCGATTTTCGAATACTTAAAAAAATAACCGGTTCAAACCGGTTAACCGGTTTTTAATAAAATATATTTTTAAAATTAAACAAAAAATTGAGAGGAAAATAAAAGGCATCGTAAATATTTTTCTTTTATATATATATGTATATATATTTAGTCCATTTAAATAAAGATTTTATAAAGCGTATTTAATAATGCAGTAAGAAAAAATAAAAATAGTAATATTAAATTCATATATTTATGAAAAAAGTAAGGAATTGATAGGAACACAAGATAAAAAGAAATTAATTTACATTTCGTTTCACGTTTAAGGTAATATTTGAGGAATAAAATACAATTTAAATGCTTTGGTGACAATCTATTTCACGGAAATTTTAATTTATTATTTATTGGAACGGAAAATACTCTTTCACTTATTATAGATGTTGGGCAAATAGTTAGTAAAGCATCATACAAAAGATCTAATTTTATTGTTTTCTTATTACATTTTTCTAGAAAAGAAAAATCATCCATCAAACTTGCTCGAGTATCTTTAAAATACTTTTTAGTCGAATTTTGTACAGAATTAATAGCTTCCATTAGTTGGTCTTTCAAGCATCCAGATTTTTCAATAATTTCGATATGAAGCTTTGCAGGAAAGTATTTTAGGACACAATGTACATTGCGTCTTTTCCTTATTTTTCTTAAAATGCTTCCACACTATGAAGCTCATTGTGAATCTATGCCGGAATATAAGTATATTAGGACATTTTCAATAATTTATATGAATCAAGGTACCTACATTGCCTCAGTAATAATTGAAATAGTGTATTATTTGCAATTTGTGGTATTCAAATAATTTCATTGTTAATTCATATATAACAATTTGGTTACAAACAGCTGTTTAAGTGTTGCACTTTAGTGGATGTGTTTAATAGAAAAAAATAGTGCTGCCACCATGAAGATTTTTCTATAAATAAACTTTTATTTCGTAAATAATTTTATACGCTGGAAATTAACAAAAAAAAATGGAAAAGAAATTTTAAGTATTCGTAATTAAACACTAAACATTAAAAATTTTAAGTATTCGTAAATGTCGAATAACCCGACCAGAAAAACCCGGTTTTTCAAGTTATTCGAAATGCACAATTTAAAAAAAACCGAAACCGAAAATACCGAAAATCAATAAAATGACAACACTATTCTGCAACTTCTACCCTCATTTCTAATCAACTAAAATTGCAAATTCATCAATATTTACGACTTGAAGTTGTAGATCAGTGGGGCCCAAGAAATTTTAAGCGCGGGCCAATGCTTAACCCTCTAACTGACAAAATTGAAATCGTGGACAGAATTATCTCAAATTTGATACAGTAGTTATGCAGGGCTTAACTTTGATTAAAATAAGGCAATATGTTATTTATGTTACCTGAGATATTTTTAAGGTGAGAAAAACTGATAGTGGCCTAAGGGCATCTATGGCGGTTAAGGTGAGCAAAAATTAAGAAAAGTATAATTTATTTATTCATATTTACTTTATTGGATTATAGTTATTAATTCTTATTTTGAGTGATGGTATTCATAAAAACAATTTTTTGAGTTTGAACAACATAAATGGATATTACATTTTTTACATATACATTGAGTTTGCGATGTTTTGCAATATTTACATTTCTTTTTTCCACCTTCTTTTTCTAACCAAATAGGGAACTGATCGTATTTGTCGGACCGAACATCTGGAGGAGGACGTTTTGCTTTTACACCAATTGAACAAGTACTTCTTGTGGTGTGTAGTTTTGTTGGCCAGTCGACCGCCGTTGCTTGTAGGCAACGAGTCCTGCTGCAATTTCTTCACGGAACTGAGCCAACTGCAATTGTGGTGCTGTCTCATGTTCTTCGTTACTAGAGTCATTACATTTTTGTGACTGTATTCGTCTATATAATTTAAAAGCATTCGATCCTGCCAAATCAATAAAATGAAAAAATAATCTCATCATTGGGTCTCGTGTTTTGGCTCTTATGTGATACCGGCCGATCAACCCATCCAAATGGTCCACCCCACCCATATGCCTATTATACTCGTGGATAATTTGTGGAGCTTCTATTTCATGGTAGACTTTCTGCTTTCGATCGTATCGTGGCAATTTTGTTGCTATACCGTTTTCATCCTCTCTAGCCAACGGCTTGATACCAACATAAGTAGACATCAGATGAACAATTTTGTTATCCTTCCATAGGACTGTGTTCATGTCTACTCCATATGCTGTACCCACAAACTCCGTTGAATATCCTCTTGGTTGTTTGGAAATCTCTTTTTCGGTGGGAAGCTTACAATTCGGAACACGATTCAATCTTATTGTGCCTAAACTGAAAATACCTCTGGCACGTAAATACACCAATAATGGAAGACTTGTATAAAAATTATCGAAATAAATTATGTGATTTACGAAATCAGGGATAGACTGTGACAATCGAACAACTACATTTGCTGTGGCACCAAGGTCTGGAGTTCCTGGCAATATAATATTATCACCTGCACCATTGTACACTTCAAACCGATATGCGTAACCTTCAGAATCACGTAGCACAAACAACTTTATTCCCCATTTGTGGGGCTTGTTTGGAAGATATTGCCTGAGATGGTGTTTGATTTTAGTACTGCACATTTGCTCGTCAACACATAAGCGAGCATTTTTAGGTATTGAGTCAAATTTTCGATTCATTTCATCTGTCAATTTACGGATTCTAAAAAGTGCATCATATCCCGGCTCTCCTTTTTTGATCCTTTTATTTTCATCTTCAAAACAAAGATATTTTTTAATTTGCATAAACTTTGACCGAGACATTGTGTTTTGAATGCATGGAAAGGCATTTTTGCCCCAATATGTTTCTAAACTGGGATATCGGTAAAGTGACATGTAAATGAGAATACCAATGTAGCGATAAATCTCCTCACAGTCCGTTTTAAACTTTGTGTTGATATCTTCGTTTAGAGCTGATCTGTTTGTTTCCTCGACTATCATATACACTACATCTTTGGAAAAAAAATAAGTAAACAATTGCATTGGAGTTTTTAAATTCATGATTGAAGTTGGAAGATGAGAGTTTCCGCGAAAAGCCACTTCATTTACATGTAGACGTAATTCTTTTTTTCGCCAAACGATATTTGAAAACTCTGTCGAGCTCTTTGAAATATCATCCAATCCTTAAAAGAAATGAACACATTATATGTATTAATTGTGTTAAATTGACAAACCTGACTTGACAAACCTGATTCAGTAAAACCTCCAGCAGAGGGGTTAACCGTTGGACCAGTATTTTCTATTACAGGTAATGGGGAACAAGGCCTTTTTGCTGGTTTGATACTTTTCTTGGCTGAATTTGAAGTAGATGCAACAGGTTCTACTAAATCTGATAAGGTCACATTCTGGACAAAAGTACCACTAGTTTCCCCTTCTCTCGATTCTCGAAGACTCGTAGATATGCATTGCTCTTTATGTGTAGAAGCTCGAGCAATTGCAAAGTCCGGATCATTTTCAGCATCATCGCTGCTATAATCAACGATATCTTCATCGCTAACAACAGAAGCCATTAGTTCTTCCAATTGGTCATCGGTAATTTCCGAAAGTTTGAACGTTTGTTTTGTAAAACTTCTCTTATTCCTTTCCATTTCTGTGAAATTATAAAGAGAACCTTTAAGAAACATTGTGAAGAAGGCCTTTATAAATGTTCACTCAAAACGCCATAGCTGTCCTGAGGCCACTATAATGTTTTCGCTTCTAACAAAAATCTAATTTTTTTTTCGCAACAAATCTTATTGGTAACTGATAAAAACACTATAAAGTACTTACCGATGCAATTTTAACAAATTCCAACAATTATATTTCAATAAATTTTTCACCTGTATACTGTAAAACTATTACAATTTGAAAACACTCCAAATAACACTACACTTCACGAAAGAATGACAAAAAAACAAAGAAATGGCAAGTAAATGAATTCGCAAAAATTTACCGTTATTAGAAATATTGTTTTTAACAGGCACACATTAATAAATGAGAAAAAGGCGATAGCTTCCCTGAGGCCGCCTTATCAGTTAGAGGGTTAAAAAAGAAAAAAGAAACAAAATGTTGCGTTTGGCAAAAAATAAAAAAAAAAAACAATTACAATGCAATAAAATCACATATCATGAAAAAAAGCTCAACACACAAGTAACGGGACAATCAGATTTAGCATCCACATCATCGAGTGCGCGTTTTTTATTTTGGCTTTGCATGCATTTGTTTTTGTAAAATTCACTAGAAAATGTGCTGAACACTGAACGTGTGCGGTTTGTGTTGTTGTGTTTTGTAGGCGTTCTTTGATTTTGAGTCATCGCAAAGACAAAATGAAGATAGAAAAAAATTTGTATGAAGGGCCACGCGGGCCATAGGGGCCACTTTATGGGCATGTTTGTTGTAGATGGTGGTAGAGCAGCTTGTAGATGAAATTGCCTTATAACTTGAATTGTCTGAAGTAAAGACGTAACACTTGCCTCAGATTCAAATTTAGATGTTTCTGAGACTCCACCAGACCTTTTTCGTATCGAGTCAGAATTGACTGAAGGTCCGGTATTAGAAACCCAGGTATAACACCTGAAATCCTTGGTTCAAAGCTGGAAGAAACATGTTACCCACATTTTTTTTTTCACAATTTTTTATTTCAAGTGAAATTTTGAAAATGATAACACTGTTCAACACGAAAAAAAACGACAAGGTTCTGACAACGGATTCTGATAGAGGGAATAAAATAGAAGTATACGTGTATCGGCGTATTTAAAGTTTTTGAACATTCTAATAGTGAATCGGCATTGAAAATCATGTTATCCTTACATTTTTGGTATAGGATGTTTTCTGAGGATTTATGTAAAATACTACTGGAAATATTTTTGTGGAACATTTTAACCCCCTATCTTCTCAATTGATGGGTCTTTTTTGACCCTTTTATGACAAAAGGCAAAAAAGACCCATAAAACAAGGATATAACGGGTTAAAATTTTCCAAAACAAAATTTGTAATAAAATTCTACTATAAGTTTCTCAATACACTAAGGCTGAAAATTCAACTTAAATGCCAGAAATAAGTCAAAACTTAAAATGTGTTTTTGGTTTAATTTCTATAAATAAAAAGGATGAGTGCAAATTTGGGTATTTAAACAAGAATTTATTTCTAAATTTTTTTTTCTTTTAGCTCTAGGCAATTCTATATTGTTATCAGACAATGTCCAGTATATTTCAGCTATAAGGGAATGAATACTCTTGCCTTTATAGCGTTCTTCAATAAGCACACATGTCATAAAAGGGTCAAAAAAGACCCATAAATTGAGAAGTTAGGGGGTTAAAATTTTCGACAAAAATATTCCTCGTAGTATTTTACATAAATCTTCTGAACACATTCTATATCCAAAATGTAAGGATAACATGATTTCCTATGCCGATTCACTATAAGAATGTTCAAAAAGGTTCAAACTTAAATCTTCCCAAAATAAGACTCATACGTAAACTTTCAAAACGCCGATGCACGTATATTTTTTTTTTTTTTTTTGTCCACTCCAGAATCCATTATCGGAACTTTGTTATTTTGGAAAAAATTTGATTTTGTTCAGTGTAATTAGTAATAAATCTATGATGGATCATTTTTATTTTCTTTTTATACATATCACACCCTGCTCAATTGTTTCTTTGTTCTTCCTAAACACTTCCTAAATACACTTCTACCTTTATTCTTAACTAGTATCGCCTGTGGCCGAAATTCGGCCATCTGTTTCTGTAAGGTAACGAAACTCAAGTTGTTTTCCACATACCTTGCTTGCCTTGACGCTATGAGGAAAGTTGTGGTAAAGGACAAACACGGAAGCATATATCAATCAATAACAAAAATTTATTCAACATATAATATTCATTTAAAGTAAATAAATAAATGTTTTTTTTTTTTTTTTTTTTAATTATTTATTTATTTGCAATCTATCTTAATCTAGACATTAAGCAAATTTGTTTATACAATACTTAAACTAACAGAGTCCGTTGTACCACTTAGTGTACAAAGGAACAAACTACTTAATTAACATTATTTATAGCTAGGAATTAAATCTAGATGGCAAGTCTAATACATGATGTCTCTTAAGTCTACGGATTGCTTGACTGTTATCTAACAAGTTATTGGCTAGCGTATTAGGATGATTGGATAGCTTTTCCAGATATGAGCAACTAAATCTAGTAATTTCGTTTTTTACTTTTGGTGTATTAAGATCCCTGTGAATGATGTTGTTTTTGAGATACCACGGAGCATTTGCAATGATTCTTAAAGTTTTTGATTGGTATCGCTGCAATATTTCAACATTGGAGTTGCATGCTGTACCCCACAATTGGATGCCGTAGGTCCACACAGGCTTTAAAATAACTTTATATAGTATGAGCTTATTTTCTAATCTCAGTTTCGAGTGCGGATTAAGAAGCCACCACATGTTTTTAGTTTTTAGTTTTAAGTGTTGGTGTTTTGCTTTGATGTGACTTTTCCATGTAAGTCTTTTGTCAAGGTGCATTCCAAGGTACTTAACAGTGCTACTTTTAGGTATGGTTGTTTGGTTGATTGTTACATTTGGACATTCTGCTCTCCTTGTTGTGAATGTGATTTGTGTGGATTTGCTCGAGTTGACCTTTATATTCCACTTTTTAAGCCAAATTTCTACTTGGTCTAAATGGTTTTGCACTATATTGGTTGCTTGATCTGCAGATAATGAAGAGGCTAAGATAGCCGTATCATCAGCATAAGTTGCAACTGTTGTGTTTTCTGTTATCGGCATATCTGAGGTATATATTGTATAGAGAACTGGTCCCAGGACACTGCCCTGAGGTATACCAGCTTTTATTTCACATATTTGTGAGAGATCTTCTCGGACTTTGACATAGAAATGCCGATGGTTTAAATATGATTTAAAAAAAAGGTAGTATGGAGACGGTAAAACTTGTTTGATTTTGTACAATAATCCTTCATGCCATACTCGGTCAAAAGCTTGTTGTACATCGAGGAATACTCCACAGCAGTACAATTTTTTTTCTAACGCTGTACTTATAGCCTCTACAACACGATGAACTTGCTCAGGTGTCCCATGCTGGCTTCGGAACCCGAACTGATGATCTGGCAATATTTGGCGCGAGTGAAGAACTGGCAGCAATCGTTCTAAAAATATTCTCTCAAATATTTTAGAGAATGTTGCCAATAAGCTTATTGGTCTGTAAGATTTTAAACAGTTTTCTGGCTTGCCCGGCTTAGCGATCATTATTATTTCAGCACACTTCCATTGTGTTGGAAAATAATTTAGTCGCAGCATAGCATTATAAATATTTGCCAAGAAAATTACACCTTTTTTAGGAAGATTCTTTACAACTTTAGCATTAATGCAGTCGTAGCCAGGGGATTTAATGTTGTTTAGTTTTTCAATTTCTTTAGTGATTTCAGTTGGTGATATATGACGAATAGGTAGATCCATCTGGCAAGGGCAGTCAAGAATATTAAGAATGTCACTAGAATCAGTGTTAAATGAAAATGGTGTAAATGTTTCCTTTAAATGATTTGCAAACGCTTCAGCTTGCTTACCGTCCGTCTTGCACCAATTTCCGAGCTCATCCTTAAATGGAACGCTTCTCTTTATAGGGCGCTTTAAGTACTTTGTTGCTTTCCACAAACTGTGTTCATCATTTTTTGTAACATCTAAGTTTTGGAGAAAGTATTCGATGGAATTATTTTTCTCCTCCAAGAGTCGCAGAGTTAATTCCTTTTTCGCGCGATTAAAGTTGGTCTTATCGATAGGACTACGACTTGTTTTCCATACTCTTCTTAGACTTCGCTTCTTTTGTATTAAACTTCGAATTTCTCTGGATGACCTCAATGAGTTATTATTAACGGAAGAGTTATTTGATTCTCGCTGTGGTGGGTTTGCGTAGTAAGCAGCTTTATGTATTAGATTAGTGAAATATTCGACAGCGTCATCTATTTGACTTTCTTTATTGAGACTCGTTCTTAAATTTATATGAGAGCTAATCCATTGTTGAAATTGAAGTATATTAGTGGCTTTGGAAAAAAGAGTATATTTTTTTGACAATTTCTGGACTTCACCATTGAAGTTAAGCAAAATTGCTGAGTGGTCGGAGCTAAGATCATTAGTTTCCTCAATATTAAGTGCGCTAGATGAAATACCATGATATACCACAAAGTCCATCAGATCTGGAATTTTGTTTGGGTCAGTTGGCCAGTAGGTGGGCCTGCCAGTTGACAGGACTGAATAGTGGTTTTCTGATATACACTGATACAACTGTCTTCCCTTAGGATTACTCAACCTAGAACCCCACCAACGATGCTTAGCGTTGTAATCTCCAGCCACAATGAATTTCTGTCCCATATTTCCAAAAAAGTCCTTGTATTCTTGTGAGCTAATTGCAAATCGTGGTGGAAAATATATTGCACAAATTGTTATAAAACTGTTTTCGGATTTTATTTTTATGCTAGCTGCCTGCATTGAGGGTTTCCTTATTGAATCAAGTTCTTCATATTTAATATGTGATTTTATCAACAAAGCAGATCCACCATGTGCTCTATCAGTTGGGTGGTTAGCAGTTATAAGATCGAAACCTCTTATTTTAAAAAAGGATTTACTATTTAGATGCGTTTCGGAGATCATAAAAATATCAATAAAGTTAGAGTTTAGAAAAGATTCTACCTCTAATTTGTGGTTGGAAATGCCATTTGCATTCCATATTGCCATTCGAGGATTTAATGACATAATTTGGAAATTATAGTGGACATCATATTCATGAGCGTGTTTATAAGTTCATTTTGTTTATTTATCATTATTTCGATATTTTTTAGATAGGAGCTTTCAATATTTTCTGTTGTAGCAGCTTTAGCTACGTTAGCGTATGACAGAGGACTGTCGTAGTTTGGATTTGCTGAATTCATTCTAATGCTTGGACTATTTCGAGAGTTTTCAAGCAACGGATTTGGTGGAACAATTCTATTTTTATTATAATTGTTGTTTTTGGCAACAAGTTCTTGGTACACATGACAGCCCTTGTAATTGGCTGTGTGGTTTTGCAGACAATGCACACATCGTGGTGGTGCATCTTTCACTTTTTGGCATTCTGCTGATGAATGATCCATACCGCACTTAACACAACGAAAAGGTTTTTTGCAATATGCCTTTGTGTGACCAAATTGCTGACAACGATGACATTGAGCTAGATCGTTATTTTTTCTCGGGGGCTCGACTTTAATTACAGCATTATTTAAATATTTTATATCGTAAGCTGCTTTATTGTTTACATTAGGCTCTAAATCAACGAAAAACATTGGTAAACAGTCTTTTGTTACACGGCTCTTCACATTAATAATATTTCTAACACAGTGTCCTAGTTCTTGTAATTCTTTTTTATGACTTCTATTGGTGTAGAATAATGTAGATTTTTAATAACTATTCTATAAGACCTTTCTTGCTTAATTTGATAAGTATGGAACATTACCTCACTACTTTCTAAGTGGCTAACTAATTTTCTAAAACATTCAACATTTTTTACCATAAGTTTAATCTGTCCGTCTCTAGATGACTTAAAAGTAAATTGATCTTTTGTTATTATTTTTGTAATATTTGTTATCATTTTACTTATGTTTGTTACGTTTGGTATGAATATGGGTGGTGGTTTTGGCTGACCGGTGTTTTCTTCTTCTCTTCTCTCCTCGGTAAATCCGTCGTTAGATGCATCTATGTCTTCAAGTTCTGAAAACCGGTTTTGGTTGGTGATCGATTCGCAATCAAAAGGTGTTCGCTTTCTGACGAGTTTTGGCGACTCCAAATTTTTTCTTTTGACGGCAACTGTCTGCCACCCAGCTGCACTATCTTCGTCTCCCTCCGCTTCTTCGTTCATGATGAGTTAATACAGTTATTCGTATAGACAGAAAACAATATTGTTGTGTTTTTTTTTTTTTTTTTTATTATTTTTGTATATTTGAGAAAAAATTGATTTATTTTTTAATTAATTTTTTTCTTAAGCAGAACAGTCGATGTTTCCTTTGACTCAATCAGAGAATTAAAATTTTGAATAAATAAATTAAAAGTAAATTAAATAAAGTAAAAGTAAATAAACGGTAGAAAAGTATAACAAATAAATCAAGATAAGGGATAATTCTGAAGATAATAGAAGCAAGCAGCATTTTTTTTTTTGTTTTTTTAACGTTGAGAGATATTAAGAGAAAGCAACAACCACAACAACAACAACATCAACATCAACAACAACAACAATAATGCTACTCGGCTCTTTTTAAGTGTTTGCGTAACTCCCGCATTCTACACTTGCTTTTGTAAGCTACAGCAGCGATGTTCAACAGAGCTTTGTCGCTTTGTAGTTTCTCATTGTCCCATTGGTTAACAAAGCGTTTTACATTTGCTCAGGTTTACTTATCTTAATAACAACATATTCGAATAAAAATTATATTGTGCAAATGTACTCGAAAATACCTATCCATCGATATAAGTATTATGTGAATATGTTGAAGGAAACACAGAAAAAAAGGGAACACAAACTTTTTGTTTGCCTTTTAATATATAGATTCTATAAAAAATAAAGAAACTTTCCGGTGGTCACTTCTGGCAACCTTCAGGTTGAACACTCTCGGTTCCTTGAAAAAGTATTGCTTGTTTTTTAAGGTCAAGAAAAATTGCCTAAGCTTCGAATTATTTAAAAGCAAATTTCTACCACTCCGAACCTACCTTAAGCTAAACTAATTCTGACCATTTTGTTATAATACTTCCTATTATATCCCAAAATAATTCACAAACTAAAGGAAACAAGTTAATTTAGTCCTTTTCTGCTCAATAAAGGAAGAGCTAGAAAGTTTATCAATTTCTTGATATTCTTCCAAGAAATGTTCTACAATTAATCAAAGGAAACCTCATTCAAATTGTTCTGCCAAAACTAACTCAATCTAATAAACCAGTTTTTCACGCCCATACCATGCTTGCATGCCGCTTGTCCAAACATTTGTGTCCACAAATCTGCTGGACTTAAGCAAGATAAATTAATTTAACTATCGATTCGATCAGAGTGTAATCAATATAAATTCAACATGGTTTCTGTGTCTTATTACTTGGCTTTGAATTTTAAATTTCCATCTAAATATCTATGTAAATGTATGTGTGGGTAAGTAAGTCTGTTCTGTTGTCTGTACTGTCGTCCTACAACAACGATAACGTCTAGTGGTCAAGTGTGTGTGTCTTGTTCTTGCTTTCCATGCTACATACTATCCACCATTATGCATGGATGTTCTTCGCTCTGTTGTAAATATGCTTTAATGACCATCGGTCACAAAATCTCATTTTTATCACAGACACAAACTACAAAGGATGAGACACTACAGCTGCTTGCCAGTGCAAAGGAGCTAAGAAACTGGTTGTAGTTTGTGAAGGTTGGAAAAACAAGTCAACGGTAGTGGTAAGTATGCAAAATTTGAGTTAAATTGAAGTGGAATTCTTGTAATGATGACCACAATTCCACACAAGTGTGGATGTCCGTCTATTGTAAGGGTAAAGATTTTCCAAACTCATTTGAAAAATGATATTACAAATTGAACACGTTAATCAAAAATACAACATAATTCTATGCGGCAAACAATAAAAAAAAAACATGTAAAAAGCGAAAATTAGGATTGGCTTATTTGTAATAAATGTGTGCAAGGATGTGCCGCCAAAGCTAGACAAATATGTGCCTGTGCGAATTATTATTTTAAGTTGGAAAACGTTTTGACTTGGCAACATGCGGATAAAGCTAAGCTTTGTCGACTTATAAGTAGAAGAAGAGTTCTTACTGAGTTAAAGAGTTAATTTCCTACAAAATATTTTTATGTTCTTTTTACATTTAGGAATATCTAGTAAAATCGAAAGCGTTGATAACACTAACAAGCAGTTAAGATTGTGGCACGTTGCGTGTCATGTTATCATTAATTCGATCAATTTTTGTTCACCATAAAAACTTGTGAATGCGCTTTCAACAATTTGTTTACAGCTCATTAAGGCATCACTTAAATAATAATCATCATTTTATTGTACAACTGTGTGATCTATGCTGGTGGGACACACATGCACACGTGAAAACGCGGTATACATCGTGAAATGAAAAAAGCTGCACATATCTGTAAAATTTTTTGTAAGATTGTTTTATAACGCGTTTTGTTCAAATTATTTTACTTTTAACGAACATTGACAATGTGACAAGGTTATCTTACCGCGCATGTTTCCAAACAAGTTGAAAAAGTCATTCATTGAAAAGGCATCGGCGTTGCATTGAATTGCTACACGCTCAGTAGTGGTGCTATGATTAAAATAATGGTACGACCATGAAGGATAATTCTTTGAATTAAATATGAAAAAAAAAAAATTTCAAAACGTCATCGGAAAGCGGTGGGAGCTGCTTAAGCAACGAAACTGCAAATTTGTTACATGCAATTTTTACTTGCTTAGTATAAATGATAGGATAAAAATTATGAGATGCCAATAAAAGCCTGATCTAAGCCCTCACAACAAAGTTAGACAAAAAATTTCTGACGCCATGGGCGTTTCTGACAACATGAATGCAATGGCGTTGCATTGAATTATTACTCGTTGAATATATAAGCTTTGATAAATGTTTAAAAAGGAAAATAAGGACTTGGCCTTACGACAAAAATAAAAAAAAAAATCTGACTTCGGCGGGTCGTGAAGATAGCAGCTTATGTAACAGAAATGTAATATCGTTGCATGGTATTATTACTCACTTAAGAGAAGTGCTACGGTAAATTTTGTTTTACGGCAGCATAGATGTGTTATTACGTCTCACAACTAAAATAAAAAATCACATAAAATGGTATATAGGTTACAAATTTTAAAATAAAAATTTTTTTTCGGGAATTTTTTTTTCATAGAAGAAAAAAAGATATCGTTTTCAAATTTCGCATATATATTTATTGACATTTAAAGAATACAAAAAAATTTTTCAGAATTTTTAAAGCGGTTTTTTACGTTATTTGTTTTTTTTTTTAAAAATGTCGAAAAATTGACCGTGTTCAGGATATCACCAGTCTGGAAAATCTGAGAAAAAAATAAAAAAAAACCAAATTAATCCTCGTTTAAGTGGCTATCGCCTGAACTAGGATAATTCCGCCGTAAAAAACAAAATGGCGACCGATTTTGCAACCTCGAAAATCGATTTTTTTGAAATGGCCGCCATTTTTTTTTGTTTCGGCGGAAAAAAATTATCGTAGTTCAGGCGATAGCCACTTAAACATGGATTAATTTGGTTTTTTTTTACTCGGATGTTCCGGACTGGTGATATGCTGCACACCGTCAATTTTTTGGCATTTCTAAAACCACTTCTGAAATTCTGAAATTCTGAAAAAAATTTTATGTATTCTTTAAAAGTTAATAAATATATGTGCAAAATTTGAAAACGATATCTTTTTCCTTCTAACCTATGTATATGCCCCCTTAATCAAGTGAAAATGCTACAACAATAAAAAAACGTTGCATGAAATTTTAATTCTGTGACTACTGGCGCAATGGTAAATTTTATGGAACGAAAATAAAGCTGAGGTCTTCGGGCACATGCTGAAAATGAAATATAAAAAAATTGTCGGTGTCATAAGGCCCCTCAGGGAACCCTCTAATGTAACGTAAATGCATCATTGTTGCATGGATTTATTACATGCAGCTAAGACAAAGGAAAAGCACAGCCAATGGAGAAGCAAATAAAAAAAGCAAAAACAACAACACCAACAATAACAACATCAACAACAACAACAACAACAATAACAAAAACAACAACATCAAAATCTATATATCTATATCTATATCAATATCAATATAAACTTTACCATCAACATCAACATCAACATCAACATCAACATCAACATCAACATCAACATCAACATCAACATCAACATCAACATCAACATCAACATCAACATCAACATCAACATCAACATCAACATCAACATCAACATCAACATCAACATCAACATCAACATCAACATCAACATCAACAGCAATATCAACATCAAAATCAACATCAACATCAACATCAACATCATCATCAACATCAACATCAACATCAACATCAACATCAACATCAACATCAACATCAACATCAACATTAACATCAACATCAACATAAACATCAACATCAACATCAACATCAACATCAACATCAGCATCAACATCAAAATTAACATCAACGTCATCAACATCAACATCAACATCAACATTAACATCAACATCAACATTAACATCAACATTAACATTATCCACTTCAAAATCAACATCAACATCAACATCAACATCAACATCAACATCAACATCAACATCAACATCAACGTCATCAACATCAACATCAACATTAACATCAACATCAACATTAACATTATCCACTTCAAAATCAACATCAACATCAACATCAACATCAACATCAACATCAACATCAACATCAACATCAACATCAACATCAACATCAACATCATCATCAACATCAACATCAACACCAACATTGCCGGCCTCGGTAGTCGAGTAGGTAGCGTGCTCGACTGCTACCCCAGAGGTCCCGGGTTCGATTCCCGGCCAGGTCATGGTCCTTCGCTTAAAACCTTTCGCATTTGCAATTTTCTATCCTCATTTCTAATCAACTGAAATTAAAAATTCATCAATATTTACGACTTGAAGTTGATGGTAGAGAAATTTGTGGATGAGATTGCCTTCATAACTTGAATTGACTGATGTAAAGGCATAACACTTGCCTCTGATTCAAATTCACATGTTCCTTTGGCTTTCCACCACGCTTAGAACATCCTACACGTGTTTCTCGTGATTGACCTTTTCTTCTCACTAATCTATCACCCCATTTCGAACCAAGACAGACTTGACTGAATAGGTATTCCACCTGAAATCCTTAGTTCAAAGCTAATAAAATAAAAAACATTAACTATAACATTAACATTAACATTAACATTAACATTAACATTAACATTAACATTAACATTAACATTAACATTAACATTAACATTAACATTAACATTAACATTAACATTAACATTAACATTAACATTAACATTAACATTAACATTAACATTAACATTAACATTGACATTAACATTAACATTAACATTAACATTAATATTAACATTAACATTAACATCAACATCAACATCAACATTAACATTAACATTAACATTAACATTAACATTAACATTAAAATTAACATTAACATTAACATTAACATTAACATTAACATTAACATTAACATTAACATTAACATTGACATTAACATTAACATTAACATTAACATTTACATTAACATTAACATTAACATTAACATTAACATTAACATCAACATAAACATTAACATTAACATCAACATCAACATTAACATTAACATTAAAATTAACATTAACATTAACATTAACATTAACATTAACATCAACATTAACATTAACATTAACATTAACATCAACATCAACATCAGGATCAACATCGTCTTCAACAAATATTAACAACAAAAATCTAGTTAGTTTTTATGATTTCAACAGTTTTTTTCGTGGCAACCAACACTGCTCACAAACAACAAAATAACATAATGAAACCGGACTATGAAACCGGAAAAGGACTATGACATGAATTTGGATATGGATTAGGACAAAAATTAAGACACACCTAAAACACACCTTTCTAAACTGAGGAAGGGATTCGGTATATTTGATTAAGTCAAGAATTTGGTCATGTTTTAAAACAAGAGTTTGGACATGAAATAGGAGTATAAAGAAATACCGTCACGTCAAAACTTACGGGTGTGTCCACTACACAGCCAACACTTTTTACACTTTTTTTCGAAAAATTTACGAAAAATAATTAGGCAATATTCAAAAATTATTAATAAGTAAATCGAATAAAAAAAAATTAAAAAAACTCGAAAAAAATCGAAAAATTAATAAAAAATTCATTTCATGGTTAAACCCATAGATTTTGACGTGAAAGCGTAATTTTACTATCGTTTTTATTATTATCCGTATCTTTTCCCTTATCGTTAAACTTGTCCCCATTGTTATCTTTATACGTATGTTTCTGACATAATACTTTTCAATCTTCTTTTTGTCCTTATCCCTATCCAAATTATTGTTTTAATACACGTTCAAATTCTTGAGTCCTTGTTCTAATTCCTTTAATAATCCTTTTTCAACTTCTTGGCATTATTGTTGTCTCAATATTCTTCCTAATTCTTGTTTTAAGTGTTGTCCAAATAAATTTTTTTCCCAATCCTTGTCTGAGTCTGAATCATTGTATGAATCGTTCTCGAAATCCTTGACCAAACACTTGTTCTCATCTTTTTTTTCTAATTTTAGTCCAAACACTCTAATTCTAGTTTTTTTTTTGTTTTTCCTGGTCTTAATCGTTGTATAAACCCTTGTTCTCATCCTTTCTCCAATCCTTCTTATAATCGTTGTATTGATTTGGATTAAAAAAAAACGGATTAGCCAACGAATTGGAGTTATAATCCCATGTAACTTTTTTCATTGTTGTATGTTACTGTTGTATTTAGCGGTTGTCTCTTTCTTCCTTTTTTATTTTCGTAATGAGGTCAAAAATCCAATCTTTGCTGTAGAAAAGTAAAATTTGCCGCAGCAGCTCTATTGAGCGAGTAATAATTCCATGCAATAATATTTAATTTTTGTTGCATGAGCTGCTACCTCCGCTTCCTGCGGATAAGTTAATTTAATTTTTAATTTGTTTCAATTAATTAATTAAGAAATTTTTATAAATTTTATTTACTATAAATATCTGATAATAACGACGTTTATTACTATCGATAAATTTGCTATCGATTAAGAACTAAATTAATTTAAATAAATTTATTTGCCTTTATCCATTAAAACAATTTTAATCTTAAATATTTAAAAGCTAAGTGACCCTAAAAGTCTGCACTATTTTATGATGTCCCGGACCTTAATTTATTTAGCAGCAATATTCTGTGGTGGTAAATAAAAAATTAACCTATTTTGCTGGCTTCATTGCACACGCACTCATGCTCAACAAAGCGCGTCAAGCATGCAGGAAGTCGGCACCAAGATGACCAACTCACTTTTAATCAAACACTTAATTGCGGCGATAATTGCCCACATTTTGCATGGTTAAATGTTTTAGCCATAAACACAAAAGATCGGTCATAAAAGCAAAAAGTCCATTGGACAAATGCAAGCCCATTGCTGGGTTTTTTTTTTGTTACTTTTTCGCTTTTATTTTGCGATTTTAGTAGCGATTTTCTATGCCTTACAAAAGGTGAGACGACGAGCGCCTTTAAGTTAAGTCTAGGAAGAAGGCACAAAAAAAAAAAAAGCTCGTAAAGCTTTCTTAAAATTATGGCATAGCATAATAAAACTGGCAAAAGACTTTTAAATAGATATACTCAAACTAGACGAAATATCTTGCACACAGTGGGGAAAAAACACAAATTAAAATTATTTTTAATAAATGGCAGTTGAGTACTCGCTGCTTGTGTACTGTGAACGCAAAGAAATAGTACACTAAGCGTGACATGACATCTCATTCTGTAGCATTAATGTTTGTGTAAATTAGCGTAATAGCGATGTTGAACAAAGCTAAGAAGGATTTCTATTATCCTCTATTAGTAACCGTGGACGAAACATGGATCCATCACTACACACCAGAGACAAAGGAAGAGTCGAAACAGTTGACTTCACCGACCGAACGTGCTCCGAAGAAGGCGAAGACGGTACTATCGGCCGAAAAGGTTATGGCGACAGTATTTGGGGAGAAACGCGGTATTATCTACATCGATATTCTTCCACCGCAAAAAACGGTCAATGGCGAATACTATGCAACCGAACTGGACCCTTTCAACAACGCTTTGAAAGAGAAAAATCCTCATTTGGCGAGGATAAAAGTGCTCCTTCATCAAGACAATGCGCGCGTTCACACATGCCCAGCTCCCATGGCAAAATTCCATGAATTGAAGTACGAATTGCTTCCTCATCCAGCATGTTCTCCAGATTTGGCCCCCAGCGACTATTTTCTGTTTTCAAACCTGAAGAAATTGCACGGCGGAAAGAGATTCACCAGGCATATTTTGAGGACCTTCCGAAAACGTATTTTTCGAATGAGATCAAAAAATTGGAGGAACGTTGGGCAAAGTGTATTGAGCTAAAAGGAGACTATATTGAAATTACATTTTTCACGAAATTATCAAACGGCCCTCGTAAATTATCGGAAACATTAGAATTGTATACCTTTCGGCAGAAATATATAGACTGCTACTTATATTTCGGGATCTGGCAATGCTAATGGTATTCCAGTCAAACTGATATATCCATTGAAAAAGCTTGACATTTTTTTAGTTGATTTGTACTAATAACGTTTTAGTGTTCGTGCTCTTATTGCGTTGTTTGCAGTACTTTCAAAATTGGATTTCAGCAAAAAAATTAAATTAACACGTGAACATTTTTGTGCGATTATTTTTTACAACTTTCAACGTGAATTCGATTTTTGACGATGAGGGATCTGTACATCGGTGGTTCACAGAATTCAAGCAGAATTCAAGCTTAAAGGGCGTCCAAAATCTGTTCTTGTGTCACAAAACATTAATGCTGAGCGCGATCTTTGAGGTATCACTGGACATTACATCCACCAACATACATACCATTTAACATGAATAAATAGTTGTTGAAAAGATTCCTTCACGTTAGATTCCACATAATTTGACAAAGATTCGTTTTGATTGGCGCAAAGAAACACTCAAGAAATACAATTACGCTTCAAAAAATGTACAGGGTGCGGCTAAAGTAACTATATGATTTGTTTTTTAAATAACTATTGGAATGAAAAAAACAAAAAAATTTATGATAAAAAGAAAGTTTATTTTATGTTATTTTTTTTACATTAATTATGAAAAATAATATCAGTTAAATGAGAACCGTTTTCTCTAACGCAAAAATGTGCTCTTTTTATGGCATTTTCCATAACTTTGTTGAGGGCTTCTTGTGGTATACGATCAATTTTTTCTTGAATGTTGTCCTTTAGCTGCTGCAAGGTTTGGGGCTTATTCACATAAACTTTGTCTTTGAGATAGCCCCACAAGAAAAAATCCGGTGCAGTCAAATCTGGCGATCGTGGTGGCCATCTCAAATCGCCGTTTTTAGAAATTATCCGATTTGGAAATTGTTGTCTTAATAAGTCCATCGTTGCACGGGCTGTATGAGCTGTTGCACCATCTTGTTGAAACCATATATTGGCGTTTTGTGGCAATTGCGGAAATAAAAAATTTTGTAGCATTACTCTGTAACGTTCTCCATTTATTGTTTCACATACACCTTGATCGTTTTCAAAAAAAAAATGACCGTAAACTTTTTGGGCGGTAATGCCACACCAAACGGTAACACGAATTGCGTGTAAATATTTCTGATGAAGATTTTTGGAATTTTGGGATCCCCAAAATCTGTTGTTTTGTTTATTTACGAAACCGTTCAAGTGAAAATGCGCTTCGTCGGTCATCATTAAATTTGACAAAAAATTTTCATTTTGATCAACGAGATTTAAAACTGCTCTAGCATATTCCAAGCGCAATACGAAGTCCTCAGGATTTAGTTTTTGGACTACTTGGATTTTGTAAGGGAAGAGGTGCAAATCGTGTTTTAAAATTCGCCGAAGAGTGCGGTCAGAAAGCTGCAACTGGGAAGATCGTCTTCTCGTTGATGTCTCCGGATTTTCTTCGACGCTCTGTCGCACAGCATCAATATTTTCGGCCGATCTGCCAGTTCGAGGTCTACCCGTACGTCTTGAATCTCCGACAGTCCCATATTCAGCAAAATTATTCACCAACGAACGAATGGTTGGACCCGTTGGAGCAGTTCTTACACCATAAAATCTTCTGTATGCACGTTGAGTATTAATTATCGAACGATGATTTTCAATGAATAGAAAAACAATCTTAGTTCTTTGCGCAATTGTATAGCGTTCCATTTTTAAATATTCTCCCAAGTTTAATTTCTGAAATAGGAAAAAAGAAAAAGTTAAATACTCGCAAGCAAAGAAGTTACAATTGTTTTACATCATATAGTAACTTTAGCCGCACCCTGTATATAGAATCGTGACTGCTGACATACCATGGATCTACACGTATGTACCTGAAAGTAAACAGCATTCGACTGTCTTGGGTCTTGAACCAAAGAAAAGAACCCAAGTTGAACCAAATCCAACAAAAGACTTTAAACCTCGAAGTAGTGCGAAGCAAATGGTCGCCTGTTTCTTCCATAAAACTGGTCATGTGCCCACACTACCACTTTAGACACGTAGAACTCAGAAATGTTATGAAAACTTAAATGTTCGAATGCATGCAAAAATGTAAAGGGTTTTCCATTAAGGACCTGACAACTTTTTTTTTTAAATAAAACGCAAACCATTTGAGATATTTCAAAACTTTATTATCGACTTGAAGTACAATCAAAACATTTATGAATGGAACTCGACTTCGTTCAAATGGCCACCGCGGGCACTTATGCAGCGGTCGATTCGTTGGACCCAATTTCCGATGACTCGGCCACACATTTCGGCTGAAACGGCCGCTTTTTCGCGTTCAATGTTGGCTCTCAGCTCTTCCAACGTCATCGGCTTGTTGGCATAGACCAATGACTTGACGTAGCCCCAAAGAAAATAGTCTAAAGGCGTTAAATCGCACGAACGATGCGGCCAATCGACTGGCCTATTTCTTGAGATAACACTCTCATCAAACTTACTTTTCAATAAATCGATTGTAACGTGTGCTGTGTGGCTTGTGGCATCGTCCTGTTAGAACCATATGTCGTCCAAGTCAATATCTTCCAATTCGGGGCAAAAATAATCGGTAATCATGGCGCGATAACGATTGCCATTCACAGTAACGTACCTCATAGTAACCGCACCAAACAGTAACCGCACCAAACACTAATTTTTTGTGGATGAAGTGGTGATTCATGAAGCACATGTGGATTTTCCCCCGACCAATAACGCATATTTTGCTTATTGTCGAACCCATTGAGCCAAAAATGAGCTTCGTCACTGAAGATGATTTTGCGATAAAATTCATCATCTTGGCGCATCTTTTTCAGAGCCCAATCGGAGAACGTGCGTCGCTTCAAATAGCCCATCGGCTTCAATTCTTGAGTCAGCTTGATCTTGTGTGGGTGTAAACCAAGATCCTTACGCAAAATTCGCCATAAAGTGGTCTGGGCGATGCCCAATTCTTGAGAACGCCGTGGAATTGACTGTTTTGTATCGTTTGCTACAGACGCCTGAAAGGCAGCAATATTTTTAACACTTCGACCAACCCGTTGTCTCATTGGCACGGCAACATCACACAACGAATATGTAGACTCAAACTTGTGCACTAAACTTGTTATTGTCTGTCTACTAGGGCGAGAATTACGACCGAAAATTGCAGTTAACGCTCTTAAAGTTGCGATCACCGACTCCGAATTTCGATAGTAAATTTTTATAGTTTGCAGACGTTGTTCGTTTGTGTACTTTACCATGATGAAAATGTTAAGTTTACTGAATAAATCGACAGTGACAGTTCGATGGTTAGTGAAAGGCTCATAAGAAATTTAACTCAAAGTTGTCAAGTCCCGTGGGTTTATCAGTCGTGTGGGTTTAATGTTGTACTTAAAACATATGAAGTGTTTGTGAAATATCTATCAAGTGGTTGTGTGATGCTCGCCGTGTTTTCAAAATGAAACGTTTCACTCCACAAACTCCGTTTTAATGCGTATTTAGTGTTTTTGTGTGTGTTTAATGCGTTTTTATTGGATTTTTTTGGCATTTTTCAATTCATTGCAACAAATGCGACCGGCCATATCACTTGAAATGTGTCGTCATGGGCAACCGCGGCTACTACACCTGTCAAAACTGCGACTCTGACCTCGATATTAGCAACGAATAATAAATTTGGATTCGATGACTTTTATTCAGTATTTTAGTTTCTTGATGACTTAGGACCGATTTATGTTGATGTTCATGCATGAAAACGGATAGATTCTTTTGGTGAAACGATTCACCCCACCATTTTTCAAAAATCGAAAAACGTTTCGAGAAGATTTTTTTAAGTATCCCCATAATTTTCTGCCGAAATAGAAAATGTTCAAATCCGAGCGCATAGCAATTAAGAAAAATGTCCATTCCTGCGATTTAAGCCAAAAAACATTAAAAAATTATAATTTTTGGGGGTTCTGCGAGTGCTACGAACTGTGTAGGCTTAAAACAAATCTTCACCGACACTACTCAATCATTACACTCTTCAACTTAACTATCATCCTTCTTCCGGATCAACTCAATGCTGACGTATTAATAGGGAGCAAGCCTTGAGCGTTGATTTAGTCTAAAAAGAAAAAAACACGCTTCACAACGTTAATGTACTGTTCTCTTAAATCAAAGCTTAATGTTATGGTACATACTCTATGTAGTGTTTATTTCCGTTCACTACTCGCTGCTCTCGAACTTTAGAGTTATTTTTTCAAACATTACGACTATTTTTTTATTTTTTTGGATCCACTGTACCTGCTGTCTCAGCGTCATGAACTCTTTTCTAACGCAAAAAATGTTTATGGCTATGAATAGTGTTACAAATTCGCATGTTGAAAAGGTATGGCGCTTGCTCTGACAGTTAGGACTGCAAGGAACACCAACAAATGTTTGAGCTAATAAAATGCTTTAATTGATTTTTAAACTTTTCTAATGCATACAATTCGTTTAACACTGAAAATAATAATAAAAATAAATAATAAAGTTTATAGCCACAGAGGAATCAACGTCGAAGATATGTTAAAGATATTAACTCTTTTTTTTAATTGTTTTTTTTTTAGTTTTACTGCCGGCCTTAATTGCAGTCTATTGACAATAAATACAATTAAAAGTAAATTGCGAATGCATAAAATAATTGACAACACTTGAGCGCATCACTCGCTCACTCACTCACTCAAAAACATCAAATGTCATTGTGCAAGCTCACTAGCTGTCACAGGTGACAACTGACAGTTGACAGTTCCAAAAAATCACTATTCTTCGTTAACGTCAGCTGTCAGGTGGCACTAAAAACAATCGCTTCAACTTCAAATTTCCATCGCCACACCAAATGAAGTTGATATGCAAAACGGAAGAAAAAAAAAAAATAAACTGCACAGATACAATTCTAGATGCAGCATCTAGATACGTCGCATCAATTAAAAAACAATTTTTAGATGTTAACAAGCTGGCTCTGGGCACTTGTGTGTTGGGCTTGTGTTAAATTAACTGCGGATAATTAATTGCCACCGTGTTGCCAACTTGATTGATTATGTTTATTTTACAAGCTTGTGTTGACTTTGCTCTGTGTTTGTTGTAGTGAATTTATTGCTAATGTGAGCAATTTTGACAAATTGTTTGACAGGTTTTATCGACATTATAGCCAATAGTTAGCCAGTAGCTAGCTAGCTGCAGGCATTTTAAGTGGCCACCAGTAGCGGCAGCAGCAGCATCAGGTTCTTACCAGTTGTTGTTGCTAGTTTTAATGAATACTTTGTCAAAAAATGTGTCAAAGTGATTTGTTTGTTGCGAGGCTTGTTTCGCAAGAGTTTGAAAATGAAGTGGTTATCATTGGTGTTTCCATTA
Organism: Pherbina coryleti; assembly: GCA_943735915.1. Classification (NCBI taxonomy): domain Eukaryota; kingdom Metazoa; phylum Arthropoda; class Insecta; order Diptera; family Sciomyzidae; genus Pherbina; species Pherbina coryleti. The sequence continues at coordinate 39,266,453 of OX030950.1, forward strand.
TCAAGATATTAAGGCTTTCTCAGTTTTGCAACTTGCAAAGAAGATATGAATAATTAAAATTCTTAGATAAAAACTTGGAAATAATCAAGGGATACTCTTTTGAGTAATACTCTCAGTTTCAAAACTAAAAGTTCAGTTTATGAAAGGCAATGGGGTCGCCATGAGGATTATTTTAGAAAGGTCTATATATTCTTCTGATATCGCTATTAAAATAACTTATAAGCGATCTCTATATTCTCGAGGGTATTCTCACAGTATTGCAGCGTTGCAGAATTTGTGAAAATGTACACTTGCTATAATAAATTATGCAACACTGCGGGTTCGCACAAAAACACAAATATTGTAAATATTGTAAAGAAACGCCGTGAACAGGTGAAAACAAAATAATTTAGGATTTTCTTATTGAAAATGCTGCTTTTAATATTATTCTGGAAGATGGTAATTATTCATGCAATTTTTGCTCACGTTATTATCTAATTTATATTGATTAACCATGAGCCCTCTTATTGGAGGATACTGAATGAATTGGATGAAAACATTCTTGTCACTCTGTCCAACTGCAGTGGAATTTTTCACATGTTCCCAAATCGTTGCAATGGAGATCGACGATGCTTGCAGCTTTCGATGAAAATTGTTTTCTACAGATGCTACGTGTGACAAGAGATCAGTTTGGATTTTTACTATCATTAAACAGGAGAGCCCACAATTCATCAACTCACACATGCAGCTGCAGCACCCTTTAGATCTTCAATTGGGTATTGTTCAATTGGGAAACCATTTACAAAGTAACGTTTGGAGTCTTACAGTTTTTCCTGTGTCTCCAACCCAAATATATTCATGACCTGATCCAAAAGAAAGGTAATATATTCACAACAAAACATACCATGAGTTGTGTAGGATATATTGATGGCATTTGCCGAAGCACCAGTGGTTAACCACACAGCATATTTTTCGAAAGGCCGCATATATTTATACCCCCCCCGTTTAAAAAACGTAAATGGGGGTATATTAATTTTGTCACTCCGTTTGTAACGCCCATAAGGAGGCGTGGTAGGTATAGAAAAGTATATATATTCTTGATCAGCATCACCACCCGAGTTGATTTAGCCATGTCCGTCTGTCTGTCCGTCTGTCTGTGATCACGATTACAGCCGTAATATTAAAGCTATCATCACGAAAGTCAATATTTAAGCTTTTATCTAAAAAATGAAGGTCAAGTTCGTAAATGAGCCAAATCGGATGAAAACCACGCCTTCCTCCCATACAAAGTGACTTTATCAAAACGGTAAAATCTCTTAGAATTCAACAAAAATTAATATATGGACTTGCAATTTTGCATGTTTAAAATACTCTAAGTATGAAATTCAACCAAATCGGATCAAAACCACGCCTACCTCCCATACAAAGTGACTTTATCAAAAAGATAAAATTTCTCTAAAATCCACAAACATTATTGTATGTACTTGAAATTTTGCTATGCACTTTGATATATAACGTGTACTATGTTTATGGAATTCAACCAAATTGAGTGAAAACCACGCCCACCTCCCATACAAAGCGACTTTATCAAAAAACAAAAGCGAATATTTTCTGTTAAAAATATAACGAAAACGTTTTTACAGATAAACATTTTCTTGATTGTTTAAGAATTTGAACATACTTTGGTTCGACCGTGGGGGTATTTTAACTTCGGCCAGTCGAAGATCATTTCTTACTAGTTTTTAATTAAAAGCACAAGTCGTATGCGATTATCATCTAAAGCAAACATGCCCACGTAGTGGCCCTCCATACAAATTTTTTTCTATCTTAATTTTGTCTTTGCGATTATCCAAAATCAAAGAACGTCTGCAAAAAAAACCAATACAAACCGCACTGGTTCAGTGTTCAGCACATTTTCCAGCGAACTTTACAAAAACAAATGGCTTTTGGCTTTGCATGCAAAATAAAAAAACGCACACTCGATGATGTCGATGCTGAAGCTGATTGTCCCGTTACTTGTGTGTCGAGCTATTTTTCATGACATGTGATTTTATTCCATTGTAATTGTTTTTTTTTTTTATTATTATTTTTGATTTTTTGCCACACACAACGATAAGCAATATTTTGTGTTTGTTTTTTTGTTTTTTTTTTAAGAATTGACCCGCGCATAAAATTTCTTGGGCCCCACTGATCTAAAAATTCGTCATGTTGCAGTTGGCCATTTTGGAAGTATCCAACATAGATTCGGACTAGTGTACTATTCAGAAAGGAAAACTTATTTTTTTAATATATATTTTTTTTTTTGACGCATGGTTGCACCCCATCCAAAGCATGTGTTTCAGTGTTGCACAAATTGCACGAATTGCAAATTTTTCCCTTGTATTTTGTTGTGTCGTTGCACGGATTGCAAGATTCTGCAACTTTTGCAAGGGTTTTGCAAGACTGCGAGAATACCCCTTATGTTTTACATAAAATCAAAAAATTACGGAGAAAAACTTCAATCGGTATTTTGATGAACTTTGGTACGGAACTTTCTTTCCATGATTATTTTAAGAAAAGAAACAGTTTCCATGATTATTTTAAGTTTCTAAGATTTAAGAATTTATACAGTACCAGTTTTTTGAAGACCTCAACGGCCTGTTCTGGCGTAGAAAAACGGTCCCCACGCATTTTTTTTTTTTTTTTTTTATGTGAGGGAACACAAAGAAGATATTAGTTGTCAAGCCAGGACTGTAAGACGGCTGACTCATCAACTCCACTATAAAAACTATTTTGCTTGAGCTGTTGGATGGGAACTCATATTGTTTGTAATGGAGGATGATTTTCCTCAATTCTCCGAAGCCTTCCGGCTAACAAATAGTCATGTACCATTAAGAATTAAGAGTTATCTGTTGCTCTAGTGGTACAGTTGTGACATGACCGGTTTTTCTGAAAAATCTGGCAATCATTTGCTTGAATGTACTCCGGTCTGCTTCCAACAGTTCACGCACATCATCGTTGTTTTCTGCCACAACAGTTGTTCATGGACGATTTTCACGAAATTGGTCTTGCAGAGAACGACGACAACGCTGGAACTCATTGAAGCAGCGTTTTACACTCACTGAGTGTGATGTTTCATCACCAAAAGTCGAATTGAGTTGATCGATGCATTCCATTCTTTCCTTGTCAATCCATGTCGAAAATCGTAAAAAATCACCACCCCAAAATGTTCACGTGTTAATTCCATTTTTTCGCTTAAATACAATTTTCAAACCACTTTAAACAACACAATAAGCGCACATACACCAAATCGTTGTGAGTACGTTTATGCTGGGAAAATGTAAAATTTTCAAATGAAACTGTCAAAATTCATCTGACAATGCTGAGTATTCGTGAGGCGCGAGACTTAAAAGGCATGCCTCGTATTTTTGGTATCCAGACACTTTTTTATAATTTCTTTTTTTTTTTTTTTGGTCGGTTGAGGTTGAAATATCAATTCGAGATGATCAACTCTGCCAGAATCATTGAATTTTGATCGGTTTTTTCAATATAACATCCGCCATATTATATCTGCCGTTTTGAATTTAAAAACTATTTTATTCTGACCTTAGATTCATTATCAGCGACCCCAAAATCCCTTGAGTAACAAGTTTCGATCAGAATCATTGAATTTTGATAGTTTTTTCGATTCCACATCCACCATATTGGATCTGCCATTTGGTATTTAGAAATTCTGACCTAATTTTTCACTACCCTAAAGCCAAGTATCGGCAAGAATCATTGAATTATGATGGTTTTTTTATTTCTACATCCGCCATATTGGATTTGCCATACTGATCCGCCATTTTGAATTTAAAAATGGTCAGGAACCGTAAATAACGGATAAAGTCAAAGGAGAAGAACACACGAAAGTAGTTGTTGTTCTAATTATTGGAGGATACAAAAATGATTCCCAGGACATCCGCCTTCTGATCCGTGCTTTTGTTCAAAATTTTGACTTTAACCATTAAAGAAAAAAAAATATCAGTAAATGGATTTTTATTTTTCCTCCCAAAGGACTATGATTATTTTTGTAGTTTTAACCTATTCAAAATATGTTCGATATGAAAATCTACTTTCTCTAAAAAAATGAGCAGGCAACGCCCTTTTGAAAGAATTGCTTATGTATCGTTAAGAGCACTTGTTTAAGTGGTAAAGTTTGTTCCATAGAAGAGTATGATGAAAAATTATTATCGTGGGAAAAGGTTTGGGAATTGGTCACGACTACTTTGTTTAACTTTACCACATCATGTCACGTAAAGTTCCTAATATTAAAAAATGTATTGGTGAGGATAAGGTTTCTTCTGTTTACAATATTGTATTCAACATCGTTTATATAAAGTGACGGAAAAAATAATAGAAACAAGCAAAATTTCGTGTATTTTTTAAAGAATTTCAATATTCAATAACTTTTATAAGAAAATAAGTATGCAGAATATATCTTATATTCACATTTTTTAACAAAAAATAAATAAAATTGAACAAAAACATAACATGAAATGTGATGAATTTACCAATTTGCTATTGGAAAAAATAATAGAAACAAAAGTTTAAAAAAAAAATTCACCATTCAATATTGTTGCCAATAAATCAAAATTATTTTTATTTTATACTTTTCGACCCGCCTTTTTTCCGCGTTACTTCAATACATCTACGATTCATAGAATTCACTAAATTTTCGCATGTTTCCGGCAGTATTGTATACAGTATTACTCCTTGACTTTTTCCCAAAGTTCTTGTTTATTTCTTGCTCTAAAGTTACCCAGCCGTTTCTTCAAGATCCCCCATTGATGTTCTATGGTCGGGTGATTGCCATGGCCACTCCATTAACTTTACTCCATTGTCGGTAAAACACTTCTTTACGAGCTTGGATGAATGCTTCGGATCGTTGTCCTGCATAAATTCCCATATTAGAGGCATTTCCTCTTCCGCGAATGGAAGTATCATTGTCCTTAATATATTGACATAGTCTAAGGCACACATTTTTCCATCAATTAAATAAATTGAACCCACACCGTTTGAAGAAAAACAGCCCCATAACATGGCAGACCCTCCGCAGTGTTTAACAGTTTTTTTTGTGTATATTGGGTCATAGGCCGTATTTGGGGGCGACGTCCCAATGGTTCCAAATCGAAAAAAGACGGCCAAAACCTCAAGGAGTTGTCTAATCTGCATGAAAATGATGGTTTGTAGGTTTTTGGGGTCGCTGATCACGAATCTGAAGTAAAAAATTTGAAATTCAAAATGGCGACTTAAAAATGGCGGCCATGAACATGCTAATTTGTATAATAACTATATTATGCAGAACAGAGGTCGTATGTAAACAGTTGATATGAAATCTTTCAAAACAAAGATAGTTTCCCAACTTTTTCAAAGTCAGTCATGTTATTCTTCAAATATCACATGCATCGTATTCCGGTAGAAAGAATTCTTAATGCGTAATACTCCCAAAGAGGGTCCTACTTTTTCCAGTTGATAAATGCTCACACCACACTCGCACATGAAAAATTTTGTGGAAGAAATATCGAACTAAACGTACGAGTAACTAGAATATTTTTGTAAGAAAAGATAAAACTTAGATTTATTTCAAACCGATAAATGTCGATTTTTTTTTCAAGAGTGGTATAACCCTTACTGTCCCTGACAATTATCCAATTCTATCTTCAGATTCATGTTCAGCCTCTTAAAAACCCCCAAGTAACGAAATTAAGGCCAAATATTGAGTGGAAAAATGCATAACTGAAAGGCTTAGGCAACGAATCTAAAAAACTGTTGCATGGATTACTTTATTACATTATTATTCGCGGAGTATCGGTGCTACGTTTAAAATTATTATACTAATGATCAAAAAATGTATTTCTTGATATCACGGAGAGAACCTCTTCAAGAACGAATATGCAACAAACATGCAGCAGCGTTGCATGGAATGATTACTATGGAAAATGTAATAGAATGAGGGAGGGATACTTGGTTTAAAACAAAAAGTTATAAAAAACTCATTATCAGGTCACGAAGGCAGAAGCTAATGCAACAAAAATGCAACATCGTTGCATGAAATTATTACTAGCCTACGGTAGGTAATACCTTGAATTTAATTATACGCCAATTAAAATTGGTTCGTTGGCACCATAATAAAAATAAAAGAGTTGGCTGTGCCGTGGACACACCCGTAGGTTTTGACGTGACGAAGTTTCTTGTTGTTGTTGTTAATGTTGATGTTGATGTTGGTGTTTATGTTGATGTTGATGTTGATGTTGATGTTGATGTTGATGTTAATGTTGATGTTGATGTTGATTTTGTTGTTGATGTTGATGTTGATGTTGATGTTGATGTTGATGTTGATGTTGATGTTGATGTTGATGTTGATGTGAATGATTATGTTGATGTTGATGTCGATGGTAATGTTAATGTTGATGCTAATGTTTATGTTGATGTTGATGTTGATGTTGATGTTGATGTTGATGTTGATGTTGATTTTGATGTTGATGTTGATGTTGATGTTGTTGTTGATGTTGATGTTGATGTTGATGTTGATGTTGATGTTGATGTTGATGTTGATGTTGATGTTGATGTTGATGTTGATGTTGATGTTGATGTTGATGTTGATGTTGATGTTGATGTTGATGTTGATGTTGATGTTGATGTTGATGTTGATGTTGATGTTGATGTTGATGTTGATGTTGATGTTGATGTTGAGGTTGATGTTGATGTTGGTGTTGGTATTGGTGTTGGTGTTGGTATTGGTGTTGGTGTTGGTGTTGGTGTTGGTGTTGGTGTTGGTGTTGGTGTTGGTGTTGGTGTTGGTGCTGGTGTTGGTGTTAGTGTTGGTGTAGGTGTTGGTGTTGGTGTTGGTGTTGGTGTTGGTGTTGGTGTTGGTGTTGGTGTTGGTGTTGGAGTTGGAGTTGTTGGATTTGGAGTTGGTGCTTTTCTTTCAGCTTTTTTTTTGCTTCCCCATTGGTTGTGCTCTAATTTCAATTAATCCAGCAAAAGTGATGCATATGCGTCACATTAGGCGGTTCCCTGAGGGTCTTTGACACGCCGTCAATTTTTTTTTTTATTTTTGTCATATGCCCGAAGACCTCACATTCTTTTACGTTCATTAAAATTTACCGTTGCACCAGTAGTCACAGAGTTCAAAATCCATGCAACGTTTTTTCACGGCTGTAGCATTTTTACTGTATTATGTGATTGCATCCCTGAAATCATGACAACAAGAATTTTTTTTGTAATTTATTTGTGAAGCGTAATAACACATCCATGCTGTCGTAAAACAAAATTTACCGTAGCACTCCTCCTGAGTGAGTAATAATTCCATGCAACGATATTACATTTCTGTTACATAAGCTGCTATATGCACGACCTGACGACTCCGGAATTTTTTTTTTATTTTTGTCGTAAAGCCATGTATAAAACCTTCATTTTCCTTTTTAAACTTTTGTCGTAGGTTATATACTCATTGAGTAAAAATTCAATGCAACGCCGCTGCATGAATGATGCGTTATCGATCTTTGATCGGCTCTCTCAGCGTCCCCATGGCGACAGAAATTTTTTGTCTAATTTTGTTGTGAGGGCTTTATTGCCGTATCGTATTTTAACCCTAGTACTAATACTCAGCAAGTAATAATTCCATGTAACAAATTTTCAGTTGCGTTGCTTAAACAGTTCCCCCTGCCACCCGATGATGTTTGAATTTTTGTTTTGTTTTTATAATGAAGTCAAAGAATTAACCTTTACGGTCATACCATTTTTTTAATCATAGCAATTATACTCAGCGAGTAACAATTCAATGCAACGCAGATGAATTTTTAAAAAATAAATTTTTTAACTTTTTTGGAAACTTGATATGTACAACGTAACTTCGTCACGTCAAAAACAAAAAAAAATAAATTTGACGACATAAGACCACGGAGGCAGTCGCTTAATGCAGTGGAAATGCAAAATCGTTGCATGCATCAAAATTATAACTTGCTGAATATATGAAACGAAAGTAAAGCAGCTCTTTGGCTGCTTGCATGACAAAAACCAAGAAAATACTTCTTAAATTCAACCAAAGAACACCGTGAACTGACAAAATAGATTCGTGTTCATAGTTTTTGGTGCACATAAAGAACAAAAATTAGTTTCTTTATTTTGTTCCCTTTACACAAATTTTGGCAGTAATTTCAGGGTTTAATTTGTACAAAATATTTTAAAAGCTCATTTAGTCAATGCGGCGTGAAGCGTTCAGACACATTACAATAACACTGTCAGTTCACAATAATAGCCGCTTCTATACAAAATATAATAATTTCATGTTATTTAACTTAGTCTTGACTATTTCACACAAGAAAGAAAAATGTTTTAGAAAAATGCAATTGAGGTGTTTTGGAATTTTTTGGTTAAATTTTACCGTATAAATCCGAAGTTGTGATTTTAGTCAGTGTCCAATAATCGTCACTTAGAAACTCATCGCTTTTAGAAGGCAGAACAATGACTTAAGTCTTTAAATTGTGAATTTAAAGAAATTAACTAAAAATTGCTACAAATAAGCTTGTTGATATGCATGTACAAAAACACAAATTCTCTTTTTCTTTTTAATAGAAAATTCTAAAATTATTTACTTTAATATCGTTCTTAATTAGTTCGCCGCAACTGCACATTAAGAGCTCAACCTCCTGAGATGTCGTTTTTCTGACCTAACCACGAGTTTCAAGTTTATCATGACATTCAATAGCATCAGTGGTGTAGAAAGGGGGAAATTTAAGGGATAAATCCCCCCTTCGGTAGAATTTTTTACACTGATTTACAAAAAAGTTTTAAGAGAAGATGGTAGAAGTAATTTGTTGTGTGGGCTCCTTCTAAAAATCAAAACTTTCATCTTCTGGCAAAATTTGAGGTCTCACTGTTTAAATTTTTCCATACAATACAATGGTTGGTTGCATATTTCTGGCTTGATTGCTAGCATATTTGAATTCCTTGTGTATTGTTTGCTAAAGGTGGTGGAGAAGGGTCTCGACAACTGGAAGTAGGCAATATTGGTAATTTTTTACTTTTTTGTTTGAGACATAGTATACATAGTTATATATATAGGTGATGCGCTTGTCAAACTACTTGTTGAAAATGTTCAGCAATGTAACCTGGACTAATGTCTATTACAAACCAAATACCAGCCATGAGAGATTGTCTGAACAAAATCGAAAAAGTTTACGATTTTTTTACACCGAAATGAAAGTCTTTTCCAGAAAAATTTCTAAATGATCAAGAAGAAACATCATATATTTGTTTTCTCTCCATTCGTTGACTTCTACGTTACGGAACTTTAATTTATTTTTACTTTATTTCAATATTTTAAAAAGCAATTTTATAAAAAATTTCAGTATTTTTGGAATTAATAATTTATGCTCTTATTATATACTAACTAAAAATATAACTTATTTTACAACAAATTTTCACTGAAATCAAAGAAAATGGAGTATTCTTCGAGTCAAAACAAAATGTCCACTTAAAGTTGTACATAAGAAAAAATAGCTTCAGTCCAATTATTAATATTTTTTATTTTCCTCGTGCTCAAATGACAGCTTTCAACCGTCTTGGCATTGATTCCACAAATTTCGTTGTTACGTTTGATGAAATTTTGTGCAATTCTTTAAGTTAAACGGCTTTCAGCGAGTCCTTGCTGGATATCGTCCTCTTTCTTATTTGTCTTTCCAGATGTTCCCACAAATATTCTATCTGGGTTGTGGTCCGGTGATTGTGGGGAGTTATCCAGCTGTTTTGGAGTTTTGCACAGCAACCATTCCTTCACTACCTTGGCTGTATATTTCGGATCGTTTTCCTACTGAAACATCTACAAGCGATCCAGTCCTAATTTGTTAACACTGGCCGGCAAATGTTCTTTTAAAATATTAAAGTAATTGAATTTATTCATTGTACTGTCAATAAAAGTTTAATTCCCTACTCCGTTTGCCGTCATACACTTGCACACCATCACCGAGCCCCCACCATGCTTTATTGTAAAGGGTGTTTTTTTTAGAGGTATAGAACTTCGAATTGAAATAAAACACAAGAAAATCGTTTTAATGGCCATCAATTTGGCTTTATTGGAAGGATAATTTTATGCCATTAATGTTTAAATATGATTTCGGGCATGTGGCCGCCGCGGCTGGCTCGAATAAAGCCAATTCTACAGGTCCAATTTTCAGCCACTTTTTCGAGCATATGGGGCCGTATGTCGGCAATAACGCCACGAATGTTGGCCTCCAAGTCCCCTAACGTTTTTGGTTTGTTGGCGTAGACGAGCGACTTCACATATCCCCAAAGAAAATAATCCAATGGTGTCAAATCACACGATCTTGGTGGCCAATTGACAGGTCCATTCCGCGAAATTATGCGCACATCGAATGTTTCCTTCAATAAATCGATTGTGACGTGCGCTGTGTGGCATGTAGCGCCGTCTTGTTGGAACCACAACTCATCCACATTCATGCCATCCAATTCGGGAACAAAATAGTCGGTTATCATGGCTCTATAGCGGTCTCCATTAACGGTAACTGACTCTCCAGCATTATTTCGGAAGAAGTATGGCCCAATGACTCCACCAGCCCATAGAGCACACCAAACAGTCAGTTTTTGTGGATGTAATGGCGTCTCAAGGATCTCATGTGGATTCTCTTCACTCCAAATGCGGCAATTTTGCTTGTTGACGTAGCCATTCAACCAAAAATGAGCCTCATCACTGAACAAAATTTTGCGATGAAAATCAGCATCGAGATCAATCTCATTTTCGGCCCATACACCAAAATCACGACGCATTGCATGGTCTCGCGGCTTTAATTCTTGCACAAGCTGGATCTTGTAAGGTCGCAAGCCAAGATCTTTGCGCAAAATCTTCCATAAAGTTGATGGACAAAGCTCCAATTGCTGTGCACGGTGGCGAATCGATTCATTCGGGTCCTCTTCAACATTTTGCTCTACAGCGGCAATTGTTTCTTCGGTGCGCACTGTTCGACGTCTCTGCGGATGCGTATTATCACATAGAGTAAACGTAGTGCGAAAACGACCCATGGTTAACCGAATTAATTGCTCTGATGGACGATTATGTCGACCATAAAATGGACGGAGCTTGCGGTAAACTTCGCGAACTGAACCATTATTTTCGAAATAAATTTGCACGATTTGCAAGCGTTGTTCTTTTGTCAACCTGTTCATGATGAAATGGCAAACCAAACTGAACATAAATGACATTAGAGTTGCCAGATTTGACCACAAAATGCCAGTTTTATCTCTATTCAAAAAACAAACCCCTAAAAAAAACACCCATTAGTAGTAATATTTTGTTCACTGAACTCCTGAGTTTTGCTTCTCCATATTTTGTGTAGATTTTTTCTTTCCAAAAATTTCGAATATGCTTTCGTCACTGAAAACTATGTTTTCCAAAATTAAATTTCATTATTATCATACTTTTTAGCAAAATCCATGGTTAGCCTTTGATTTTTTCTGATATAAACGGCTTTTTTCGAGAGACTCTTCCAAATAGACCATTTGCATTTAATGCACATCTTATTGTAATGGCACTAACGTTTGTTCCTGATGATACGAAAAGATCATCCGCTATTTTTACTGCGCTTGCAGTTGGATATTTTCACACTATTCTGAATACTGATCGTATTGCAGTTTCACAGGGTTTTTTTGGTCTGCCAGCACATGGTCGATTTTGTAGTGCTCCAAATTTTTTTTATTTGTCAATGATTTTCTTGATGGTATTATGATCTCTATTAACAATTGAAGCTATTTCGCGAAGTGATTTTCCTTCTTTATGGAATTTTATGACTAATTCCCGTGATTCAATAGAAGTTTAACTACGCATTTAAAAAAAGTTTTCTTACAACTTACTTCCTCACTTTACCAAAGGCGAATCATGTAGAAACATTAACTTACATCATAATTAACCAATTTGAGAGAGATACCGTTACATTTGTTTAAAATATTTAAAATTGCTAAGCTTACTATGCAGGTGTACACTTTGTTTTGATGCGATAAATATGGACTTTTTTTTTGTTTTTATTAAATATTTTGTTGTTGTGGTAAATTATTTGCGAGAGTTTATACTTATATTAAGAGAGCCTTTGATAAGAATTCAAAACATAATAAATTTTGAGACTAATCACAGTATTGAAGACTTACATGTGGTATAACTCGTGTACAAGAAAGGTGTACACTGTGTTTTGACGCTCACTGCATTTCTTTATTAGCAAAATAATTATAATAACCTTTCTTTCCAATGTAGGGCTGATTAAATGGTTTGACAGCACTAACGATTCATCGAGACATAGTTATATCGGTTGAAAAAGTCCTTGAATTAGCAAACAATCTTAGACGGCTGGATTTTTCGCTTTAAAAAATATAAAAATTAAAGGTTTTCCTTTTTTTATGTCAATTTTTTTTTACGCATGTTTGTCACGAAAATAAATTGCATCCCCTCCCATTTCAAAAAACTATCTACGCCACTGAATAGCATTCATTAACATTTTAACAGATTACCACATTCCATTTAGAATGAACTTTGGCGAAATTATAACCTAAATAAACAATTGTATTTAAAAAACTAATAATATTCCATAAAATAGTTCATATTCACATAAATAGCATTGAAATTATAATCATACATCAAAACCGCCATGTTTTTTGCGGTTATGTATAAGCACTTTACGATATTTAATAACCTCTTTAAACATTGAAAACATTGAGTCACAAAAATTAAAATGAAACTTTTCTTAAAATTCTGAACCAACCCACTGTTATTTAATTGAACAGGGCAGTAATACCTACACATGATTAATAAGGATGAGTTTGACTTCTGTAAGTTAGTTAATTTAACCCCCACAATTCCGCTCCTGTATTGACGAACGCGCCAGTGTCTAAACTGCTGACCAATTGGATTATCCCTGCAAAAAGTAACAATTTCAACCCTTTTTCTGAACGCACTACTATCGACAACAACCCAAACCGCACCGCATTTAATCGCTGGGTTTATTTTCTTTGTACATTTGTTATTTCATAAAATTGTTTTTCTTTCGTACATTATTGATAACAAACGATCTGCTCGACCGCTCTACTCTTGAGTCGGCTGGTCAAAACAACACAATCAGACACCCTAATAAAACGATAGTCTAAAAAGCACTCAAAACATTTACATTTAATGTCTTCTCACTCAACTTAGTAACTGCTAAGCCGAATAAATGCACTCCACTGATAAGACCACGTGTTGCTTCCAATGTTGTCTCTTTCTGGTTGCTCCATTACAGTATCACAACAACAAGTAACAGCTGTTGTCCGGCATCTGAACGACTTGTTCTTTTACACTCAACTCAATTTAGTTGCCACTCAACGTCTTATTTGAACAAAATCGCCAGCAGTTAGAAACAAGCAACAACATCGAGTTAAGGCGATAACGTTCATTCCACTCATTTAGCTGCCTTTAAGGAATTTCAACGACTTTGAATTGTTTTCACTTGGGGCTATGTACGAACAGTGAAGCAGCTATCCAACCAGCCAGTCAGCTTTAGTACGAAGACGTGCGCCACTCATATTCAGTCCGGTTTTGAAATTGTCGTTGAACGCAACGTTAAACGCGGTTCATCCTAATTAAGTACGGTTTAAAAGATTTTCTTCAAGCTCTTCTCTGAGCCGTCGGTATTTTTCGGCTTAAATCGATGTTAATAATTTTTAGGCACGAATTATTTTAGCCGGCTTTTGCATTTATCGCCAAATCAATTGAATATTGCAGTTTTGTGCTGGATTAAAACGCTGATATCAGCTGAAAATTTAAAATAAAAATACGAATTATTTAAGATTTAAAAATTTTGATAACAGTTTAAAAAAAAAATTAACAGCAACTTTAAAGATAACACAACGCAATTAAAAATTTATACAACTACAACATTGAGGTTAAGTGTTTAAAAAACAAAAGAAATTGATAAAAATTGTGTCCAACTTTCGTGTGGGAAAAAACTTTAAAACCACATGTGGGAAAAAACTTTAAAACCACAAATAAAACCATTAAAAAACTATTAAAAAATTGAGTTTTAAAAAGCACCTTCAGAGAGAGGTAAGTTTAAGTAAAATTCATGAAAAAATTTCTTTTTAAAAAAGAAGTGTTACAATTTTAATACATGTAAGGTATTAATATCAATTTTTTTTTTTAGCATTTATAATATGATTTTTTCCCGTTTTGAAAAACTCTTTGTAATTACTCGTATCTAAAATCACCATTATTTTATCTCAACCCTCCATGCAACCATTAGGAGGGCCTTTTGGAGTTAAGTATTGTGTTATTTTTTTTTTAGTACTTAATGTTTAAAATCTTTTACAGCCTCAAAGCATCTGAGATCACTCATCATATTTTGAAAATTATTAAAAGTTTATTAAATGTAGCCAGACATTCAAAACTTGCCCTTTTGATTTTGTTTCATAAGCTAGTAAGTAATTTTTTGCAAACATTCTAAATTCGTATCAATTTTGGAATACAAAGGTGTAGACATATTGTTACTTAACTTCATACGTAGGTTGCTGCATTAATTTCGGAAATAAATATAAAGACCGATTTTTTTTTTATTGTTTATTCGAAATGTTCTCCTTTTTGATTAATACATTTTTGCATGAGTTCGAACCATACAAACCGTCATAATACTTATCCAGCCGCGGATTTACCATAAGGCACAAAAGGCTTGAGCCTAGGGGCGCCAACTTTAGGGGCGCCACTCAATCAACAAATTGTTAAAATTTTCAAATGAAAACTGAATATTAAATGTTGTGTTATAATCCACACGCTTAAGGGTTGAATTCTACTTTAAAAAATTCACTATTTGCATCCCTGAAAATTTGTCACTTTGTTTCAAGTCAAAACTTTCAGATGCAAAAGTTACTCAATTAAAAATTAAAGATATCCAATAAGATTTTTACATTTCCTTATCAGCCATTAAAGAGACGTAGCATCAAATGTTTTAACCATTAGCGTAAAATCCTTAGAGGAAAAAGTTGAAGAAAATCAATTGGAAACTTCTTTAGACAACGTCTTTACTTTACCCAAAGAACCAGCACTGTGGAAGCGCGATTATGAGTCTTGCGTATATGTTGCAGTTAAGGGTGTTCAATTTGATATTCAACCCTGCGACTTAAGCAGCTCAAAAGGTTTAAGTGGTGGACAATATAGATGTCGCACACGCTCTTCAGAAGTGACACAACTCCAAATTTTGAAATTTTCAAGAGATTCAAAAAACTATTTCGTTTTCAAACAACTTTATATAAAAATTAACAAGGAATCAGATTATAAAAAAATTTTGACAAATTTAAAATTTCAAAAAGTCAAAATTAAAAAATTTTGAGTTGTGCACTTTTGAAGAGGGTGTGCGATATGTACCTCAAGATCTTTTTACTTGCAAATTGAAAAATGGTCAAATACATCCCAGATCGTGGCTGATATTTTCTGAAAGCAAAGGCGCCGTATTTTTTATTCTATGGTAATTTTACATGGATTCTGCGTTCATTTTTGTTTAATCAAGCATATGTAGCTCTTTTTCAAATGTTTAAATAATTATATTAATTTAATTTCTCATGGGGGGCGTCAAATTTAAAAGAGCGTAGGGGCGCCAAAAAGCTAAATCCTGCCTTGTACCTTATCCCTTTCTGCTTGAGACAACTCCAAAAAATATAGTTTCTGAACGCATCAACGCTTTCTTCAAACGTCGAAAATTCGTTGTCCACGCAGTTTGTTCCTGATGTGCGGAAACAAAACTAAGTCATTGGATATAAAATCAGGACCGTACCACGGATGACCCATTAATTCCATGTTTTGAGTGCTCAAAAACGCTTCGGGCTCGCATTGTCTTGATGACGAGTTTTAAAATTTGTTTTAATTCTGCTTATTAATTTTTTATCGATATCTAGATATATACCTCTAGAAACCAATATTTATATTCAGAAAAAAAGGATATATTTGCAAGATTTGGTTGCGAGAAAGTTTACTCATTTGTTGTTCTATTAAATTTTTACTCTTTCTCAACCAACGGAGGTTTTTTTATAATTGCTTTTAAATAAAGGCGTTGACCTCAGTGTTGCCAGAGAGACGAACTAAAATTTACCACTATTTGGGAAAAAAATTACCACTTTCCGAAAAAATTTACCTTTTTCCAGAATTAAAAAAAAAATTCAAATGAAACAACCGTTACAATTTTTTTGTAAGTATATATATATTTATAAAGAAACAGCAAAAACATGACTTGCATGATTACAACCGAAAAGCAACGCTGATTGCCGGCAACCGCTTCTGTTCTGGATTGTTCTCATCGGATTTCTCCTAGAGAGAATAGCCAACCGACAGCCCCTTTGGTTCTGTTCGGGCTCTTAAACTGCTTGTGAGAATATTTAGAGAAGTAACAGTGCTGCCAATAACTCAAAAAATTAATAAGTCTAAAAAAAATTTCTGTTTTCGCAAAATTTACCACTTTTGCTAAAAAATTACCTCTTTTACCTCTGCCCAAAAAATTAGTAACAAATTACCTCTATAAGGGAAATTTACCTCAATCTGGCAACACTGGTTGACACACGTGTTCTCTTATATTCGAAGCAAAATGACGTCACTTTTTATTGGAGGTAGACGATGTTTTCATGAAAATTTGCCAGTTCTTTTTAAAATAAAATTTTATGTGCAAAATATCAATTCGTTAGATTAAGTCTTAATTAAGAACTTATTAAGAATTAATTAAGAGCTTTAAACTTTTTGATGACGTCATATTGAGTGAGAAATACGTGTTGGTTTTAATTAAATTTTATCAAATTACAAAGTTCATATTCAAAATCTCTAAATAAATGCATTTTTGTAAAATTAGAATGGATTTTACAATGTTGATAAAGTCCCTTAGTATGGGAGGTATGTGTGGCTATCATCCGATTTAGCTTATTTCGAAGTTGATCATATTTTTATTGTAATTCTGATTAAGAATATATAAAATTTTTTATATTTACCACACCTTCTTAAGAGCATAAAAAACATCGTGACAAAGTTAATATAGCTCTTACACAGTGTAAAAATGTGTAAAACTAGTAAGAAATGATCTTCGACTGGAGCGAAGTTAAAATACCCCCACGGCCGAACCAAAGAATATTCAAAGTCTTAAGCAGTAAATCAAATGTTTATTTGTAAAAACATTTTCGTCATAGTTTAAACAGAAAATATTCGCTTTTGTTTTTTGATAGTCACTTTGTATGGGAGGTGGGTGTGGTTTTCACTCGATTTTGTTGCATTTCATATACAGAGTACAATGCAAAGTTCATATGCAAAATTGCTAGTCCATATATAAATTTTTGTGGAATTTAAAGAGATTTTTACATTTTTGATAAAGTCACTTTGTGTGGGAGCTAGGTGTGGTTTTCATCCGATTTAATTGAATTTCATACTAAGAGTGTATATTAAATATGAAAGCTCATATGCAACAGTTGGAAGCGGATCGGCATGTAACATACAGGAGATGATGTCATCCTTGGGCATTAGTAGGATTAGCATACTTTCGAATTTGCATCAGAATTTAGTCGTCAGGAAGATTTTTTTCCTTTGGATAACCCATAATTTAACGGTTGCTCAAAAAAGAAGGGCTTGTGTCTATTGGTGCAAGGAAATGCTGAAAAAAGCGGGGGTATTTCGAAACATGTCTACGACATCAACACACATTAGCGTCCGCAGGAATTTTTCGAAAGGGGAGCATTGGTGTGCACCAGAGAACAACTTGATTGCATTCAAATGGCGTTTCGAATGTATCTTTAATATACGAGCACCGAATGTGCCTTCTGCATTCAAATTAATGCGCGAATACAATCACCAATCGCTGCGGATACGAATACCATAGATTACGAGCGGTCGCGATAACAAATGCCTACGACACAATAATACCCAACGAAGCGAGACATGAGCAACATTCGCCAAAAGCAATGAATGTCCATGCTTTTATATCCATTCGCACAATGAACAAAAAAATTGCAAATGTTAAAGCAAAGGGAAACAAACAACACAAAGCGCTGCTAGAGATCGGCAGAGAAGTGGCGCTCGATACCACATTTGGCGAATCATGGATCTACGCTTATGAGCCCGAAACAAAGCAGCAATCCACTGTTTGAGTCTTTCAAAGTGAGCAAAATCCGACAAAGGTTGTTCGCGGACGGAGCACATCCAAGCAAATGGTTGCCAGTTTTTCAGGAAAAACCAGTCATGTCGCAACTGTAATGCTGAATGGTAAAAAACCATTTCTTTGCTGGAAGTCTTCGGAGAATTGAATGAAACCAACAACCGAAGATCATCCTCCATTACGAAAATGCGATTTTCCACACATCAGCTCAAGCAAAAGAGTTTTTGAGCATTTAAAATGTGGAATTGATGAGTCATTCACCTTACAGTCCCGACTTGGCACCCAATGACTTTTTCTAGTTCCCTCACATTAAGAAAACAATGCGTGGCGATCGTTTTTCTACGTCCGCACAGGTCGTTGAGGCCTTCAAAAAGCCTGGTTTCGGAAGTACCAACTTCAGAGTGGCAAAACTGTTTCGAAAATTGGCCCAAACGAAAGCAAAAGTGTATTGATCATCTTAGAGAATATTTTGAAAATCAATAAAAGCATTTACACTGAATAACCACTATTTTTAACATTGCTAAGCGCAAGACTTAAAAGGCAACCTTCGTAGATAACTTTTTCATTCAGATCCATCTTATAACTAGAATTGACTGAGGTAATACCTCAGATTCAAATTCACATCTTTGTACGGCTTTCCACCATGCTTAGAATATCCTACACAACACATGTTTCGCTTGATTGCTGCTTTCTTCTCCCTAAACTATTACCCCATTTTCGATCCAAGAGAGACTTCACTACATAGGTATTACACCTGAAATCATGTGAATGAAAAAAAATATGAAACCTCAGAAAAAACCCCATATTTCTTACCAAAAATGGTTTTGTGGTAGTGTAGTTAAGACATCTTGCTTGCGCCACTTATAATTTATTTCTAATTTAACAAACGGCAAAAGTAAAAATGCCAGGATTTGTTTTTGCTTTCTTTTCAGTTATTGCTAGATATCCTGTCTCCTTCAAAATAAATTCAAGTAGTCGACGAAATGACCGCATCTCTTTTTTAACGATGCTGCTGTCGCGTCCATTCTTTTCAGGTGTTATTAACATAGCTAATCAGCGCTAATATGAAAAGTTCCTGAAAATGTAGCTTTCAAAACTGCTAGTTCTCTCATTTACTAAACTTTGATACTGAATGGTAATGACATGGATATAAAAACAATGAAAGTTTTATTAAATAATCAAAAGATAATAAATTATGACCGTCGCATCTAGTTGTCTTGTTTGATTTACGAGAAAAAATTCCCCGGAATTCTATATCGTAGAGTAAAAAACGTTACTGAGGGGTCGTTTATAAATAACGTTAGCAATTTAGGGGGGGTAGAGGGATTTTAAAGTGTACTATGATTGGGAGGAGGAGGTCTCAGATATAGTAACGTGACCAAAAATAAAAAAGAACATGAAAAAATTGAAATCTTGAAATCAGTTCAAGATCGTGTCCTATCTGCGGATTGTATTTCGCTTCAAAAACATCTATGAATTCTCATAAGTGAGTTTTATTTAATTTAAAATAAATCGCAATAAAAAGTACTATTTATATATGTACATCCATTTTAAGGAAGCATTATGACAAAAACACTGAACTTGGTGCTGTGCGGGTGTTGCACGGGTGCAGTCCTTACGGATACTCTCTCAACGGCCAAGCGAATTTCTTTGCATAATTTGAAGATGGAATAGTTTTCAGCGATGAAAATAATTGATTTTTAAAATATTTTCTTAAATTTATCTACTACGTTACTTTATGGGGGGATTTTGAAATGGACTACGAAGAGTAACGTATGGGAAGGGAGGGTAAAAAGTTGAATCGGTCACGTAATTTATGAACTACCCTTGAGTATTTTATGGAATCTTTCAATATCAATTTCCCAGCCGCAGCTATCGGAGATTAAAAAGCCACTCTGAGTTATTAAGTGTTGCTTCATATTTAGGCATTTTTGTTTTTTTTAGCTTTGAACCAAGGATTTCAGGTGCAATGCCTATTCAGTCAAGTCTACCTTGGTTCGAAAATGGGGTGATAGATTAGTGGGAAGGAAAGGGAAATCAAGTGAAGCACGTGTAGGATGTTCTTAGCGTGGTGGAAAGCCAAAGAAACATGTTAATTTGAATCAGAGGCAAGTGTTATGCCTTTACCTCAGTCAATTCAAGTTATGAAGGCAATCTCATCCACAAACTTCTCTACCATCAACTACAACTTCAAGTTGTAAATATTGATGAATTTTTAATTTCAGTTGATTAGAAATGAGGATAGAAAATTTAGAAAGGTTTTTAAAGCGATGGACCATGGCCTGGCCGTGAATCGAACCCGTGACCTCTGGAGTGGCAGTCGAGCACGCTACCAACTCGACTACCGAGGCCGCCAAAAATTCCAGCACCTAATTTTGAACAACTTAAATCTAACTGCTACTTAAAGACAGTCGCATGGAACTCTAAGCTAGGTTGTTCTAAGCCTGGTTCTACTACTAATGTTGCTGTCACTCCCACCCCCACCAAAAAAAAAAAAAATAAAAATTTAGCAACAACTACTACTGAAGTCTCCAGATGCCACAACGTCCTCATTCTCAGGCGCATATTCCACATAAGTTGGAAGTTATTTCAAGTCTTGTCGTTCGTCGCAGTTGTTGTTGCTGTAGCTGATGTCTTGTTGTACTCTTTGCTGCTGTTATTGTTGCTGTAGCTGCTGCACTGTTCATGTTGCTGTTCTGGCTAGTGTTTATTTATGCCAGCAAACAGGCATAACACAACAAAAACAACAACAACATCAAACAAAACTTCCTCATCAAACATGCCTACAAGCAATTTTCTTCAAGTTTCTCTGTAGTTTTTTGAAAATTTTTTTTCTGTTGCTATATTTTCGGTTGCGAATGCGTTGCGTATAGTTCTTTATTTGTTTTTTTTTTTTTAGTTTTTTCTCTGCTGTCTTTTGTAGCAATTTTTTTTGCATTTCCTTGCTATTTGTATTTTTTTATTTTCAGCCTTCCTGCGCATGTTTCTGCAAATAAAACATGAGTCCAACACAAATACGTGGTATTCTCCGTTGAAGTAATAAAAAATTCGTTTCGCGTTCACAAAAATTTGTGACTACAACGAAATTTCGTAGTTGTGCTATTCTTGAATTTGATTAACCGACAAGAACTCAAAGGAAAGGGAGAGAAAAAGGTGGTATACCACTAGGCATATTTCTCAGATATTCATTCTACATGGACTGCAACCATTTAACTGCATTTTTTTTTGTAACGTTTCTTGCTTATTTTGTAAACGACTTTGTTTATCTAAATTTTGGGATTAAGAAAGCACCCAACGATCTCTAACTCGAATCCCATTAATTAACCCTCTTATGCTCAGGTCCTCTTCTAAGCGGGGTTCACGCCGATCGATATAAAACCATAATCTGTGGAAAAATTTCAAACGGTTTTGAACCGTTGAAATGGTTTCCTTCAGAGTGTAGACGAATCTTTAACTTACATTTCAGTTTTTATCGCTTGAAGTTAGCATGCTCCGTTTGACAGTTACGTCAATTTGAAAAGAAATTTCATCATGTTTTTACGAATTTAATGAATTTTTTAAGAACTTGCTTTTGGGTGAACTGTGGCATTAGAGGGTTAAATATATGGAGCATTTCGCGTGAGACGAAGAGCTAAAAATGTTTATCCTTTTGAAATTGTTCCCTTTTTGGGTATGTTACACCTCTTTGCTAGCGAGTCCAAGTGCATCCCTGCCCCCCTTCCCCCGGGACTAGACAATTTTTATATATTTTTGTTTCCTATGTGTATATGTTACATTTTCATATATCATCATTTTCATATACGTACACACCAATGCATACCTTTGCCCGGCCCCCCTTGAAAAATTCCTGCGGACGCCTATGCCTCTGTGAATCCCTAACTAAGGAAGGCTACTTACCCAACTACAGGCTTCGTAAAATAACCTTTACTATGATAAATAACCTTTCCAAAGTAAAAACAAAAAAAAACATTTTTTTCACAATAAATCACAATAAAAGTTGTATAGGGACGGCTTTTTAAGTCTTGCGCCTCGGTACCACTAAGCATTACCAGATAAATTGTCAAATGTGTTGTTTACAGGGCTTTGGAAAATTGTATTTCAGCTAAAAAAAAATGAAATTAACACGTGAACATTCTCGGGTGATGATTTTTTTTACTATTTTCGACGTGGATTGACAAGAAAAGAATACATCGATCAACTAAGTTCGAGTTTTGGTGGTGAAGCACCAAACCCAGTGACTGTAAAACACTAGTTCAATCAGTTCGATTTTGGTAATCGTTCTCTCCAAGACGAACAGCTGTAATAGCAGACACATCGATGCTGTGCGTGAATTGTTGGAAGTAAACCGGCATGTGGCATACGGTGAGATGGAATAAAATTTTGTGCATTAGTTGGACTAGCATGCATTCGACTTTACATGAGCTACAAAGGCGAAGGATTGAGTACCTCAACAAATTGAGCAGCTGACCAGCAAGGAGAAGTTAAGATCTTCGGGTCCCGATGGTATTATACCAGCTCAACTCCACTATAGTTTCAATGCAATAGTACCCCGGCTTCAGGTAATCTACCGAGGTTGCCTACTCCTTAATTTTATTTCAACAGCTTGGAGAGAAACCAAAGTTATCTTTACGCCGAAAGCGGGTAGGTCCTCTCACACTAAATCAGTGGTGTTCACACGCATACTACTACAATTTTCGACTTTTGTGCTTGTGTTTGTAGCTCTCTCGCTCTCTGCACTGGCAAAAATTGTTGTGCAGGTATTAAGCAAGAATTGTGTTATAATTATCATTGTCATCATCATTATTGCTATTATAATTCTGTAAATAACGCTTAAACATTTCGTGCAGTGCAAAGTACACGACCAAGTAGCAAAAACCTTCCAGCTTGAAGTTTCAGCGCCAACTGATTAAGAGAACTTCGTGCATTCGATCTTGTATGTGTTTCGATTCTCGAATAAAGCTTTCGAGTCTCACCACGCGTGGTACTACGCGAACATCACTGCACTAAATCAAATGACTTTAGGCCTATCAGTCTTTCCTCCTTTTTAGTTAAAATACTGGAGAGACTCATTGGACTTCTTAAACCGAAACTCGAAACTCAAAAAACTCAACATGCCTATATAAAAGGCAGATCTACTGAAACAGCTCTCGATTCTCTTGTGGTTACAATCGAAAAGGCACTTCAGAACAAAGAATACGCGCTTGTTGCCTTTTCTAGACATATCATGAGCATTCAATAACGTTCTTCCCTGTGCGGTCACCTCAGCCCTCTCAGAACTGGGGGTGGAGGATTTTCTCGTGAGTCTCATCAATCAGATGCTATTGGGCAGGGTGGTGAACTCAAAAATGGGAGGATCCTCTACCCGTAGGTTTTGTAAGCAGGGGAACTCCGCAAGGGGGAGTATTATCTCCAATTCTGTGGTCCGTGACGGTTGACCGACTGATGCGCATCATGGAGGGGGAAAAATACACGGTTATTGCATATGCCGATGATATTGCTCTCGTCTTTAACGGAAAATTTCCTCAAACCCTTTGTCAACTCATGAAAAGAGCACTCTTAATCCTTTCAAAATGGGCGCCCTCTTGTGAATTAAGCGTAAACCCAGAGAAAACAGATCTCATCCTTTTCACTAGGAAATATAAAATCCCCAACCTAGTACCACCGCGTCTGAATGGCACGAGGTTGCTCTTTAGTGATAGCACGAAGTACCTAGGAGTTATTCTGGATAAGAAGCTTATCTGGAATGATAACATAAAGGAGCGCGTTAAAAAGGCAAATAGAGCTATATTTGCCTTTAAAAAAATATATAGGTAAAAAATGGGGCTTTTCCCCCGAAATAGTATTTGTATACGGTTCACTGGTATGGTGCATGGCCCTTGACAAGGCAACTGCACTTGAGAAATTTGCAAAAGTTCAAAGAAGTGCATGTCTCTGTATTACTGGTGCATTATCCACAACCCCAACTAATGTCATACTTCACCTTCCTCCTCTAGATATCTTTGTCAGAGAGTGTGCTAACTCAGCAGCCCTCAGACTAAGAGAATCTGGAAATTGGATAGGTATCAGCTGCGGTCACGCGGTTATTCTGAACTCATCGGTCCCCGACAAAACAGATTACTGTGTACCTTGTTTAATTCTTCTTGAAAAGAACTATGAAGTTCTCATCCCTTCACGGCTATATTGGGGTAATAAAACCCCACTTAAAATAAACGGAATTAAAATCTTTACAGACGGATCCAAGCTTAAAAAACAGGTGGGGGGAAGAATTTACTCCCAAGATCTAGAAATTGAAACTTCCTTTAGACTCCCAAACTATGGTAGTGTCTACCAAGCGGAGATTATGGCTATATATAAAACCGCTAAGATTTTAGGTCTAAGATGTGGCGTCCGTGGCGTAGTTGGTTAAAGTGCGTGGCCGCTATGTCAAAGAACTTTGGAAACCCAGGTTCGAACCCCAGCAGCGACAGAAAATTATTTGAATTAAAATAATTTTTCTGTACGGTCGCCACCTCTCTGCAGACAATGGCAAACCTCAGAGAGTAATCAAAATGCCATGTAAAGCTTCTTGAGAACGAGAACTTTCCGTTCATCGCCGTTCGGAGTCGGCGTTAAGCATGTAGGTCCGGTTCTCGGTCAATTGTGTACAAACTTAATAACACGCACAACACAATTGATCATAAGAAGCTAGGTCAAAGTCCTTTCAAGGGCTGAAATGGCCAGTTATTTATTTATTTTTTTTTAAGATTTTAGGTCAAAGAGACCTTAGGGGAAAGAATATTCACATATTCTCAGATAGTCAAGCTGCGCTTAAAGCGCTGAACTCGCATATTGAAACTGTAAAGCTTTCACTGAGTGCCGCAGATCTCTTAACGAAATGGCAAGGTTATTCAGGATCCACCTCATATAAGTACCCAGTCATAGGGATATCGAGGGCAATAATCTGGCTGACGAATTGGCAAGGAAGGGTACGACCTCGAACATCCTCTTAAATGAGGATTTCATTGGTATACCCATGTCCTCCTATAAACTCCAGTGCAAGAACAATTCTTTGAGTCTTGCACAAGTACTTTGGGAACACCTTGACACATATAGGGTAGCTAAGCTAACGTGGCCTCGCTACGACTTAAAACGCACTAAATCACTACTTGAATTAAGCAGGGAGAACCTTTCAAAAATAGTGGGAATCCTCACGGGTCACTTTCTAATCGGAACTTCGATTCGTTTAGGACTTACATCAAATGATTTGATGACTTCGCTGCAAATGCGAAGAAGAGGTAGAAAATGTCCAGCATTTCCTCTGCGAATGTCCGGCGCTAAGTAAAAAGGAGATTGGAAACTCTGGGCCATCCCTTCTTAAATGGGGTTACCGAAGTCTTATGCCTGAAAATGAAGCATATAATAACATTCATCATCCGCTCGAACTGGTTTGTTGAGGAGGGATATCTCTCATAGATTCAAAAGAGATTATGTGGGGCCTACACTGGCCTAAGTGTACGAGTCGTCTACCAAACCTACGTAATCTCCATGTGTCTTCTTTATAATCCAATAAAAATTGAAGAGACATCCAAACAATTTTTTCGCTTTAAATCGAGGATTTTAGGTGTAAAACCTATTCAGTCAAGTCTGCCTTGGTTCGAAATGGGGTGATAGATTAGTGGGAAAGAAGGGAACCATCAAGTGAAACTTGTGTAGGATGTTCTAAGTGTGGTGAAAAGCCGCAGAAACATTTGAGTTTGAATCGGAGACAAGTGTTAAGCCTTTTATCCTCCTCGGCCTTTTATCGGAGCTCAAGTTATAAGGCAATTTTATCCACATACTTCTCTACCACCAACTATGTACAACTTCAAGCTGTAAATAGAATGAATTTTCAATTTCAATCGAATAGAAATGAGGAAAGAAATGGAGAAAGGTTAAAGCGTTGAATCATGGCATAGCTGAGATTCGAACCCGGGTCCTCTGAGGTAGCAGTCAAGCACACTTCCTACTAGACTACCGAGGCTGCGAATCATCATTTTCGGTTTCTTCGAGAAACCAGTTTTAAAATTTTGTCTAAAATATGACAACACTACTTCAAACTTTTTCAAATCACCTACATACATATTCGATTTATTTTGGAAAAATACATAATAAATTAAAAATTTTTTCTAATAATTCTAAAAAAATATCAATAGTTCAAAATGTTTTTAACAAATTAATTTTCAAACTTCTGGGTAATAAAAATATTTTTCGCAAAGCAACCTTTGAATTGGTCTCCGACTGAATTTTTTTGTCCCTCTCTTGTCCCCATTGACATGAAAAACACGGTGTGTCATTTTTTTCTAGTGTCTTCCTTTGGACATTTGAAGACTTTTCTGTCTTTGCTCTTTTGTTTTGGACATCATTTCTATAGTTTTGTCTTGTTTTTTTTTTGTTTTTTTTTTTTTGTTATTTTGTTTTTGCAAAAACATGTCGTTTGCATACCTAAAACATCAGCTCATAGCATCTTACAAAGTTTGCTTACATCTTCCAACGAGGATCTTGGCGGCAAGATTTTTATCATTAACACAAAGTTGTATCTTCAGTTTGTTTCTCTTGAAGTTCATTGCACTCTCTTACTGACGAACCGAGAAGAAAATAAATCTTAAAAAAATTAATAAGCGATCCTTATAAAATATTTAAACGAAGTTGTGTATTTTCTCGAATAGGAAGGGTTTCAACTTTCACGATTCTGTGGTTGAACACAAAAAATAACCATTAAAAATGTCATTTTTATCGCATTTATCGTAAACATATAGCTGCCGATCGATCGTTGCTTGAGCCGATCGTGTGATCACTTCAATGTATCGATGTTGTTTTTTCATTTCTCTCTGCGTAATTTTCTCTTATCGCTTTTCTCTGCTGATAACATAATAAGCAGGCATTTCTTTTCTAGCCGTTGCTGTTGTAAACGATCACTGATCGTTACTTTAATGTTGAAGTCATTTGTGTGTCATTAAGCAGCTTCTTTTTCTAGATTTAAAATGATGGCTTTGGCTTATCGGAAACTTAGCTGATAACCAAACCTCTAAGCAACGGTTGGATGTTATGCTACTAACAGCGAGGATCAGTAAAAAATAAGCTTTAATTTTACACTCACTACTGTCAACTTAACTATAACTGGATGACAATCCAAGCAAATTCAGTCGGTATGTATTCTGTCTTATGTCTATGCGGCAACATAATTACAGCAATCAAAACGACAATCCAACAAAAGTTAAACCACCACTATCTACGAATGAATGTTCACCGTCGCAACGTAGAGTTGATATTTTAATTTTCAACGCAAATTAAATCTTATGACTTCAAAAATTGATGCAACCGATCTTGCTACGAACAACTTCAATTCAACTCATGTCCAAGTTATTAAGATAATTAATGATGCAGACACCCCAGAATAATGTCCACTCTAGGATCGACGATCAAAACGATGCGCACCGAATGAGCTGTATAGCAAGATCTTTGCCGCCGACACAGACTGCCGATCGGTGATCAATACTTTGCTCGGACACAGTCACGTAATGTTTTACCCAGATGTAAGCACATCATGATGATGTTGATGATGATCATGATGACGTTGTTGATGATCAGCATCCTTGGGTATCCAACAGGGCATGTCGTAGCTGTTGTCTTATGCGTGTAACTACAATTTATTTTGCTGCCGAGCAAATCCCTCGATCGTACTTATATGGTCAACAAAATGGAATCAGCGTACAATCATCTACAATACGACGTCATATGTTATCCTCAACGATCAATCAATTTTACTTTGAATCGATTGAGATGCTGTACGGTACGCTGACTGGCTGACTGTAGATGGCATGTAATACGACATGTTTTAGCGCAGCACCTTGCGCACATGCGCCGCCGCTCAACATGCACGCGCACTTCACTTTTTTTGCGTTCCCCGTCACGGCATCATCATTATGATAATGCTGCTGCTGCTGATCATGACGATCATTCGGTGCATTCAAGTTTCTCGAAGTCCTGATAAAGCATTTATGACTCTGATGTTGATCAGTATAGTGATGATGATGATCATGTTCATGATTAGTTCCATCGTGCGCCAATCTTCAAAATAAAAGGTTTTACTCTTTCGTTTTTGGTCGCCGTTTTTCTGTTTTTTTTTTTTGCAATGTTTCAACTTAATTTGTTGTGCTCTGCTCAACGAAGTGGAATAAAGTCGATGAAGCATTGGATTTACAACGGCGAGGAAGTGTTTCGTTTTTTTTTTCTCCATTGCTTTTTATAGACTCTATGAGTGGAAGTTGATGATCCACAAGAAGTTGTTGATCGGTTTCATTGCATTTCTTGTTAATTGATCCACTTAATTTTTTCACCACTTTTTTGAATTTATTTTTATTTTATCCTTTTTATTAAAAACAAAAAAAAAATATAAGTAATGATCGTACTTAATTAACTTGTAGGGATTTTATCATTATGTAGTTAAGAGTTAAGAGATATTGTTCAAAGTATGATGAAGTTCAGATACAGATAACTTTACTACAATTAGCTTGGCTATTTTTGATATACTTCCCTATTCCTCTACATGCAATAATATTCTTAGTTATTCTTAACACATTAAAATGCTTTTTAAATTATCCAAAAAAAAAAAAAGACTAACCATAGTCTTAGTGTCAAATAATCATAGTCTCTACTTAACCCATTTTGGCCCGATACCTGATCCCGTTGAAGTTTTTTTCTGAATCTTGGAACCCAAGCTATTTTGGACCCAATAAAAAAAAATTCATCAAAATTTTTTCCTATCTGTACACTAAGGGAAAAAAATATTAAATTTATCCAAAAACTTTTTTAATTTATCCAAAAAGCGAGTCATTTTTGCACCAATAACGCATTTGAATAAATCGACTACGTAAATATTTAAACTTTATTTGAATACTTTTTAATTTAATTAAATATTTAAATATTTAAACAGAATTAATAAAAAATATATTAAAATTATGCACGAATTTTTTTAAAATATCTTTCAAATATTTACTATTTGAAAATAAACTATCGCATTCAAAGAAAATTTATATAAAAATATTGAATTTAAAAAAAAAAAATACTTAAATTGAATATGATATTAATGGTTTATAGTATTATTTTCTTCATATTGCGTCCATCAAATGGCGTTTGCATGTATTATTTATTCTCGTTTCACTTTTTTGTTCTCTAATTTATACTATTTTTGACAGTTGGTGCAATATTAAGGCACCAAATGTCAAAAATAGTATAAACTAGAGGGAGAAAAAATAAATTTACAAAATACATACAGATAGAAGCAAAATATGTAGGTAAATGACAACCGGTGCATGATATTTCAGAGAAAATATCAAGTTGTCACTCCACCCTACATATTAATTTCTTTGCCAAACATGCATAATATATTGCTCTTGCAACAATAACTAAATGAGAACTGTAAGAACTGCAAATGCAAGAAATAAACTCAGGAACAAAGTGCGATGCTGTTGCTGCTTGTCGGAGTATGTGTGTAAGTGTGCGATGCTGTTGCTGCTTGCTTGTATGAAATATGTGTGTACGTGTGTGATATAAATAAAATTCAAATACGGGAAAAAAACGAGTTGTAAGGAAAATATTTGATTTATCCACGTAAATATTTAAATAAAATTGATACTCAGGCGTGGATAATGTTAATATGCATTATTTCCCTTAGTGTAATCATTTTCGAGTAACAGTTGCGGTAGTTTTCTACCCATTGGGCTAAAAGATACACTTTTTTGACAAAAATTAATACTTTCTGAATATAAAGATATTTTTTTTATCATATCAGTACTACCACCCATTCGCAACTTATGAAGAATGTAATTTTTATATTATTAAATATATAAATAATTTGATTTTTTAATTAAAAAAGCTCTTCTTAGGGATTCGTAGTTATTGGGAGGGGATGGTGATGGGTGTAGTTGATCCAATATCATCGTTATATATACATGATAGCAAATATACCAAATGTTACTTGTAAATCAACAAATAATTTTTATAAATTATAGTTTCATAGAAAACCCTCCTATTTCAGTACAGGGGTAGACAACTACCCCTCTGGGCTAAAATTGTTTAATAAGTACTTATTTTACTAAAGTAACTGAACATTTTTTTAAACTTAGTAAAAGATTATAGACAAAACTTTTACTTATATCTGTTATGAATTCTCATTGAAAAATTTTGACTAACATAAGTAAGATAGCAAAAAATTGTTCCGTTGGCACACTAACTCAAGCGAACTTTTCTCCATCAATGAAATGCGCTAACTCAATTGCGCCATTGAAATACTAAGATTCCTGTATCAACAAGACTTTAATCCAGGGTTCGCATTTGCTCATTCATGAACTGCTCATTTCTGCTCTTTTTCATTCATTTTAGATTATGAGTAAAGAATAAAGTTCTCATTTTCATTTTCGTGAAGAACTGAGCAGGTTTTTTTTGTTCATGAAGTGAAGAAGAGCAAAATGGTTGGTGAAGAAGAATATTTTTCCTTCATTTGAAGAAACTGTTATTACTCACCAGCGAACTGCTGCGAGTAGTTATAAACAGAGTTGACTCGAGTGTATACACATTAATTTTGCTTCAACTTCATATTCATACTCATCAAAAAATGTTGCGGTATTCATAACACGCAACTTAACTCCTATGCTTCATGCTTCATACTCTGACTATTGGTTGTGAGTAGTCGGTATGATCTAGACTCGCTTCTAATAAGTTGTCTTTACGTATTTGAAATTAATGATCATGACTTTTCTAGTGTTGCTAACTTTGACGTAAGTAAGAATTAAAGCTTAATTTATTAGCATTAAAAACAACATTAAAAAAAAACATTAAAAACAATTTGGTGTTACTCTTAAACTCTTCTAACAGCGACAAGAACAAAGAAAAATACGCAAGTATTCCTAATGAGCTATGGGACTTTTACTTGAGCTATGAGTACTTCGTATGGTTCCTAACAATAGGTTTGATGTTGATGAGTATTTGGTTGCACTCTGACGTTCGATTGAAGAATCAAACATTGAACTATATGTTACTTTCTGTAGCAAGAGTGCTTCGAGTAGTAGTGCTGGTTGTTGTTTGATATGTACGCACTACTACTTGGTTTTGAATGAATCACAAAAACGTGACTCTTTGCAGATCACTGGTACTCACCTCATCATTGCTTCACTTGTCGCCCATTGAGTCCTCATTTGTTCATAAATTGCTCACGAAGTGGTGAGGCAACAGATGATACTCTCGTTCATGCACTCAGTTTTATCATTGCTTTCAACTCTGAAACACTGGACATTTTATTTACTACCATGAAATACTACTAAATTTCAGAATATCAAAATTGTGAAATTTTAAACCCTATAGGGTTGCCACCTAAAAATATGATTTTTTAAGAGTTTTAAACATTATCCAACAGTTTTAGGGGGTCGCTGATTTCGAATCTGATGTCAAAGTTTTAAAATTTAAGATGGCCACCTAATTTTTTATTTTTATTTTTACGAATTCGGTGCTGGGGTGAACACTATGTAAAAATGGGTCGCTGAATCCGAATCCGTTGTCAGAATTTCAAAATTATGAAATTTTCAACAATAGAGTTGCCACCTAATAATAATTTTGAAATTCTGACAGCAAATTCATATTCAGCGACCCATTTTTACCTAGTGTTCGCCCCAGCACCATAAAATTTTACCATAAAAATAAAAGTTATATTTTTCAAGATAGTTTCCTTTGAAAAGAATTCATTCAGTCCAGCATTTTGCCAATTTTTTTACAATAGGAGTTTGTTTCAGTGAGTCGAACTCTTCATTCGACCGAAATCTCTTACCGCCGAGCCATTTTTCAGGTTTGATTCAGTCGCAGGGAGCTAAATCTGAAGATAATGGTTGATGGGGTAGTAGGGGTTATCCCACTACAAACATGTGCGCCGTCGCGTTGTCAAGGTCAAAATCTGTCCAACAGCTGTGAACAATATTTACCGGTGATCGTTTCGCCCTTTTCAAGGTATATGAATGACGAATGAGCTTGTTGGTCGACAGACGCACCTTGGCCTTCTTTGAGGCACGTTCACCCGGCAAAGTTAACTGCTTTGACTGTTTCTTGGTCTCTGGTGTGTTGTGATGTATTCTTATTTTGTCTTCGAAACGGGGTAAAAACTCTCCGAATATAGAACATAGCCAAACACTTCTTTAAAGTGGTCACACGACTGCGCTTATGGTCGAGTGTAAGTTGTCGCGCTGATAGCTTTTTCATGACCTTATATTTATGTAAAATGGTATGAGTCCACTCAGTTGAGATGTCTACAGCCTTAGCCACCTCACGCACTTTCATTCTCCGATCGTGCAATATCCATAGATTTATCGACGATTTCTAACATGACGATCTCTTTTGGGCGACCCGGACGTACTGCATCACTTGTGCTGGTGCGACCACAAAGGAATTCTCAAATTGCCCTCGTATTATTCCACCTAAGGAACCTATACTCCTGAATTTTTTAAAAAGAGTTTAATTAGTGAGAAATTAATAAGATTCGGGTCTTGGATTTCATTAAAGATGTGAGTTATGTATGGGATTCGGTAGGGTCCCATGTCCATTTCTAACTAATTTTTCCTATTATAATTTTTATAAGTGTTTACCTCCGTACTTAATTCGAATTAAAACTTTTGTTAATGGTTATATTTTGTTATAATAACGGTAAATGGGAGTTTTCCCCTCTGTTGCACAATTTAACAAAATTTGTGTTACTTGTTATTTCTGACAATATTTAATCATATTTCTTATATTAAGACTATAGCTTCAATTAATGCCAAGATATTGCTTCTTAGTTGTTTAAGTTCTGTAGTAGACACCACAATCCGTGTGCAATCCGATCCATCTTTTCCCGGTGATTATATGTGGTTATAAAAAGTATGCAGTTGACTGTGTCATGGACATCCCCATAGGTCTTAATGTGGTTTTCTTAATCCATGACCAAAGTTCGGAACTTGTCCTTTTTTTCTTAATTTAACTGTTATCCAGCTTCTTGTCTATAGTCTTGTCCTTATCCTTGACCCAATCCTTGCTTCCGCCTTTTTTTTTTTTTGTCCTTGTTATGCTTGTCCAAATCCTTATATATTTACTGGTCTTCCAGGTCATTGTCCTCATTATTTTTCCTATTCTTGTTCAGATTTGTATCCTGGCTCTAATAGTTGTCCTACATATGTTAATTTTTTTCTTTATTTTGCTTTTGCTTTTGTACCACATTTGCTTTTGTATCACATTTACATTTACCTTAATACCATGCAACGATGGTGCATTTAAGTTACATAAAGCGATTCACTGACGAGACTCATGACGCCATCCATTTTTTTTTTTTGACGTGACGAAGTTACGTTGAACTGCTCTAGTTTCCAAAAAAGTTGAAAAATGAATTTTTTAAAAATTCATCTGCGTTGCATTGAAATGTTACTCGCTGAGTATAAAAGCTATGATTAAAAAAATGGTATGACCGTAAAGGTTAATTCTTTGACTTCATTATAAAAACAAAACAAAAATTCAGAACATGATCGGGTCGCAGGGGGAACTGTTTAAGCAACACAACTGAAAATTTGTTACATGGAATTATTACTCGCTGAGTATTAGTGCTAGGATTAAAAATACGATACGCCAATAAAGGCCTACTGTAAGTCCTTACAACAAAATTAGACAAAAAATTTCTGTCGCCATGGGGACGCTGAGACAGCCGCTCAAAGATCGATAACGCATCATTCATGCAGCGGCGTTGCATTGAATTTTTACTCAATGAGTATATAAACTACGATAAAAGTTTAAAAAGGAAAATGAAGGTTTTATACATGGCTTTACGACAAAAATAAAAAACAAATTCCAGCGTCGTCAGGTCGTGAATATAGCAGCTTATGTAACAGTAATGTAATATCGTTGCATGGAATTATTACTCACTCAGGAGGAGTGCTACGGTAAATTTTGTTTTACGACGGCATGGATGTGTTATTAGACTTCACAACTAAATTACAAAAAAATTCTTGTTGTCATGGTTTCAGGGATGCAATCACATAATGCAGTAAAAATGCTACAGCCATGAAAAAACGTTGCATGGATTTTTAACTCTGTGACTACTGGTGCAACGGTAAATTTTAAGGAACGAAAACAAATGTGAGGTCTTCGGGAATATGACAAAAATAAAAAAAAAATTGACGGCGTGTCAAAGACCCTCAGGGAACCGTCTAATGTGACGCACATACATCACTTTTGCTGGATTAATTGAAATTAGAGCACAACCAATGGGGAAGCTAAAAAAAAAAGCTAAAAAAAAGCACCAAATCCAACAACAACTCCAACTCAAACACCAACACCAACACCAACACCAACACCAACACCAACACCAACACCAAAACCAACACCAACACCAACACAAACACAAACACCAACACCAACACCAACATCAACACCAGCACCAACACCAGCACCAACACCAACCTCAACACCAACCTCAACACCAACCTCAACACCAACACCAACACCAACCTCAACACAAACACCAACACCAATACCAACACCAACACCAACACCAACACCAGCACCAACACCAACACCAACACCAACCTCAACACCAACACCAACACCAACCTCAACACCAACACCAACACCAACACCAATACCAACACCAACACCAACACCAACACCAACACCAACATCAACATCAACATCAACATCAAAATCAACATCAACATCAACATCAACATCAACATAAACATAACCGTTAACATCAACATCAACGTCAACATCAACACCAACACCAATACCAACACCAACACCAACACCAACACCAACACCAACACCAGCACCAACACCAACCTCAACACCAACACCAACACCAAACTCAACACCAACCTCAACACCAACACCAACACCAACACCAACACCAACATCAACATCAACATCAACTTCAACATCAACACAAACATCAACAACAACAACAAGAAACTTCGTCACGTCAAAACCTACGGGTGTGTCCACGGCACAGCCAACTCTTCTTTTTTTTTATCATTTTGGCCGAATCCCTCACATTATTGTAGGACCATAAATTTTACCCTAGCGCCAATAGTCATGAAGTTGTGCAACGGTATTTAGCATTTTTGTTACATTTTCAGTACATTAAGCGGTTGCCTCCATGCTGTCATGGCAGATTTTATTTTATTAGATCAAAGAACCCAACTTTTTTGTCATAAAATAAAATTGACTGTAGCACCTCTTCTAAGCGAGTAATAATTCCATGCAACAATATTGTATTTCTGTTGCATAAGCTGCTATTTAGGCTTTCTTATCGGTTCAAAACATTTTCCGTAGCTCATATACTCGCCAAGTTAGAAATATATACATACAACGTCGTTGCATGATTGTTACATTTTCAATCTTGCCACCTTTTCCACGTCCTCATGACGTCATACATTTTTTGTGTGACTATTTTTTATCAGCACCTTTACTCAGCGAATAATAATACCATGCAACAAATTTGAAGTTTTGTTACTTAAGCATTTTCGAAAAATACCTTTTCAAAGTTTTTGAAAACCTGCGAAATAAGACGTAACGTTGTTGCGTAATTTTTGTTTGAACTCCAAAAGGAGTCCATCTATGAAAAAGAAGAGTGGCATTCTTGCGAACAACTTTATCTATGCATATTCTGGTTAAAATTTACTTAATTCTCTATATTGACATATGTATCATAACTCAGTGGTGACTAAGTTAAACCCCCATATATCCCGAAAACTTCGTAGTAAATTTACTGCATTTAAACTTTCTTGAAAGAGACAACTACGTCTCGAACGTTGAAGCTTCAGTAAATAGAACCGTCAAGGCTATTTAAACTTTTCACTTCCAATTTAACTTTACTTTATGAAGTTATTTATTATTACCATTAAAATGAAAAGAAAAAAATTAAGAAACTTTGTTGCTAAAGCAAGTTGAGGAGTTTTAACACATTATTTTTTAAACAGTTTGCACAACGTAAGTACCTACATATATTGAACACAATAATAAAAAATTATTTTGAAATATTTTTATAACTTACTCTAACTACTGTAAATACAAATGTTTGCTAATTATACACTCAACAAAACACAAACGTCAATAAAAATCAAATAAACATATAACAGACACTTTGCTGCAACTCAATTCTTTTCACTCCGCCATAGAAGTGAATACATAAGAAACCACGATTGAAGCTTCTTTAATTTTTTATGTGCCGTAGTCATAAAAATAACTATTATTATAACCAATAAAAATCAACTTAAATGCAAATTTTAGCAAAAAAAAAAAATACACCACTCATTACATTGCAGGCTTTATCAACAAGACAGATAAAACACTGCTAATCGACAGGCACGGATATAGACAAGTTATATGTTTTGGTAAAATACTTATTGTAAAGGACAAAAGTCCACATACAGCATCGAACATTTGGTTTGGTTGGTCGTAATAAAAATTGAAAAATCTGAATGGTTAAAATTGAGAGAATGCAGTTTTATATGGTATGAATGTGAAGTAACAGAAAACAACGAAAACCTAGATATTTATCAAGACAACAGAATATTCGAAAAGATATGAAAAGGAGATCATGATGCCAATGATATAATCTGGTATAACCAGTGATATAACAAGATTGAATTTAATTTTATAAAAAATAAACATTTTTTTTGAGATAGAGATAGAGATAGAGATAGAGATAGAGATAGAGATAGAGATAGAGATAGAGATAGAGATAGAGATAGAGATAGAGATAGAGATAGAGATAGAGATAGAGATAGAGATAGAGATAGAGATAGAGATAGAGATAGAGATAGAGATAGAGATAGAGATAGAGATAGAGATAGAGATAGAGATAGAGATAGAGATAGAGATAGAGATAGAGATAGAGATAGAGATAGAGATAGAGATAGAGATAGAGATAGAGATAGAGATAGAGATAGAGATAGAGATAGAGATAGAGATAGAGATAGAGATAGAGATAGAGATAGAGATAGAGATAGAGATAGAGATAGAGATAGAGATAGAGATAGAGATAGAGATAGAGATAGAGATAGAGATAGAGATAGAGATAGAGATAGAGATAGAGATAGAGATAGAGATAGAGATAGAGATAGAGATAGAGATAGAGATAGAGATAGAGATAGAGATAGAGATAGAGATAGAGATAGAGATAGAGATAGAGATAGAGATAGAGATAGAGATAGAGATAGAGATAGAGATAGAGATAGAGATAGAGATATAGATAGAGATAGAGATAGAGATAGAGATAAAGATAGAGATAGAGATAGAGATAGAGATAGAGATAGAGATAGAGATAGAGATAGAGATAGACATAGAGATAGAGATAGAGATAGAGATAGGGATAGAGATAGAGATAGAGATAGAGATAAAGATAGAGATAGAGATAGAGATAGAGATAGAGATAGAGATATAGATATCGGTACAGATATAGATATAGATATAGATATAGATATATAGATATAGATATAGATATAGATATAGATATAGATATAGATATAGATATAGATATAGATATAGATATAGATATAGATATAGATATAGATATAGATATAGATATAGATATAGATATAGATATAGATATAGATATAGATATAGATATAGATATAGATATAGATATAGATATAGATATAGATATAGATATAGATATAGATATAGATATAGATATAGATATAGATATAGATATAGATATAGATATAGATATAGATATAGATATAGATATAGATATAGATATAGATATAGATATAGATATAGATATAGATATAGATATAGATATAGATATAGATATAGATATAGATATAGATATAGATATAGATATAGATATAGATATAGATATAGATATAGATATAGATATAGATATAGATATAGATATAGATATAGATATAGATATAGATATAGATATAGATATAGATATAGATATAGATATAGATATAGATATAGATATAGATATAGATATAGATATAGACATAGATATAGGTATAGATACAAACATAGAGACAAAGACAAAGAAAGAGATATAGATGACGATCTAGATGCAAATAAAGATGAGGAGAGTTAAGAATGAGAATAAGGATAGGGCCTGGAAAAAGTATTATTATAAGGATGAGGGTATGGCTACGAACAAACATAAAACTGATTAGAATTTAATTCAATGGTGTCTTTAGCGCATAAATGCTAGGAACGTCTCTTCGGCCTTCTTTATTTTTATTTAATTATAACAACTATTTAGCAGTTAGTTATTAATTTATAAATAATAAAAATTTGTTGAAAGTTAATTTTTAAATTAATATAATAATAGTATTAAAAAAAAACTGTGTCTTTAAACATGCACATTTACATTCATGTCAATTTCAACTAATCACTAAAGCATGAGATAAAAATGTTTCTAAACTCCAACCTGCCACAATATTGGCGCATTGAACTGCAAACATGACAATAAACTTACAACAAAAACAACAACAAGAACACTACAAGTCCACGACAAATAAAATGTTTTAATTAAATTCAATTCGAAAATCGAAAATTCAAGCCAGCAAACAACAATTTGAAGCCTTCAGCTCACCACCATATCTATTGAGCCAAAACCGAATGAATAACTTTACGGATTTAATTGAAATTGAAATGTTCTCAAGACAACTGACCACCTGGACACAGCAACTTGTTAGAGGGTTGAAACAAGCATGTAATGTGTCAGTCAAATATGGAAATAATGCAACTAGATGATGCTAAAGAACTTGTGAAGCATATGAGACGATGTGTTCCACATAAATTCTGGTATTCAAGCAGTTGTAAACGGAAGAATGGAGTCTATGTGTCCTTTATAGCGGATTGGTATGTGATATGTGGGAGTTGGAAGATTAAATATTGCTTTTTTTTCCTGTTGTCTGTGTTAAGATAACAATTGTTGATTGTCGAAGGGAGTGGATGACATTTAATTGCAGATTGACAGCGAACAAACCGTGTTGCAATATATTCAAAAACATTTACAAACTGAAACAGAATGATAAGAATCAATTAATTAACTGTTAAAGAAAATTTTTCCATATAAACCTACATTAGTTTGAAGCTTTGTAAATATTTTTGCTCAAAAGTCAATTTTTACTAAAACTTCACTTTCGTTTTTTATTTTTTACTTTGCTTTTGTAGATTTCTTTTGAAATATGTATAAACAAAAAAATTCTAATATTCAAGAGATAACGTTGAAGATTATGTATAAAAATAGCAAAATCTTCCAAACAAATCGCTTTTTGTATTTTTGCAATTCCCATAAATATGAAAAGCGTAGCCTAGATTAAAATATGATAAGACAAACGTATAATAAGAGCCATGATAAAGAGTCTAGAGCGGCTTGAAAGGCGACATGTTGTTATTGATATGGTGACAGCTAAACGGATGTCAGCACTAATGGCGCATCTATTTGACAGCTACGCTTGAATTAGTTCATTTAGAAATAAAAACATTTTTAAATAGATGTTAAACAAACAAAACAATGATTTTGTAATAATTTGTTAAAAATTCAAATATTTACTGGTCTTAAAATATGAACAGAAAAAAAAAAAACAAATTTATTTTAATTCTTATCAGCTGCAGTCATGAAATATGAAATAAACCACAAAAATAAACGACGAATTCTATTTGATAATTTGTAAATTTATTTAAAGATTTATTGTTTTTATAAAAGCCTAACAAAGCTGAAATAAATTTAAAATAACGATAAGTTAAAGCAAGTATATTTTTAATTAAAATAAAAATATCTAAAAAAATTTTGAATAATTATTTCAACTTTTAATGAAATTTTTTACAATTTTTTCACTTTTCGGTTAATGTTTTCGATTCGTATTGAGTTATATTGATGTGTGACTTATAGTTTAAAAGTTATACCAAAAATATGAGGTGTTAAAAAAGTGCTACGTCCCTCTTCCAACGCCCATAAAATGTTACCAGTGAAAAGGCACGTGTAAATTGAGGTCAAATACCGAATTCCGAGACTGCGACCCAAAACTATTCGATATCGCAAATTTGGGTTGTATGGATGGTGCCAAACCCCCTTTTCCAATTTCCGCCTCATTTTTTCGATCAGCACCAAAGTTCACAAGAACACTCTCAAGATTTCGCTACAGTTTCGCTAAAAATTTCATAAAAATCAGTTCAGTGGTTTCAGAGTCTATACCTCACATACCCCCATACAGACATAGAGGGTCTTTCAACAAGAGGTGTCATTTTGAATAATAAAAAATCCCAACATTTTTGTGAAAAGAACTGATAACTTTATTTTAATCCAAAGTACAAACTATGAGGTTAGTAATGGAACACAATATCTGCCAAATGGCCAACACGGATCATTTCATGCATTTGGTCATTCTTTTGATGAAATTTTTCCTCACATAATTGCGGCTGTATCTCGCGAATAATAACTCTGATAATATCTTTGAGTGCGTGAATATTTGCTGGAGAATTGACATAGAATCTTGAAAACAAATTTGAGCTTTAGGCCAAGGATGTTTACAACAAGAAAACATGAATACAAAGAAGGCAACAACCAACAACAACGGCTCTGTATAGATCAAATCACACAGCTTGCCTTGACTATACAGAGTGTTTCGTTGGCCGCTACACCAACTCATCAGTAGTATTACATGACTTTCCACTGTGATCCAGTCAAGCTACTTAGGTTATACTTATACTGCCAATATGCCGAGAGAGTTACCCAGAATTTTATGCACATGAGTTAAGGCTATGCCTAAAAGTATGATCTAGGTTAACCTTGACACAGGGTGCATCGAAGTAAATAAGAACTCAGTTACTAATTTAAGCGTTCTCTCTTGCAAAAATAAATTCCGGGTAACTTTCTCGGCATATTTGACACTATAAGTAGAACCTAAGTAGCTTGAGTGGATCACAGTGAAAAGTCATGCAAAGACTACTGATGAGTTGGTGTAGCGGCCAACGAAACAGTCTGTATAGTCAAGCTATGTGATTTGCTCTATAAAGAGCCGTTGTTGTTGTTGTTGATTGTTGTCTTCTTTGTTTTCATGTTGTCTTGTTGTCAACATACTTGGCCTAAAGCTCAAATTTGATTTCAATATAAATAATTAAAGATCATATTCAAATATTAAGATTAACATAGACTTTATCTTTAACGTAGTCCCAAAGAAAAATGTCTAATGGTGTTAAGTCGCACAATCTCGGTGCCCCATCAAGGTCTCCATTTCGAGAAATCACATGTCCAGGAAATTTTTCACGCAATAGATCCATTGTTTCATCAACTGTATGGCTTGTAGCT
Source organism: Pherbina coryleti (assembly GCA_943735915.1). Taxonomy (NCBI): domain Eukaryota; kingdom Metazoa; phylum Arthropoda; class Insecta; order Diptera; family Sciomyzidae; genus Pherbina; species Pherbina coryleti. Next base: position 39,307,940 of record OX030950.1, read on the forward strand.
CTGTCCTTCTGAAAATAAGCTTTATCCACGTCCATAGCATCAATTTCAGGCCAAAAAATGTCAATCAACATCGTTCGGTAAAGCAATGCATTCACTGAAACGGTCGCATCAGCATCATTTTCGAAAAAATATAGCCCGATAACACCGCCACTCCAAAAACCGCACCAAACCGTCACTTGTTGTGAATGGAGAGGTTTTTCTACTATTGGGTTTTCGGAGCCCCAGATGTGACAATTTTGCTTATTCACGTACTCAGACAGATGAAAATGTGCCTCATCACTCAGAGTAATTTTGTTTGAGAAATCATGATCTTGTTCATGTATTTCCAGCATCCAATCAGCGAATATACGACGTTTTTCATGTTCTAAAGCCTTTAATTTTTGTGTCAACTGCACTTTGTAAGCATGTAGGCCAAAATCTTTATGCAAAATACGGTGCAAAGTGGCTGTGGAAAGGCCCAAGTCCTATGGTCGTCTCGGAATGGACAAACCTGGGTTATTAGCCACAATTTCTGGTACAGCTGACATATGTACTTTCAGTTGACTTAGCCCAACGAGCACGAATTGTGGTCTTTACATCACGAACTTGTCCGAACGTTCGAATTTATCGATTCATTTCACAATAGCTGCGCGAAAAAGCTCTTGATGATGCCCAAAAATAGAACAAATTTTACGTATCATACAGGGTGGGCCAAAAACAAGATATTTTTAAAAAAATGCAATAAAATGAACAGTTCGGTGGCCGTGGCGCAGTGGGTAGAGTGCGTGACCCATACTCCAGAGAACGCTGGTTCAATTTACATCTGACACAGAAAGTTTTTTCAATTGTATTAATTTTTCTGTTCGACCGTCACCTCTCTGCAGATAATGGCAAACCTCAGAGAATAAATAATGCCACGTAAAACTTCTTGATAACATGTCCATTAGCCGTTCGGAGTCGGCATAATACTAGTAGGTCCAGTTTCTCGATAATTTGTGTACAAAAATTTAATAACACGCACAGCACAATTTGATCATAAGAAGTTCGGTAAAAGTCCTTTCAAAGGTTGAAATGGCCAGTTTAAAAAAAAAAATAAAATTAACAAAATTAAACTTTTTCCATGTATTATTATGGGTTTATTAGTTTTGGTATTATTAGACCAAACATTCCCATTTATTATGGAACTCAACGTCGTTCAAGTGGCTGCCTCGGCTGGCTTCGCAGTAGCGCATTCTGTCACTCCAATTTATTCTGTGCTTGAATCGTTTCCGGGTTGTTGACATAATATCGGTCCTTGACGGTTCCCCACAAAAAAAAAGTCCAAAGAGGTCAAATCGCAGCTCCGAGGCGATTTGACATCGTCAAGACGGCTAATAACACGATTTGGGAATTTGGTGCGTAAAAGATCGATTGCGGCATGGGCTGGTGACATGGCGCGCCATCCTGCATGAACCAGAGGTCGTCCAAAATCATGTCTCTGATTTAAGTAGAAAAAAAGTCAGTTAACATCGGTCTGTAATGCCCACCGTTGACCGAAACGTTGTTCCCAGCCTCATTTTCAAAGAAAAATGGTGCAATGATGCCACCACTCCACAATCCGCACCAAACTGTCACTCTCTGTGGATGCATCGGCTTCTCGACAATAACGTGCGAGTTTTCCGAGCCTCAGATGCGGCAATTTTGTTTGTTAACGTAGCCGCCGAGATAAAAATGCGCCTCGCCAGAAAATATAATTTTTCACCCAAAATCGTTGCCCAAGGCGATAACGAAGCGGATGGTCGTGCGCCTTCGATTGTTGAGTCAATTAAACCTTGTAAGCGAATAATCAGAGATCTTTCAGAATTTTCTTCAGGTTCAACTTGCGTACAGCAGGCGTGGTGGGTGCTTCATTTCGGCCAAATCTTCACTGTTTACCAAATAAACCACTGTTTGGTCTAACACCGCACTTACTTTGGAAATAAGTTTCCAATATTTCCCAACATTGTTCAAGAGCAAAGCGACTCATTTCTTTCCGCGGAGGTATGATACTGACTTTATGTCAAGAGCGGGAAACAGCTGTCAGTGTCAAAATAACATATGATTTAAAAAGAACCCAATAAATAAGAGGTCCATGGACATTATGTCCGGATAAGATCTAAATGGAGTTTTTTTTATGATAAAATGATTTGTCCTTATACGGAATATTGTTTTCTTACATTCCGTACAAGGGTAAACAAGGACATTTTTTTCGTGCGTAAATTCATCGGGCATAAATTCTAGGAGCCATGACAATTGTATATTACCACCTATACAAAAAAGTGGACATTTTAAAGCGACATCTTTTGTTGAAAGACCCTTTTCGTACATCCATTTTTTTTATATAGTGATGGAAAAAATAATAGAAACTACTTGTGTATTTTTCCTTTGTTTGATTATTTTTTTGTGTAATGAATTTTTTTTTCAAAGTTTTTATATTACTTAAAGATAAAGATAATATCTATCAGATTATTTAAAAAAAATTCATAAAACAAACAAAAAAAAAAATATTACAGTAATTTCGACTATGTCGTAACACAAGACGTAGAATTATTTAATTCGCTTTTGATGACATCTTTTTTAAAAAATATTTAGCAAAATATTTATTCCATACACCTGAGCATATGACCTTTAAAAGAGTGCCGGAGAGGGTTAATATGTATGACCGACCCCCATTACTTTTGCAAATGGAACATTTTTGCCTTTGACCCCTATTCCCTCCGACCACTCCTTAGGGGGGGCTTCCATACAAATGTTATGGTTTTTGTATATTTATTTCATACACCTGAGCATATGACCTTTACAAGAGTGCCGGAAAGGGTTAATATGTATCACCGACCCCCATTACTTTTGCAAAAGAAACATTTTTGCCTTCGACACCTATTCCCTCCGACCACTCCTTAGGGGGGCTCCCATACAAATTTTATGGTTTTTGTATATTTATTCCATACAACAGAGCATATGACCTTTAAGAGAGTGCCGGAAAGGGTTAATATGTATCACTGACCGCCATTACTTTTGCAAAAGGAACATTTTTGCCTTTGACACCTACTCCCTCCGACCACTCCTTACAAATTTTATGGTTTTGTCGATATTTAACTTTCGTTTTCGATTCGCATAATATATGCTGCGATTAGCATAATATTTGCTGCGATTCCCTTTTGATGACATCTTTTTTAAAAAATATTTAGCAAGAATGCTGTTTTTTTTAATTATAAGATTTACGTCTTCACGCTAGATGGCGCTGTCTACACCGTCGAAAAAACCGGAAACCGTCGATAAATAGGTAGCAAACTTAAGCAAACAAAACCATCAAATGTTGGCTTTATATTTCATGCAATTGTGTAAAATTTATATAAGTTAGAGAGTTCAAACATGAATTTTTCTCCCAGTGAGGATCAAGCAGACCAATAAGTGCTAACATCAACATTGTACGATCAGTACTTTAGGCACGCCAATGGCTCAAATTGTGATATAGATACCGACACCTGATCACTATCAACCACCCTGCTTACCTCCGGGAATGACGTTTTCTACGTCAAAACATTTAATTTATTGTCCCTTGAAAAATAATAAAAAAAAGAATTATAACTAACACTAACACTAATACTTTTTATTTAAAATCTACCAATTTTATATTGTGAAATAGTTTAACTTTAATATTTTGTGGCACCACGGTTTTTTTAGAACGTCAATACACCGACGGCCCATGGAATCTACCACTTTGGCACAAATTGAGAAATCAATAGTATCCTGCACTTTTTTCCACAATTCTTCTTTGTTATTGGATACAGCTATTGTCTTCTTCTAAGATCCCCTAAAGGTGTTCAATTGGATTAAGGTCTGGTCACTGCGATGGTCATTTTAATAAATTAATGCCATTGTCCCTGAACTATTTGTTTGGCAGTTGCGAGAAGTGTTTGGGACCGTTATCTTGCATAACCTCACATTTTAACTGCATTTCTTCATCGGAAAATGGCAGTATAATGCTGTTCAATATATTAACATAGTATATGGCCCACATTTTACTTTTAATCCAATATATTGGACCTACGCCCGATGAGGAAAAACAACCCCATAGGGTTACGCTACCACCACCACTTTTAATAGTTTTAACTGTGTGCTTCGGATTATTTCTAATATTTGTTGAGCGTCTTAGATGAGGCATTCCATCCCAACAAATTTACCATTATTTTTTCGGGCCTCAACACGTTTTTCCAATTTTATATTGGAATGTTTTGTTTTGCTCAAGTCATTTCATTTTCTATTGATCTATTTGGTATTGTGTGCCTAGTTACTGTTGCATTTAACTGTTTTATGTTTTTTTTTCCGATGAAAGAAATAGATTTTTTTTTTTTTTTTTTAGTTTGTCGAACCAGCAATACGTCAAACTTTGCATAAGTTGCTCGTTTTCTGCCTCGTTTGTCCTGCTTGCATTCAAAATGAATAGCAGAATACATTTTTTTTTCTTTGCACACTTTACTAACTCTGCAATTTCACATATTATTTTGTCTTTATTTCTTAACTTTTGGATGAACTGGCGCTCAATATCAGTGCAATACACTCCGCTTTCCATTCTGAAAAAATTGCGCAAGATAGAATATCAAAAAAAAATTATTAATTTTTTTTTTTTTTAATATTTGCTTAACACTTTCTAAACGGTATTTGAAAAATAAAGTACCGATATCCAACTTTTATGTACAGTAGGTAACATTCATATAGTTTGCTTTTTAACTTAATAGCATTCTTCGAAATGTTAAAGTGCTTGTCGTTTGTATTAATTTGTCCATCACTGTATATGATAAAAAAAAAAACTCATGTTGAACCACTTATCTATCATAAGTAAAGAGTAGTCCCCACATTAGATACAAGCCATAATAACAATAACAAGAGCAACCGTGCGCAACATTCCGATTGGATATCAACACTTGGCAGCAGTCAACCAATCAAAAAGCTGCACAATTCAACCGAGATAAACAAGCAACGCAACGACATACGACACGACATACGTGTTCGAGTGAGAAACATAAGTACACAGCCAGCCAACCAGCCAGTCAACACGCTGAGCTGAACTAATTTCTAATAAATAGACACACTCACGCTGAGAAAATAATAAAAAGCCTTTCAAAGTAATGCACACAAATTAAGCATTTAAGCCAACTATTTTTACGGGTTTAAATGTATTAAAAAGCACTTTATCGCCAGCATTTTATCGCCAACAACTTCAATTTTAAATGCGTGCTCCGGATGAGCTTCTCTTGAGCCAGCTAGAGTCAGCTTAGCTTGGAATTTTAACAACTTCAGTAAAATGTATGTGGGCGCCACTTACGTGCCAGGCAATGCTGAGAGCGCAGTGTATTGGGGCTGATAATTTGCTGTGGTGCTGTTTTTGTTGTTGTTATCGTTGTTACTGTTGTGGTTAAACAATTTAAGACATAATTTTGCTTGTTAAACATATGTTTAAGCTATTATTTTTGTTACTTTACAAACAGCAAGACAGATGGACAGACAAACAGACAGACAGATAGTCAGCGTGGCTGATATAGTTGGCGTTTAAAAGACAAACGCTGGGCTGACTCGCCTAGATGCGCGCACATATTTAGACATCAAACGACATTTGCACGATCTTCAAGTCTACGCTTTTGGGCATGATTTGTTTTTGGTTTAGATTTAATTTTTGCTTTTCCTCTCCCAACTATAACCATGCTTGATTTATTAATGATTCAGTCACCGAAAAATTTCCAAATTAAACAACGGTTTTTCCCCTCTTGCTTCCTAGCGTATGACCATAATTGTTCCTGCCTTTTTTCGCCCTCTTAAATTTAAGCCACGATTTTGTGCCTTTCATGGACAAGTTTTTGGCAACATTTCCATTTATATCGTGTAAAATAAATAAAAAAAAAAATCCTTATATGCCCTTTTATTTAGTTGTATTTGAACACAATGCCTTTCTTTACCTTTATTCAATCTTCCGTTGTGGTCAATATAAATCTATTAAAATTATCTATTAATAAAGCTTCTACTAAGCGGATTATTTCCAGCTTTGTTTGTTCAACAACAATGTTTGAACGTGCTATAGACGCATGTCTTTGTTTGACGAATATTTTACTTTATTTTGTTGATAAATAATTTCTATGGTTTTCCATCAACTAACTTGAGTGCCTTTATGAAGTACATTTATTGTAGTTGTTGTTGCTGTTATATATTGATTAAATTTAGTAATTTCCTGCATATGGAAAATTCATATCCGTTCCACAACGTATATCCGTCTAGTTTGGTTTTCTCTACACTCGATTATATTGAATACTACCTGACTTAACTCTACACTCTGTCTAATCGTGTTGTGTTGCTTTGTTTTTCTTTTTTGGTTGTTGCTTTGGCATCAATTTTTAATATGTTTTTTCTTTTCTACTTTACAGTTTTCTCTGAATAAATAATGCAGTTTTGTCGTTCGTTACGTAATACAGGAAGTTGAGTAAAAATTTCTTATATGTAAGTAAAACATACTTTAAAATTAATATAAAATAATATTCAGACTAGGTATTATTCAATAGGTATTCAAAAAAAATTTAAACTTCTGACTAGACTTCAAATGACTTGACTCTGACTTGATTCCAACTTGACTCTCACTTGACTCTAACTCGACTCTAACTTGACTCTGAATTGACTCTGACTATACTCTGACTTGACTCTCTTCTAACTTTGACTTGACTCTAGCTTGACGTCAACTGGACTCTGTTTTGCCTCATTCTTCATTCTGTCTTGATTCTGACTTGACTCTGCTTCGACTCTGACTTTACTTGGACTTGACTCTGACTTTACTCAAAATTGAGTCTGATTTGACTGCAATTTGACTCTGACTAAGATTCCGATTTAACTCTGACTTGGCTCTGACTTGATTCTGATTTGAATCTGGCTTTACTCTGACTTGACTCTAGCTTGGCAACAATTTGACTCTAACTTGCCTCATTCTTTATTCCACCTTAAATCTGACTTGACTCCATGGGCTCCATTTACATGGCTCTGATTGGGCTCTGCTTTGGCTCTCACTTGACTCTGATTTGACTCAGATTTCACTCCAATTTTACTCTGGCTTGACTCTTACTAAGACTCCGATTTGGATTTAACTTGACTCTGACTTAGCTCTGTATTAATGCTGACTTGAAACTGACTTGAATCTGGCCTGACCCTGATTTAGCTCTGTCTTGATTCTGACTTCCCTCGAATGAACTTCGGTTTGACTCTGACTTGACTCAAGGTCAACTAAAATTTACTCTGAATTGACTCTGTTTTAACTTTGAATTGACTCTAGCTTGACGTCAACTGGACTCTGTTTTGCCTCATTCTTCATTCTGCCTTGAATCTGACTTGACATTTACTTAACTCTGACTTGACACTGACTTGATTCTTATTTGGCTCTGACTTTACTTGGACTTGACTCTGACTTTACTCAGACTTGACTCTGATTTCACTCCAATTTGACTAACTTAAATTCTTAAGACAGAATCAATGACTCTGGCTTGATTCTGACTTGAATCTGGCTTTACTCTGACTTAACTCTAGCCTTATATCAACTTGAGTCTATCTTGCCTTATTCTTTATTCCGCCTTGAATCTGACTTGACTCCGACTTGACTATTACATGGATTTGACTTGGCTCTGCTTTGGCTCTCACTTGACTCTGACTTAATTTTAATTTCACTCCAATTTGACTCTGAGTTGACTCTAACTGACTTGACTCTGACTGAACCTTTGACTTGCCTCTAACTTGACTCTGACTTGAAATCTGACTAATACTTAACCAAACTTTACTCTGATTTTAATTTGACTTGACACTGACTTGACTCTGACTTTACTCTGACTTGACACTGACTTGACTCTGACTTGACTCTGACTTTGGCTTGAGTCTGACTAGACTCTGTTAAACTTAACTCTAATTCTGACTTGACTCCGACTTCACTTTAAATTGACACGGACTTGAATATGACTTGACTCCAAATTCACTCTGACCCGACTCTGTCTTCGCTCTGACTTGACTTTGGTTGAACTCTGAATGAATTTTTAATTAATTTAAATTTTAAATTTTGACTAAATTGAATTTTAAATTTACTTGAATCTGGAATCAACCTAACTCTAATTTGACTCTGACTTAGCTCTGACTTGAATCTGACTTCACTCCGACTCCAATTTGACTTTGACTTGACTATGACTGGACTATCACTTGACTTTTACTTAATTTCTGACTTGACACAGACTTAGCTTAACTTTACTCTAACTTAACCGTGACTTTACACTGATTTGACTCAGACTCAACTAAACTTTACTCTGACATAACTCTAACTTTATTCTAATTTGACTCTGACTTATTTTGACTTAACTTTGACTTGTCAATGACTTTACTCTGACTTGACTCAGACTCAACTAAACTTTACTCTGATTTGACTCTAACTAAGACTCCGACGTGGCTCTGTTTTGATTCTGACTTGACCCTAGCTTGACAACAACTTAACTTGGTCTTGCCTCGTTCTTTTTTCTGTCTTGAATCTGACTGGCCTTTGTCTTGCCTCTTACTTGGCTCGGACTTTATCCTCACTTCACATTGACTTGGCTCTGATTTTGACGCTGGCTTTGACTCTAACTTGGCTCTGACTTGATTTTCTGATTTTCTCACACCGTTTGGTTTTTTTTTTTTATTTTGACTTGATTTTCTTTTGAATTTCCTCTTGAAATTCGGGTTGAATTTCGACCTTCTAGATTTTTAGCCAAGAAAATCATGAATTTCACCAAGCAATTAAATCTACTTGGTTCAAAAATCGGTTGATTAATAGGTCAGAAAGGAAGAATAATGAAGTTTATCGTTTGTAGAATTTTCTTATTCGATAATTTGACATTTATTTCAATTAATAAATGAATCACTAATTTTGAATACTTCTAATCGTACCGGATAAGATACGCAGAAAAGATAAAGTCTTAAGCTTTTCCCTTACTAATACTTCTATTACTCTAACCATTACCTTTCATCTTACCTTTTCCATTACCTTTTATCTTACCTTAACCTTTACCTTTACCTTTACCTTCACCTTCACCTTTACCATTACCTTTACCTTTACATTTACATTTACCTTTACCTTTACCTTTACCTTTACCTATACCTTTACCTTTTCATTTACATTTACCTTTACCTTTACCTTTACCTTTACCTGTACCTGTACCTTTACTTTTACCTTTACCTTTACATTTACCTTTACCTTTACCTTACCTTTACCTTTACCTTTACCTTTACCTTTACCTTTACCTTTACCTTTACCTTTACCTTTACCTTTACCTTTACCTTTACCTTTACCTTTACCTTTACCTTTACTTTTACCTTTACCTTTACCTTTCCCTTTACCTTTACCTTTACCTTTACATTTACCTTTACCTTTACCTTTACCTTTACCTTTACCTTTACCTTACCTTTACCTTTACCTTTACCTTTACCTTTACCTTTACCTTTACCTTTACCTTTACCTTTACCTTTACCTTTACCTTTACCTTTACCTTTACCTTTACCTTTACCTTTACCTTTACCTTTACCTTTACCTTTACCTTTGCCTTTGCCTTTACCTTTACCTTTACCTTTACATTTACATTTACCCTTACCTTTAAGTTTTACCCGTACATTTACATTTTTTCAATCTTGTTATCTCTTATTTCTACTCTTATTACTTTCGCGTAACTGTTTTTTGTCGAAACACTATAATTCCAGGCATCCTTTGAATCTTCGGAAATGATATTCAGGAATTCAATCTGAATCTTAGACCGAACCACAATAAAACCGCGGAATTCACTTTAAAATTCCGCTTAAATCAAGTTGCTGCCTAAATCGATCTTCTACACTTTTTGTTCGCAAATAGAGTACCGCGCTATAAAAATAGTTTTAGAACAACCAAACGACTGACTGCGATGTCTGAGTAAAAGAGAAAGAGTATTAAAACAACAAAGAAATAAACTAGATCGCATACTAGAGATAGAGGCGTTGCTCAAAAATCAACCCAGAGTCTTGCCCAAGCGACTCAGCGCGACCGACTTAAGTTGGCTGGCTTGGAGTTCTTCGGTTGGCTGGCGGGCTGACTGAATGACTGGCTCTGACTTAGCTTGACTTTAAGCTTTATAGCTCAGCAGATGATATAAATTATATATGAGCTCAGTGTTGCAATTGTTAAGCTTTGTTAAGCGGAGAGTGCTATGAAAAGTCAGCAACACCAACAAACAATACCAACAGCAACAACAAAAGTACAACAATAAAAGCGCAATAGTTGCACAAGATCAGTTTTAGATCTTCTTCGAACGTTTGTCTTCACAACAAAAATGAAAAAAAAAAGAAAAACAAAACCATTTTGAGGCCATTCAGAGTTTTGAAATAAAACCAAAAAAGTGAAAAAAATCAACGTTTAACTTTTGTCTACATTTAAAAAAAAACCAAAAAAAAAAAACAAACGAATCTCAGAAATAGGTGGAAGTTCTTTTTTTTACTTTTATAAGCATGCGAAGAGTGCGCAGCAAGCTACTCGTACACAACGTTTACTGAAATGTTGCGCATGCGCAATAAAAATTGTTGCAGCTCGCCAAATAATCGTTAAAACACACTTATTAGCTATTTTTACAACAAATGGTTATGACTGTTTTTGTTGTAATTGCTGTTGTTATGTTTGCTATCGTTGTTATTGTCGTTATGTGTTGTGTAGAGATATCCTGGGGTTAGAAATTTTGATTTTGTATTTTTATCTTTTTATTGCCACACAAAGCCTTGCCATCCTTTGGCATTTCACAAAATGCGAAATGTAGGTGGAGCACTAGCAATAATAATAACCGCAACACCAAGATACATACAACCAACAATAATAAAATATGTTGCACATGTGTTGTATTGAGATTTTCTTTTTTAATTCTTGGCAAGAAACTTGTTTTTTTTTAGCCTTCTGCGACTGGGTAGGTGTTTCCGGAACTCAATATTTGTTTGATAAAAAAATTAATGAAAAAAATCTTTTAAAGCAGCAAATCGAACGATGTCTTACGATTTCTTCCACTGTGCAATTCTTTAACAAAGATTTGTTCCGGATAAAAAAATTCGAAGTTATCATAACTTCCAAGTAACAATAAATTTTCTCTTCCAAAAAATTTACCTTTACTCTGTATTTACAATAGCTATGGCAAAAATAACAGCTATAATTTTTTAGATTAGAATTAATATTTTTTTTTATAAGTCCATTTAATGAAAAAATAAAAACATGCATATTCCCCTCTATGATGGCGAAAACGCTCAAAGTCCAAAACAAAAAAAGAAAAATTAAATAACAAAATTTTTTCAAAATTCTCTAATTGTACTCGTATAAAGAAGGCATTTTGTTTTTTTTTTCATTTTTTTTTTTTTTTGTTTTTTTGTTTTGTTTTGTCACTTAAATTTATTTGACTTGCAAATAATATCGCTGCAATTGTGTCAGTGCTTGTCATGTCTTTGTATGAGTTGCGTTGTGATTTTTTTTTTCTTTACTCGTATCAGCATTATTGTCGCCATTTATACATTTCTTTTTATTTCTTAGCAGCTGTATGTGTTGTTTTTAAATTTACATTTTTTTTTTTACCTTCTTTGCTACTTGTATAAAAATTCTATTTTTGTCACCACTTTTTTTTTAATTGTTCTGAACAGTGCTTTTGTTTGTGTGGTTTGAACATGTCGCCATGTAAAAGGTATTCACCATTTTTACTTTCTACTCTTACGCCTTTAGGCTCACCGACCACTGTAGTGCCTTCCAAGCGATGACTTCAGATGAATGATATATCAACCAGAGATGTTTGTATTCTATCTGATAGTCAAGCCGCTTTGAAAGCCCTGGAATCTGTTGTAACAACATCTAAAACAGTTCTAAGCTACCGCAGATCTCTAAATGAGATCGCAGAGCAGTTCAATATATTCCTATATTGGATCCCCGAACATATAGACTTCCCAGGAAACTGCAAAGCACACGAACTTGCTCGTAACGGTACTACCAAACCCAAATCGACAGATAAGGAACAAATTGGAATACCTCTCGCCACATTTTTATTACGCACAATTAAACTATCGCTTGAAAGTGTCAACCTTAGGTGGTCTACGGGTAGCACATGCCATACGGCGCGTCAAGTTTGGCCAACCCTGAACTTGAAAAGCTCAAAGGAACTAATTTCCTTTAGAAGTGACCAAATAAATATTGTCATATGTAATCTAACAGGACACTGCCTAATTGGAAACCATGCCCGGAGACTTAAAATCCTCCATAAGAGGTTGAATCCACAACACATATTTTCTGCACATGCCCAGCGCTTTCCAGAAAGCGCCACCTTTTCCTAGGTAACTGGTTCCACAGTGACCTAGATGAGCTCTCAAAATCTTCGGTCTACCGAATACTGAGCTTTATAAATAGCTCCAATTGGTTCAGATAGAGTGGAAAATAATTAACCCTTGTTACCACAACGGGTCTAATTGGCCTAAGTGTGTCTCATAAGAGACAGCCGCGTCAATCTAACCCAGTGGGGCCCAAGAAATTTTAAACGCGGGCCAATGCTTAAAAAAACAAAAAAAAAACAAAATGTTGCTCATCGTTACGTTTGGCAAAAAATCAAACAAAACAAAAAAACAATTACAATGCAATAAAATTACATGTCATCAAAACTTACCCGACACACAAGTAACGGGACAATCAGTTTCAACATCGACATCATCGAGTGTGCGTTTTTTTGTTTTGGCTTTGCATACCCTTGTTTTTGTAAAGTTCGGTGGAAAATGTGCTAAACACTGAACGAGTGCGGTTTGTATTGTTGTTTTTTGCGTTATTTGATTTTGGCTCATCGCCAAGACAAAATTAAGATAGAAAAAATTTGTATGAAGGGCCACGCGGGCCACGCGGGCCATACAGGCCACTACGTGGGCATGTTTGATCTAACCTAACCTACGCTCTTGACAAAAAAATATCGTTTTGTTCTTTAAAAAACGAATTGTGTTGTGTTTGAAAATTGTCCAATCTTTTATTATGAGACACCGTATATATACCAGGGTTGCCTTTTAAGTCTTGCGCCTAACATTTTTGAAAAAAAAACTGTGGTTAATCAGTGAAAGTGCTTTTATTGTTTTGCAGAGTTTCTTTCGAACCAATTTTCGAAACAGTATTGCCACTCTAGAGTTGGTGCTTCCGAAACCAGCTTTTTGAAGTTCTCAACAGCCTGTTCGGGCGTAGAAAAACGCGCGCCACTCATTTTTTTCTTAATGCGATGGAACAATATGAAGTCATTGGGTGCCCCAATTTGACAATTTGACTTTAAGCCGGATGAGCCATCAATTCCACGTTTTGAGAGTTCGAAAACTCTTGTTTGAGCTGATGTGTGGGTCGAGTCTTCCTTCGGTGGTTAGTTTTGACAGAATTCTCCAAAGACTTCGAAAACTCTTGTTTGAGCTGATGTGTGGGTACTCGCATTGCCCTGATGGAGAATGATCTTCCTTCGGGGGTTGGTTTTTACTGAAGTCTGCAAAAACGGCAAACAAATATTTGCGTACCATTCAGCATTAACAGTTCTCTGTTGCTCAAGTGGAACAGTTGCAAAATGACCGGTTTTTCTGAAAAAAATGCCAACCAAATGCCATGGTCCGTCCACGGTCAACATTTTTCTGGTTTTTCTCACTTTGAAAGACCCAAACAGTGAATTGATGCTTTGTTTCGTGCTCATAAGCGTAGATCCATGATTCGTCATCTGTGGTAATGGCGTAGACATGTTTCGAACCAGCCCCGCTGTATTTTTTCAGCATTTCCTTACACCAATCGGCACGAGCCTTTTCCGATTGGTGTAAGGAAAAAAATGCTATATCCAACGGAAACAAATCTTCCTGACTACTAAATGCTCAGGTAAAATCGAATATTTACTTGTCCCACTAATGTTCAAGGATGACTCCATCTCACGGTAGATCACATTCCAGTCTGCTTCCAACAGTTCACGCACAGCATCGATGTTTTATGCCACAAAAGCCATTCTAGGAATACCTTTACAAAATTCGTGATGGTGCTCCAGCGCATTACGGGCTTATTGTAGGGTTATTTTGCTTTCAAAAAAAATTTTTGCATTTCAGTCAAATGGTCATAACTTTGGAACGGTAAGACCTTCGGGCTTCGTTTTGGTATTTTTAGAAAGGTAAGAGGTATTACTATCTTTTAAAAAACATAAGTTACCTGCGATATGGCTGAGCAAATTGAGGTTATGTTAATTTTTGTTTCCAATTTTTTTCGGAAAGCTCTGTATCTCGGCTATTTCATCTTTTTCTACTTATTGTTTTATTTTATACGGAAATGTGTTTTAAATACCTTTCCAACAAGCCCAAAAACAAACAAATCCGAAAACTGGCTCAGAAGTTAGCAACTGTACCCTACTACCCTCCGACCACCATTCCGAAAATTTTGAACCCGCTGCCATTTCGCACCCGTGCATTTTCGGACATGGTCCTAGTGGACTTTTCTTCAAGAAATGAGCCAAGGAATACGCTGGAAAAATTTGTCCAGAACTTCCTGAAACACCCTGTATATAAATTTAAATTTTTGTTTTTTTTTTAATAAGATAAATCGTATTCTTTTTTTTTATTATTGTTAACAATTTTATGAGCTCCGTTTACAGCTTTCTTATTTCTTTTAAGTAACCGCCAAATAATGCACCAGCTTAATCAAATTTGTACTTGCACCACCAACCAACTTTGTTTGCATGCAACAGTTGCGAAAATAAAAACAACAAACAAAGCAACATTGAGTCCACACCAACAACTACTTTAAATAAAAAAAAACTAGAATTGGTTACTTTAAGCTGCACAACAGTGACAACACGCTAAGATCTGCAACTAGTTGATGCTGCAACCAAAGGATGTCATCAACGCAGAACGGCCAATTATAAATTCATTTTGCTTGTTGATGTTTTTTTTTTTGTTGTGGTTGCTATTGTTGTTGTTGTTGTTGTGTTGCTTTTTGTTGTCTAAATTTTAGTCATTGCTGTTGCTTGTTACTTGCTCTTAACTACATTGTTGCGAAAGATTGCAGCGGTCTTGCAAATACCAAGCAAGTCGTAAAATATCCGCATGTGCGCGTGCGCAGAGCATCTTTCTGCCAGTTAAAGCTTTTGCGTTAAACTACTCTGCAAATGCTGGCGTTCATTCAAAATTCAAAGCACTATTGTTTGCTTTTTGAATTGCGAATTTAAATTTGAAATTTTTTTGAGTCTTTTAAAGAAATTTATAAATTTGTAAAAATGAATAAAGAATTTGATTTTATGTGTTGAAGTCTGTTGGCCAAACTGGATACTTTTTCTATTAAATAAATTGATTTTTTTTTCAAATAATAGAATTTATTATCAAAATGTAAAAACTTTTATCAAAATGTTCTTCTCATGCAGAGCATTATAAAAAAAAATGTTTATTCCACTTGTTCGCTCACAAACAGCAGGTGAAAAAAAAAATAACTAATTAGCCTGGTTGAACTTTTCAAGTTTTTTAGTGTTTTAGCAAAATCTGCAAATTCTAACTTGCTAAAAAAATACGCGTATTCCAGTTCATTGTCCATCAACAGCTTCCAGCATCACATATTAATGCTGCTGCTTAGATTCCTTCGATCTTTTCTATAGAATCTTGAAGATTTCACAGACATGCTCTATTGATTAAGTAGTCAGTTGTTGTTGTTGGTTTTTTTTTTTTTTTTTTTTTGTCTCTAAATTGTTTGTATGTCGACGAGGAAGTAATTCTTGAGGCATTCTTGAGGCGTATTGATGCGTCATCATCAATCATTTCATCAGTTGCGAAGAATGTCTTTTGACTAACTTAATTGAGGGTTATTCACGTCAAGAGAAAATTCAATTTCAATTCAAATGCAATTTATATGTGATTTATTCTGTTCAATCAGTTTATTCCTTCAAGGTATTAGATATGATGTAAAGAACGGAAAATTCAAAAATATCTTGATGTAGAATAGTGTTTAAAATGATCATAAAAACTGGCTAAGTCTGCTATGGACTTAAAAAGAACATTAGGTCTAAAAAATAAAATATAAGAAAAAATAACAAGACCATTAGAGTAACTTTTTGTTGAAAACAAACTAAAGTTGTATGGATACAAAAATTGGTTGGATACAAACTAAAAAACTTTAAGACAAATAAAGGGAATGAAAGAATATACGGCATGACAGGGCCACGAAAAGTCAATAATTTTCTATATAATAAAATAAATATTAATCAAAGTAATCTTAGAATGAGCAGTGATTGTAGACACACTATAATAAATAAAATAAAAAATGAAAATGAATTAAAAAACTTATCACTAGGCTCAAATAGATTTTTGATATATGGCATCTTTCAAACGATGACTGTCAAATCTCAGAATAAAAATCAAATTCGTTCAAAAAATTTAGAAAATTTGACAAATGTACCAATTTTCGTCCTTTTTGAAATTTTTTTAGACTAAAACGTGCGCCAGTTCCGATCATCAAAATAATTTAAAAAAAAATAATTTTACTCTTAAGGGGACATATAGGATACAAATTTGATTTTTTTTTAAAAAAATGCCAAAAAATTGACGGTGTGCAGGATATTAGCAGTCTGGAACATCAGAGGAAAAAATAAAAAACAAATTAATCCTTGTTTAAGTGGCCACCGCCTTGACTAAGATAATTTTTAGTTAAGGCGAAGAAAAACAAAATGGCGACCAATTTTGTAACCTCGAAAATCCTAGTTCAGGCGGTGGCCACTTAAACAAGGATTATTTTTTTTTTCCTCAGATGTTCCAGACTGGTGATATCCTGCACACCGTCAATTTTTTGGCATTTTTTTTAAAAAAAAATCAAATAACATCAAAACCACTTCAAAAATGCTAAAAAAAAATTATTGTATTCTTTAAATGTTAATAAATATATGTGAAAAATTTGAAAACCATCTCTTTTTTTTTTCTATGAAAAAAAATTCCCGTAAACATTTTTTTTTAAAATTTGTAACCTATGTGTCTCCTTAACCCTTTGCAGGGCCATGGAACATATGCGTCCCACCTACATTCTCTTTTTCAAATGCCGATATTTTGAACCCTAGACCATGTCTAACATGAACAATGGGTGTTGTGAAAATCAATGAGTTCCGTATGTGTTCCTTCAACCATGTAAACTAAAATTTTTGCATTATTGTTTACTGGGAACTGGGAAGTTGTTATTAAAAATTCAAAATGAGAAAATTGACTTTTTCAGAAATCAGAATCATAATGAACAATATGATTTTACTAGCGACCCCCGATGCGAGTTGCTGCACCCATCAACTATAAAAATAATAATAATAACAATAATTGGCGCTAACGCCGTTCATTGCGTTCATTGCGTTCAGCGTATATTCTAAGAGTTTTGTCGTTGTTTGCAAGAGCTCTATCAAGAAGAGGCAGAATAAAGTGAAATGTGAGCGGAAAATTGCAATAAAATAACTTGTATGTAGCGTTCAACGCGAGCAGCTTGCGAAAGCTTTACATTTTTCTGTTAACAGACCAGAGTTGCCAGATTGGTGTAAATTTCCCTAATTGAGGTAATTTTTGACTCATTTTTTGGGCAGAGGTAAAAAAGATAATTTTTGACCAAAAGTGGTAAATTTTGCGAAAACAATAATTTTTTTGGACTTGTTAAATTTTTAAGTTATTAACAGCACTGTTACCTCTCTGAACATACTCACAAGCAGTTTAAGACCCCGAACAGAACCAAAGCGACTGTCGGTCGGCGATCCTCTATCGGAGAAATCCGCTGAGAATACGTCCAGAATAGGAGCGGTTGTCGGAGCGTTGCTTTTCGGTATGTGAATGGTACAAATGATATTTTTTATGTTTTTATTGTTTCTTTATAAATATATGTATACTAAAAAAAAAAAATTATAACGGTTGTTAATCATTTAAAAAATTTTTAATTTTTTTTATTTTGGGAAAGGTAAATTTTCTCCGAAAGTGGTAAATTTTTTCCCAAATAGTGGTAAATTTCAGTTCGTCTCTCTGCCAACACTGTAACAGACGCTCTATACAGAGGAGAGCGAAATGTGAGTTCAAGACCAATTACATTTGGTTTTTACAAAATAGAAATAAAAATACACAAAAATAAATAGAAATCAATTAAAAATGTATTCATTGCTTAAACAGTTCACCTTCTATTGAAACTTATTCTCTATAATTTCTTGTTTTTAATTTGATTTGTGGCAAAAAAAAACCCCGGGGCATTAATATAAGACCACTCTATCCTTTACCCACTCCAAGATCAGATCTTCCTTTAGTTCTTGAACTGTTTTTGGCTTCCTTTTGGCAACTCTATCTCCTAGCACCTTCCATACGTTCTCTATAATGTTCAGATCAGGACTGCGGGCAGGCCATGGTAAAACATGAATGTTTTGTTGAGCGAACCAATTCGTTGCGATTCGACTTGTATGTGGGCGAGCGTTATCTTGTTAGAAAATAGCTCCTCTCAAAGGCATTTCTTCATCCATACATGGGAACAGATTATCATTTAAAATTTTCAAATATTCTTCTAAAGTTCCCGTTACAATATGCAACTCTGTTTTACCATGTCACGATATGCCTCCGCAGATAGTTATCTTACAACCATCATACTACAGTTAACCACTGCCGCAATCCATATTAAATTCTTCGGATGCAAGACATCGAACTGTCTTCCGTCCGTTTGGAAAAAGCTAAAATATGCTTTCATCTGAAAACAAAACGCGTTTCCAAACTCCCCTGTCCCATTCCTTATGGTCTTTGCACCAGTTTACTCTGCGCTTAGCATGTTCCTTGGTCAGCAAGGGTTTTCTGACAGCAGTTCTCTTTTTTAAACCAACCAACAGAGTACCCTGCGCACATGGCCTGGATGCAATTGAGTTCTTGTCCTCTGATTTAGGTGTTCAGCTAGATCATTGCTACTTGCGACACGATCCTGTTTCATCAACTTATGCAGAATACGTTCAACTCTTGGAGTTAGTTTTTGTACCCTTCCAGATCGATGTTTATGGACAATGGAACCAGTTGCGGTATGTCGTTTGATGAAGCTGAACACATGTTTTGCTAATTTGCAACTGACTTGCAATTTCTATTCGTGTTCTTCCAGCTTCATGCAAAGCAATCACCAAAAAATTGAATATTATGACCTTAGAATATTTCGAACATCAAAGTCGGCATTAGCGACCCCGAAAACCTGAAGTGCCACTACTTTTTCCATTTCATATTCCTTCCAAAAATATGTCCCTCAAAGGGTTAATTTCGAAATATCAGACTTAGGAACAACTTCAAAATTAATTCCGTTCAAACCAAACGATTTTTAGAGCCAGTTAAAATTTTTAAAATCGTCAAAAAAACGGTACAAATAGCACTTTTTCGGGGTTACCATGGATTAAACAAGATTTCCAAAGTTTTCATCCAAAGAATTAAGTAAATTTAACACATTTCGCTAAAGTAAAATTAAAGTTTATTTAGGGAGAGTGAACTCAAAAGCTCAAACATGATGAGGATAATCAATCCTCAGAAATCAGGGTTATCCATTTGTTTTCCTTCAGAAAGTAAAGTTTAAAAACAATCACACTAAAAATTAAAATTTCGAAAAAATTTTATTTTTTTTATAATTTTGAACTTTGCTATTATGCGAGGAATACAATACAATATTCAAATATCCTCTAGGGGAGTTTTTGCTTAATCCTTTTGAGGTAAAAAAGACTTTGAGGTAAAAGACTTAATCCTTTTGAGGTAAAAAATAAAAAATATAATCTCAGGTGCCATGACTTGACGAATCCTGGTTTATAATTGCTTAAGAATTCGAGGTTTATTCACGTAAACATAATCTTTGGCGTAGACCTCCCAAAAAAAAGTCCAGAGGCGTCAAATCGCATAATCTCGGAGGCCATTTGTTATCGCCAATTCTCGAAATAAGTCTTCCTGGATATTTTTGTTGCAACAAAGCTCTAATTGGTGCTGTTGTATAGCTTGAAGCCTCTTCTTGTTGAAACCACATATAGTCCTGATCCATATCTTTAGTTTCAGGTCAAAAAAAAAGTCGGTTAACATACGGTCATAGTGTATTGACTGTTACAGTTGCTCCTTGACCGTTTTCCAAAAACATACGGACCAATGACACCACCAGACCATAATGCACACCAGACAGTCCCTTTTTGTGGATGCAATGGCTTCTCCACAATCGCTTGGGGATTGTCATAGCCCCATATACGTCAATTTTGCTTATTCACTTATCCATCCAGCGCGAAATGGACCTCATGTCTGAGGAAAATTTGCTTCGAAAAATAAGCATTTAAGGGTTGTTGTTCAAGAACCTAATCGGCGTATATTCTGAGCTATCCATGGTCGGCAGACTTCAATTCTTGTGTGAGTTGAAGTTTTTATGGATGAAAATGCAAATTTAAATGCAGAATACGCCATAACGAGCCGTAAGACAATTCCAATTGCTGACCACGTCGTGGAATTGATAAATTTGGGTCTTCAGCCACACTTTCTCTTAAAGCAGTGAAATTTTCGTTGGAGCGTACATAACGATGATGCACATGACCTAAATTATCTGTGACCGATCCACTTTCTTTAAATTTCTTCACTATCTATTTATAAATAGGCGTAGACAAAACAGTTAGAAACCATTTTCTCCCTTCTTTCTCAACAAATTTGTTAATTGTTTTTTTTTTTTTTTTTTCAATGAACTAGAGTAGGGAGAAAGACTGCACTGAATATTTTTTATATAAATCTACCTCATTTCAACAGGTGAAATGATATATGATCTATTTCACCCATTGTGAGATCATATGCACGTAAAAGATCTGCACAAAAAGGACAAAGAAAAAACTTTCGGCATTATTTCACTATGTATAAGTTCGGTTACATTCGCACATGAGCGAGGAAAGGGAAAAAACGAAGAATTTTCTTCGAAACGTTCATACAAAGAAAGTTTCATACAAACTATCCGCAAAAAGTGAAGAGAAAGAAAGCTCGCCCCTTGAAGCCAAGATAGACTCTTTTCATGTACTAAATTTGCTCTCTTTTGAGCGAAAGAACTGGTGGCGAATTTATTAGGAAAGTAAGTGATAAAAAATTTGTTTGGAAAAACTTATGTTTTTCACATTAATTTTTTTTTATTGTAATTAAAATTTCAAATTTTGATTAGAATAAAATGCGTTGCGAACTCGAATTCTTCAGGAAAATTTATTGTTACCAATCTAGAAGACTTTTTTACATAAACAACAGTTCACCATGCATGCCAATTAATTTTTTTCAAATAATCTTTCAATCAAACTAATCCTTGGTTCATTTTGATTTCATTAATTGTTTTATCCTAAAGTATTTCTCAATTTTATGGTTTTTAACTTTATTCGAATTTCAACCACAGACGGTAAAACGTGGTGGTAAAACGTTCCATATTGTAAAATAACAAACTTTAAGCTACAAAAATCTTCCAAACCATTTTGGATGACATGAACATTTGATGCCTTACAATGTTTGTAACCGATCCACTTTCTTTAAATTTCTTCACTATATTGGAAATTGTTCGCTCAGTAGGGCTATTATGGCAACCCTAATCTTCTCATAAAGGCGATACGTGGCCACGGCAGAATCTCCGTTTTTGTAGAAATATTTAACAAATTTTCAATTTGTAAAATGGCAAACCTTTAACTACTTGGATGAAGTAAACCTTTAACTACTTCATGTTATCCAAACCTTTAAAACAAGTTTGGATGACATGAACATTTGACAACTGTCAAATGCCAGGGCTGCACTTTCCGAAACCCGAATTGATAACCCTTTGATAACAAAAAAATTGGTCACAAAAGAATTCGATCCCTAAAAGTTTACTCCGAATGAACACAGCATGTCACACAGAACACAGAAAATTTATAAATGTGAAGACTTTTCAGAAAAACTGTTGACAGTTAATGCATTGTCTTGCGAATTATGAAATAAAATTAACGCAAATCACATTTTAATCCAATTTTTCTATCTCACATTTGTTGACTGCTAATAGCCTAGGGCTAGAATTCCTTGCGCTCACACTTCACTCACTTTTCCACTCATGGTCCACCTAACAGCATTAAGTTGGGACACTAAAAAAAAATTAAGGACTTATCGAAAACTGTTCCACAACTAGTCTCAAAAGCAGTGACCGAGCTACACTCACATGTAACTCTGAGTTTGCCTGGCGGCCAAAAAAATAAACCGACAAATTTTTGCTCCAACTTCAACTTGAAGCAAACAACATAAAAACCCAAGAAAGTACATAAAAGCAATTCTTCCGGGATCGTGATTTTCTCCTTTTGCATGGTTCACAAGACAATGAGAGCTTGTGTCTGCATCTGTGTGTGTTTCCACTCTGGTATTGAAGTGTGCGTCATGAATTTCGTAACAACTACCTTACAAGAGCAACGTAGTAAACAAAAGGGAACATCACTGTACAAAACAATTTGCGCGCCCATGTTTTGTGACTTTCTTGTCATATTTTTTTTTTCTATTTTGGTATCATTTCGCTGTGCCGCCTCCCCCTAGCAAAAGATTTTATTGTATGCTGCACTCGTACATGTTACCATCATGTTAGTAGTATTGAGTATACCGGCCGCTTTCGACCTCGTCAATATTTTCCTTCTGCTGACATGTGAGGCAGGCTGAGGCGGTAAGAGACAGAGTTGGTAGTAACCAGCACAACGACGTAAAACCAAAAATAGTCACATTTTGAGCGCTTCCCTTTATTTCTTTCCTTTTTGGAACAACCATCAGCCAAGTCTTGCAATTAGAAGCTCAACATGTTGACTGTTGCTGTTCAAAGACACGACAAGATGTTGTACTGCGGTCTTTCTCTAGTTTTTCTTACTTGTAGCTTGTGTAGCTTGTAGCTTGGACTGCATGCCTGGTTTGTTTGTTTACAGTATCCATGTGACAGGGCAGAAGGACAGACAATTTAATTGGGATTTTCCGACCATAAGTGCGATCAGATTGAGCAACGCTGCTGTTGATCACTTTGATCAACTTCCAGCCATGTTTGGCTCTGTCGTAGATTTTCCCTTTTTTTTCCTAACTCTTTTGGTACATCGGTCGTGATCGCCGCATCTTGTAAATAGCTGCCGGTATGAAAGCTTTAAATTAGTTTTGCGCTCTCAAGTGACAATAACACGTACTTTCTTCAGCCCTACTACGACTGTTGTTGTCGACTGGGACTGTGCTTAGGAATTAGTTTTTAAGTGTTTATTTTATTGCAATGTCTAGTGTTTAGTTCTTGTTGTAATTTGTTAAATTCACTTTGAATTTGTTTCTTTTCAACTTAATGCTGACAAGTACAGAAGTTGCTTAGAACTAAGTTCTTGACCCCTGAGGCTTAAATGTGAGCTTTAGCAGTTCACTGCACTGTACTTAATAATATTTATGCTAAAATTAGGCGCGTAAAGTCAGTAAAACTTGCATAAATGTCAAAAGTGTTGTGCAAAAAAAATTGGTTTTAAAAAATTATTGCCTCAGATTTGAGTGTGTATAACTTAAAAACTTAATCAAAAGTGCTATATTTTGTGTACTGTTCAGCATGGGGCATTTGTTGAGTTTAGTTTAAGAACCTTTCGACCCAATTGAAAATCATCTGTATTAACTATGTTGAGCTAAGCACATGCTCCATTTTCAAAAATTTCCGAAAATTTAAAAAAAAAATTAAATTAATTTTTTCGAAAGTGATCGCAAACGTGAAATACTGTTCTCATTAAGAGTTTCGCACAAATTTTGAGTCATGTCATAATCATCTTCATGGCTTTCCAGACTATGGAAGTTGAGAAATGTCATACAGTAAGGATGTTATCTAATTATCTTGTGAACAGCAACAGTAACACAACAAAAACCGTAAAAAAACAATGACCAAATCCTTGAGCTTTAATATTGCAACTTTTTTTGGAACCCATATATACTTAAGGGGGAAACCCATTTACAGGCTTGAAACTGAAAAGACAGAAACAACATAGCTTCTTGAACTTGTAGGTTCAATATAATACACATTTATTAAAGATACAAAAAATTTTTTCGTAAAAAAAGAATTCCAAAGGGCGGAACTACGCGCCTCTGAAAAGAATGCCTCTTCGTTGTCATTGGCGGACATTGGCACTGTGAAAGCTTGCATTTCGTATCTGAAATCAAAATTTCGAAAAAAATGTATTATTATTATAATTTTTTAAGACAAAGAAGGCAACAACCAACAACAACAACAACGGCTCTGTATAGAGCAAATCACACAGCTTGATCATACAGGCTGTTTCTTTGGCCGCTACACCAACTCATCAGTAGTCTTTGCATGACTTTTTCACTGTGATCCACTCAAGCTACTTAGGTTCTACTTATACTGCCAATATGCCAATAAAGTTACGCGGAATTTATTATTTTTGACAGAGAGAACGCTTAAATTAATAACTGAGTTCTTATCTACTTTGATGCACCCAAAATTTGTTTTCAATATAAATAATGAAAGGTCATATTCAAATATTAATGTTATAATTTTTGTTTTCTAAGAGAACCTAAAATTTCAGATAGAAATCAAAAAATTTAGAGTTTGTGACGTTGTGAAAACTAAAGTCTGTATTTTTTAAAAAACAAAATTATATTTTAAAGTGTTGTAAAAAATATCTTTTTGAACTACGTTTTAAGTTCACTTAGAACAGAATTTAATACTGAAGAGAATAACCTTTGTTTCATTCCGATAGGTCACATAGTTTCTTTTTCATCACGCCCGCCAATTTCAAAACCAAAAAAAAAACTTAAAATTAAAAAGTTCAGAAAAAGCGGTTTAAGGGGTTGGGTCTGAAAAGATTTGAGTTATCATTTACTTACAGAAATTTCTAGCTAGTAATCGGCTATTCCGGGCCCCTAAAGTAAACCTTCTTCCTATTCAAACAGGTCATTAGCTTGCATTCTCTCTATCCTGCGAGCCTCTTTGCTGCTGACGAAGTGTCGCTTGTCTTGCTTCGAAATTCCGCGTTGGTCTACGGCACCGGCAAACATTTTACCAATTTCTATCTTCAACAAGATCGTTGTCTTTAAAATCGATGAATATCCTTCGTTAAATAGTCCTGTAGCTATAAAGGCGGAAATTTTGACGATTTTTTTTTTCCATAATGAAGAAGTTTAGGATTCATCGCCACACACTCGCTTGAAGAATTCGTTGGTGGAGTTTTACGTATGTCCACCCAAGAAAAGGGTTAAAAAGTCTGCACTGAATAATGCTTCGTAAATTGTCGGGATGTGGTTTTCAACTTCTTCGTCGATAACTTGATTACCAATTCGGTGGGAGAGCAGCTGATTTTTTTTCCTCAGCTTGTCGCCATTCGCACCAGCTGTCGGGGCGTCACTTAAACAGTAGTGGTCTAATGTTGCAAAAATATCTTTTCGCATGTCATTTACGGAACTCAAATTTGTTTTTGTCGCCAAGCCATTATCATTTGTCAATTTTCGAATTATTAAAGCATTCGTAAAAAAAACAAAATGCGATGTTTTTCAAGCCTGTAAATGGGGTTTCCCCCTTAAGAAGTTTAAAAACAATTTTTTGAAATTAAGAACGATTCACATTTAAGCTTCCATCTATTCTATTATATAAAAGGCTTATCACGTATCTTCGTGTACGCTAAACTAAAGAACTACTGAACCGATTTTAATAACTCTTTTACTAATTCAAAGCGTCATTCTTAACTTAAGCTATTGCATACTTTATTTTTTAAAACCTACCCTAAAACGTTATTAACATTTGAGATTAAATACCATCTAAAAAACTTCATAGAATATTATTCATAAACGCTGCATTAAGAAGTACAAAGCTTTTTCTTTCTTTTTCATTGTGTGTTTAAAAGCTCTTTTTGATTACGCCTTGCTTATAAGAAAGATACAAAAAATGAGCTAATGAAGCAACAATAATGTTAATTGTAGTATAGACAGAATCTATTTTTTTTTTTAATGAAATTCCCTACAGTAAAATGCTAAAAATAATTAAATATGTAAACATAAGCATATGTAAATAAATATAATTCAGTGTCTATGACGTAGTACTCTCGCAAAATAAGCGATACTTTGTCTTTATACGAAAACACGAACGAAAAAATGAGACAAATGATGTTGCTGTTTTCGACTCAGACTTAGTGCTGCCAAACAGAAGTAGCGGTGCTGCCATCTCTTATCAAGTAGCTGATAAAAAACTTTTATTAGCAGTGTTGCTAAGCTCTCATTACAAAAGTTGAAGTTTTGATAAAATACTAATCAAGATCCATTTTTTTGCCCCTTTTTTATGTGTGATGGTACCACTTGAAAACGACTGGACCAAATTGGATACTTCCTTCTGCGAATATGTTATATCGAATATTTTTGGAATTATGGGTCACACAGCATCGAAATTTGATATTCGAATGAAATTTTCACGTGCCGTTCCACTTATGAAAATTTATGGGCGTTGGACGAGGGGTGTGGAATTTTTCAACAGCCCAAATTTAAGGTATAACTTTCGAACTGTAAGTCACATATCAATTTAACTCGGTAAAAACGTACTATTTAGTTGTGTGCTTTGACTGACAAAATTGAGTGAACATATGACAAGTGGGCGTGCCACTGCCGATACAATTCAAATTTAGGTATCGAATAGCTTTGGAAGTAGAAGTCACATACCATTGAAACTAAGAATGGAGAATGTATTCCTACAAGAGAACTGGGACGGGCATGGGAAAAGGGGTTATGGCTTCGACCGCACAAGTCAAATTTTTGATATTGTATAGATTTGAAACTAAACGTCGCATGACAATAAAACTCAGTATGGACTTGCCAAAGTCTTTCTACTGGAAAACTGATATGTGCATTGGAAAAGGGGGTGTGGCCCCTTTCCAATGAAAAAATTCCAATGGAAAATTAAAATCACAGGACATTGAAATGGAATTGCCACCTGGGAGTAATGTTCTGCTACTGGGAAACTGTAACGGGCAGTGGAACATGAGTGTGGTGTCAGACTAAGGGACTAATGAAAGTTTTGAATTTACTTAATATTTCCAATATACTTGCCGGGTGCAGCAACGCGCGCCGGGTATCGCTAGTTATTATATAAAAGAGTAAATTATGGTTTGATTTGTTTCTTTTTTTATTGTTATGGTGCCATTGTTGAGATATAATGTAAAAATGTTTGTGCCTCTTAGATTTAATTTACATTATCCAGAGAAAGCCAAGCCAAGTAAGTGTATTTTCAAAAATTTCTGTAAAATGGAAAAAAAAAATTAATTTTATTTTTTTGAAAGTGCTCAAAAATATTTAACTGCATGCTAATTAAGAACTATGCACAAGTTTAAAGCCAGTTGGCAACCAACTACATAACTAATTTGACTACCCAAAATGAAAAGTGTCATAAAATATTGATTTGTACTTAAATATTATTTTTTCAAAAAAAAATTAAAAAGAGTAAAAATATAAGATAATAAAATAAAAGCAATAGAAAAGTAGCAAAAGCATTGAGCTGTAATTTTTAATAACTTTTTCTTACCCATTGAAGCCATAAAAATTGTCAGAAATGATTGATTTAAAAAAATAACGTCTCACTTTTGAGAAAGCATATCTTTAAAGTTAAATATTTAACATTATGTATTATATGTTTTATGTTATGGCGCAAGTGTTGAGATAAGTTATAGAAAATTTCGTACCAATTGGTTTGAATTGGAAGAACCCAGATCGAGCTAAGCATATGCTCCAATTTCAAAAATTTCCGAAAATTTTAAAAAAATTTGATACCGATTTTTTCAAAAGTAGTCGCAAAAGTTAAATAGTGTACTTAATAAGAACTACGCACAAATTTTGAGTGAATTTGCAATTAATTTCATAGCTGCTGACTTAAAAAGATGAAAAAAACTCTTCAGACAATGGTTTTTCGACTCTAGCAACGACAAGAAGCTAATAAATATGTAAAAAAACAAAAAACAGAGAAAAACTTAATTCCACAAACCTCTCTGGATTCACGAATAACGCTTCTGATAACTGTCATATTCAACTTTGCTTGAAATTAGCAGTCAATTGCTCTATACTTAAGCGCATGCATTAAAATATCATTTAAGCAAATTTGAAATAACTTCATTTATTCAAATCAAGCTTATTTCATGCAAAATTTGTGATAACTTAATTTAAAAGTGCCATTAAAAACAGCTCAATCAATAATAAGTAATACGAACAAGTAATTTTTTCCCCATAAATACATATAATTAATTCAAATAACTTGCAGACCAGCAAAAATTCAACGAAACGAAAAACTTGTTTAACTAAATTACACCAACTAATGACATGTTGTAAATTTCAACTTGATGTCTGTAGATTTAACACCGATATCGATATATCTTCCATCAAACAAGCGAGCGAACGAACAACTATCAAAAATATGAAAACGTCGAATACGACGAGTACAACTTCTCAAGAGCAACCAACTTTTTAAATAAATGATGTTCATATGAAGCGAAGTCGAAATAGTTGAGCTACGTTCTTCTAGTTGCTGCAGCAGCAGCAACATGCATTTCAAATACTTACAACTGCTGCTGCTGCTGCTAAATGCAGTCAGGCTGTCCAGTTGATCTGTTGGCTCTGCTATGCTTCAAATGATCAAAGAACAAGTCTTATGATTGATTATGAAACCTCCACGTAAGATTGTTTTTATTATTTTGTTGTTTAAGCAACTTTGTTCTTGTACTTGGAAGCTTAAACAAAGTGTTGGACGTAGTTGCCTCATCGACAACGACGACGACGACGACGTGCTTATAAAAGGCGGAGTTGTCTTCAAGACGTTTGTCTTAATGTAATTTACACCAAAGTTGATGGAAACCAACCACTTCTTACACTCTACAAGTAGTTAAAACAGGTGAAAAACAAAGTGATTTATTAGCAGAGACTCAAACAGACGATATATACTATGTAAACGAGTTAAAAAATTGAGTTTGTTACAAGTCTGAGGGATGTAACCATGCATTTTTTTTTTACCTACGAATAGCTACAGAGATGTATTGAACTGAAAAACTTGTCGCTCGATTCGCTACAAGATCGTTACAGCTTATGCCTTAGCTAGTGATTATATTTTTATAATTAATACTTAATTACTGTTCAATAAAATCATTAAAATCAATTAATGCATGTTTGAGTTATTGATTAAGTTGCTCTGCATTAACTATGAAAGCGTTGACGTTTTAATGCGTTCAGTTATTAGTTGAAATTTTAATATCGGTTGTTAATGTAAAAAAAAAATAATGTTGAAGAAATCCCCTTAATAAAGCGGAGAAATGTGATTTTTTACGATCTAAAACAAACGTAAATTATTTGTTTTTAATACAGAGAAAAGCAATGCAAAAATGTCTGTGTCGAACACATGTTCATCATTACGTTGAGTGGCTTTTGTCAGCAATAACTGCTGAAAATCGATACCGAAAGGAGAGAACTTTAAGCCCTCTTTTTCGAAAATTAGTCAGTTCATCGAAACGTTCGAATCGTTTCTAACTCCAGCCCATATTTATAGAATGAAATTGTATTATATCCTGTTTTGAAAACTTTTTCAAAAATATTTTAAAAAATGTGTGTTCATATAATAACGAGAATTTTTATTTTTCAGAAAAAATTTTATTTACACATCTAAACCCCTTCAAAGTAGTCTCCATAAGGTATGCACTTTTGCAATTGCTTCTTCCAATTTCCAAAACATCTATGAATCCAAAACGATGACCCTTTGCGGTTCTTTTTATGGGGAAAATTTAATGCAAATTCTCTGATCCATTATTTATAAAAAATTAAAAATTGCAAACTGTGCCAAAACACGTTCTACACAAAAGCTGTCAAAAAAGTATACAAACAATATGGCTGAATATGTATAGATACTCTCAAGACATGCCAACACAACAAAAAAAAAACGTGGACCAAAAAAAACTCGGACCAACACAGCCCACAGAATTTCAAAATTTCCGTTACTTTTGGAACACACCTCGTATTTAATATAAATAATAAACCTGCCATTTCACCCCTTGTCAAAGGTCTTTAACTGAACTTCTTATGATCAAATTGTGTTGTGCGTGTTATTAAATCTTTGTTCACAATTGATCGAGAACTGAACCTACTAGTTTTATGCCGACTCCAAACGGCTAATGTTCATGTTCTCAAAAAGCTTTACATGGCATTATTTACTCTCTGATTTTAGCCATTGTCTGCAGAGGGAAGACGGCCGAACAGAAACATTAATTCGATTGAAAGAACTTTCTGTGTCAGATGGAATTGAACCAGGGTTCACGCACTCTGCCCACTGCGCTACGGCCGCCACTTTCGGCTTTGTAATCGGATAATACGTTCGATCTTATATCGGTGATTCCATGTCAAATCGTACACTTTTCTGACATCACTAATTTTTTTTAAATTTTAAAACTCTCTGGGTAGATAGTTCTCCTAAAAAGTATTACATCTGTGTAATTTTATTTTGATTGTAATTTTTTTTTAAGATAAAAATATGATTTATAATCATATATGATTAAATGATCTTCGACTGGGTCGAAGTTAAAATACCCCCACGGCTGAACCCAAAGTATATTCAAAGTCTTAAGCAATCAATAAAATGTTTATCTGTAAAAACGTTTTCGTTATATTTTTTAACAGAAAATATTCGCTTTTGTTTTTTGATAAAGTCGTTTTGTATGGGAGGTGGGCGTGGTTTTCACTCAATTTGGTTGAATTCCATACACATAGTACACGGTATATATCAAAGTTCATATGCAAAATTTCAAGTCCATACATTAATTTTTGTGGATTTTAGAGAAATTTTACCTTTTTGATAAAGTCACTTTGTATGGGAGGTAGGCGTGGTTTTCATCCGATTTGGTTGAATTTCATACTTAGAGTGTATTTAGAACATCAAAACTCATATGCAAAATTGCAAGTCCATATATTCACTTTTGTTGAATTCTAAGAGATTTTACCGTTTTGATAAAGTCACTTTGTATGGGAGGTAGGCGTGGTTTTCATCCGATTTGGCTCATTTACGAACTTGACCTTTATTTTTTAGATAAAAGCTTAAATATTGAATTTCGTGATGATAGCTTTAAAATTACGGCTGTAATCGTGATCACAGACGGACAGACGGACAGACAGACGGACATGGCTAAATCAACTCGGGTGGTGATGCTGATCAAGAATATATATACTCTTCTTTGCCTACCACGCCTCCTTATGGGCGATACAAACGGAGTGACAAAATTAATTTACCCCTTTTACGTTTTTTAAACGTAGCGGTATAAAAAAGCAAAAGCAACAATACCAACAACAACAACAACAACAACAATAACAATAACAACAACAATAACAACAACAACAAAAACAACAGCAAAAATAATAATCTAATTGCTCACAAAAAAAAACAAAAATAACACAATGAAATCGGACTCTGAAACCAGAAAAGGACTATTACATGAATTAGGATATGGATTAGTACAAATATTAAGACACACCTAAAAGACACCTTTCAAAAGTAGGAAAGGGGTCCGGTATATTTGATTGAGTCAAGAATTTGGTCATAGATTAAAACATGCATGAAATAGGCAATGAAATAGTATCTTGTTCGGGCCCTGAGATATGAATTTTTAAAAATCACTATAAAGCAGAAAAACCATGAATTTTCGTACTTTGTTTGTGTTACCACAACAACAACAATAAAAATTTTTCAAAAAAGAAAAAATTTTAATTTGTTGCACCTCTTAAAGACCTTTTAAAATATATAAGGGGTATTCACACCGAGCTCGTTAGTTTTCTGTGACTTGTTACTTTGTTACATGCATTTTGTTTTTGTAAAATTATCGAACTATCGAACTATCAAGTAACAAAGTAGCAACTTAGCAACCCTGATAATTTTTTCGTTATTTGGCAAAATACGAGCAGCTTCCATATTTTTTTGGAATTGCATTTGGAAATTTTTTGGATTGCAGCGTTTGCAATCAAATGCTGAATTATTTAAGATTTTGCCCCTGTTTGTGGCATTTTCCACTTTTTATTTATAAATTTTCAGCAATTGTAATTTATGAAAAGCAAAATCAGCTGTTATTACACAACAACTACCAGGCCAACGAGATTAAACGAAAGGGTGTGTTCTCACTTCACAAAGTTAACGAAGTAACAACTAATCAAATAACAAACTCACGAGTTCGGTGTGAATACCCCTATACATTTTTTTATAACGTTGACATCTAAAAATTAGGTAGCCGGTTTGGCGTCAAATGAGTCTTCTACAAGCTTTCTAGTTTCCATTTTTAGCCGAACTGTAGCCGTCAAGAAGGTAGGTCAAAGTTCTTTCAAGGGCTGAAATGGCCAGTTATTTCTTTTTTTTTATAGCCATCAAGACTTCATTATAGTCAGGAAGTCTTTATCGTACTTAATTATTTCTTAAATCTTTATTTGTTTCGCTCTTTCTCTAAGCCATTTTATCATTTTTATTTCCCTCCTTTTCATACATATAGTTGATGACAACGATAACAGCTCAATGCCATTAACAAACTGGTTCATTTTTTTTTTATCAAATCACTTTATCTTCTATTCTTGTTTCGTTAATAAATTATTCCTCAAATTGAAATCAATTATAATCAAGTCATTTTTATTGGCAATTTATGTCAAAATCACCGCATAAATTTACCTAATAATATTGTCACTACGATTTATGGCCTTTATATTTTCCTCTGTCGGCTTGCGAACAGCCGTGTAAATATTGTTGTTGTAACATTTTTCATTTCTTCTGGATAGCACTGCTTGCTATCCAGCAGCTTGCTTTTTTCTATTTTGTAGCATTTATAAATATGCATTAAATCATCTCAACAGATACATTCATTCATAGTTTGCTAGTTCTATAGTTTGTCATCGAGTCTTCCTAGGAGCTAAATGTATAGAGATACTGGCAATTTTTTGTTGCTACGCACATTCCAACAATCGTGCAGTTTAGAAAGTTTATAGTTTTAGAAAACCTCATCAATTTGGGACTTCTTTAAAATTGGAGAGCTAAGTATTATAGAAAAGCCTCCCGACTAATACACGAATTTCTATAACCATTAGATATTTGAAGATTTGACAGTTGAAGCTTCGATTAAACTTGTAAGAGCTTGCGACCGGTAGCATACTCTCTATCGAATTCATAGTTTCAACCATAAATATTCAGGGATCATACCGAAATTAATAGCATATAAAATGTCTTATAGAGGTTTGATTCGTAGTTTCCAATAAGCTTCCATAAACTCGAATACGAAAGTTATGAGAAGCCATAACTTGCATAAAGCTTGAAATAAAACTTGAAATTTATAGAAAAAGCATATTCATAACCTCTGGCGGCTTAATCGGTTTGAAGTCTATTTTTGTCATTAGGGCTAAGAATCAGCCCTACTGGGGTAAACTCCTAATATTTACCGTAGCATCTACGTTATACAGCTGTGTTCAAAATAATAGTAGCGGTTGTTTGTCAATTATAAACAACAGTTTTGTGTTCTACCAAGTACTTTTATTAATTTTATTTTGGTTTTAACATAAATAAAATATTCTTAAAATACTTCGGAAAACACAATTTTAAAAATAATAATACAGATTAAAGAAAAAAAATTGAAAAATATTCATTAAACAAAAAATTAACTGTTCAAAAAAATAGAAGCAATAACTTCAAACATTAAGCTTAGACCCGTTCACATATTTTACAACTTAATCCCGTTTATCTGGGTCATATTGACCCGTAGTGTATTTTGTATAGAAATTTTCTATTTTTCAATGAGATAAAATTTAAAAGTGCTGTTATTTCATAAAATATTAATTTTAATATTTGTTTTTTTTTTAAATATATTTTTGCACAAAACATTTGCAATTTACATAAGATTTATAACCGATTGATAAATCCGATTCGATTGAGCTGCATTTGATGTCCTAGGCATTGATGGATCTGCCTCATCATTATCATCGTTATCTTCCAATATAGCAGGTTCTTTGTATTTGTGAAGGTAACACGATTAACATGCACGAACATAATGCAAAGTTCAAAAAAGTTTTAAGCAATGGTCACACACAGCAAACGTTTTATTATCCTTTGTGCTTCGCATCTAGGTCGTGGTGCCTTACCCTAGTAAAAACAGTGAATGAAACAAGAATGAACAACATTCATTTGAAATGGAAATTATTTATTTATTTTTTACCTAAACGTATGGCATTCGAAGCGATTCTGTAAGGCGTTTTAGCTTCAAACCAATCAAACTCAAAGCAATTCTTAGGCCATGTGCTATCCGGAAACTTTTCACTCGGATGACGAAATTTTGACAGTCTGAATGAGAATATTTGGCAGATGTGAGATGAATATAACTGTAAAAAATTCATGTAGCCCCAGGGGCTAGTATAAATTTTGATAATCGGCAAGAGAATTTTTGACACAAGCAAAAAAAATTTAAATAAAATACTGTTAATTTTTCGTATATATTAACAATTTTGCAAATTAAATTAAATTCTTGCGCTACTACATTCCCGAAATCTAAAACGTCAAAATTCCCAGCTGTTAAATTTAGGCACTGTAAAAATTACAATTATATTTTGACAGAAATTATATTCAAGTCATTAAATTCTTTTCTACCACGAGTGAAAAGTTTCCGAATAGCACACGACCTAATTGATTGTTTCGTTGGAGTGTTGCATCGCTTTTCCAATTGATTTTTAGCATCATATAACGCAAATACTAAAAGACAACACAAAAGAGAACACTGCACATGCACAACAGATTCATATAAAAAGAATGTTTTCATACGTGTAAAATAAGAAATAAATAAATAAGTGTACAGAAATATGAAAAGTACATACGCCAACAGCAGAATAATACTGTCTCTCACTTCTAATGTACTCACAGTTGCAAAAAATTTAGAAAGGACTGCACAACAGCAAAAAGTAGTGCAAAAAGTACTGCAAAAACTGATCCTTCATACAAATCATATGATAGAAAATGTCATGTCATTTTGACCCAGATAAACGTATAGTGCACATGTCAGTTTTTGTCTCTACAATGCACATATGTCATATATGTACAATTTTTTTCAACCGTGTTGCAAAGATAAAAGTTCAACAAATAAAATGGTAATTTTTTTTTAGTTTTTGATTTTTAATATGTTTTTTATGCAAATGAAAAGTGCCTCGGGTCAAAATGACCCGATGAACGGGTTTAAGGTTAACTATGGATAAGGTGGGAAACAAAAAGTTGATTATAAAAACATAATTTGGTCTTAATATTTTGTTGTATAATCATTTTTTTTTTAAACAGCTTAACATCCGCGCTGCATGGAGTCAACTAAGTCTTGGCATCTCTTTTCGGGTATTTGGCTCCAAGCGTTTCTAACAGTGTGCCAAAGCTGAGTATTATTGCTGGGTTTTAGTTCCGACACTTTCCTTTTAACATCAGTCCATAGGTTTTTTATGGGATTGAGGTCGGGGTATTAAGCAGGCCACGGCATAACCTCAACCCCATTGACCCGAAACCATTCTCTAGCTTTTCTGCTGGTATGTTTCGGGTCATTGTCCTATTGGAAAACCCATTGGAGTGGCATATTATCCTCGGCATAAGGCAACATGACATTTTGGAGAATATCCACGTAAATATTCTGGTCCATGATTTGTTTAATTAAGTGTATTGGACCTACACCTCGGTGTAAAAAACAGCCCCAAATCATTATTTTTGATCCGCAGTGTTTAACTGTTTTTTGGGTATATTGGGGTAAGTATTTTGTATTAGGAGGTCGACGTACATATTGTCTGGAGCCACCAAAAAGAACAATTTTGCTTTCATCCGTCCAAAGAATGTTGCGCCACTTTGCAATAGTCCACTTAACATGGTTTTCAGCAAATTTTAATCGGGCAGCAATGTGTTTCTTGGTTAAGAATGGAACTTTTCGGGGACTTCTTGCAAACAAATTGTTTTCGATAAGTCTTCTGCGAACAGTAACAGCAGATATGGAAAGTTTAAGCTCTTTTTGAATTAGTTTGGATGAAGCAGAAGGGTTAGACTTGCTAAAACGCACAATACACCTTTCATCTGCAACTGACGTTTTCTTTTTCGACCACGAGTTTCAGGCTTTGAACTGAATTTAATTGCATTACCAATCATTGGATGTACAGCTCCCTATTATTTTTTGGATTTTTTTGTAAGATTTTCCATATTGTCTGAGCTTTAAAATGAGTTCTCTCTTTTCACTGGTACAGTGTTTAGCGCGGCCCACTAAAAGTAAAAAAAAACTTTTTATTTTCGCTAATAACATAAAAGATAATTAAAAGTTATCCTGATTCAACTTACTTTTTAAAAAAGCAGCCTATTTTTCAGTTTGATTACAATTTTTTTTTTAATTTAACTTGTACGCTACAATTTTTATGAACAGCTCGAATTTCGACCGAAGTTCTTCTGTGAATGATCTTCGTATTCTTTCAACAACAAACATCACTTTCTTTGTGTTTTTTCCATTTTGTACATGCGATGCAACTTTCTATGGTTTAGCAAAAAATTCTGCGTACTAGAAAATGGAAAAAATTCCGTGGAAGTAGCTCGGGCATTACCGTTACTATTATTTTGAACACAACTGTACATAGTGCGTTTAAATTTCATGTAACAAATTTGAAATTTCGTTGCTTAGGCAGCTCCTTCCGCATCCCAATGAAGTCTTTATTTTTTTTTTTTTATTCTTGTCATAAAGTCAAAGAATAAACCTTTATTGTCCTGTTATTTTACCCTTATCATAACACCTGTATTCATTGAGTAACAATCCATGCAACAGCAATGCATTTTTGAAAAATTCGAAAAATGAAAAATTTCGAACTTCCCATAATTTTAAGATCACCCAAAATCCTCCGTCTTCAAAGTATCAAAGAATTTCAGGAATCTTCTTTAGGAATCAATTAAATTTAAGCTAGACGCTAAGGCAACTGATCATCCACCTGCGTGAGGCACCACATACAGTAAAATATCCTGCTGCGCATGAAAGCGAACATTAATCATGCCTAAAGGATATATTAAGAAATTATCTGCAAATAATGCTGAACAGTATGAAAGATGTAGCAATAAATGTAGTCAGACAACATTTCAAAAGAAATGGTTTCATAAAAACAACAGGAAACACCAAAACAGTGGGAAACAATTGTTGAGGAAAAATAAAAAAAAAAAAATACGATATGATAGCAAAATAGAAGAATTAATAGATTTCGAAACTAAATACAGCATCGACAATAATAAATTTAAATAAATTGTTGGGTCGTGTAGGGGTCATTAATTAAAGATAGGCAGTTAGAGCATGAGCACAATAAACGATAGTCGACAGACAGGCAAAAAAAAAAACAGCGTAAACGCATGACACCAACTAAAAACTAAAGTGGTAACAATATCTAATAGAATTAGGAACGGCACAAGTCAACAATTTCTAGATAATTTAATAAAAATGTCATTTAATCAATTGACCGCATGAAAAAACAAGAGAGAATGAATGGACTTGGTGGACAGCCGAGGCCGCTGTAGAACGGTACCAGCAACAACTGGGTGACATGCGACTAAAGTCAAGTAGAAAACGTGAGTCACTGAAGACTAACCGCTTCAAATTAAAACCTAATCGAGGCAGAACTCAATGAAAAGCAGCAGAAGAATCACGATTCATTCGAATAGTTCCGACGCAAGGGAGACAATGTGAAAGGTGGCGCACTAAGTAGGGCTACTGAAGATAAATCATTGATGGAAAACAAAAACAAAATAGAATTGAGCAACAATGAGCAACGATGGCAACAAGATAGCGATGAAGTTAATCAAAATTAAATGATTTTAAAATCGAGTAACAAGCAAATAAAAAACAAAAAAAAAAAAAAATGCGAACAATAAAAATTTCAAGATGAAATATAGAAATAAAATTTCTCAAGTTAAGCTCTTTGCAAAAAACAATAAAGTTGAAACGGGAACAATAAGAAGCAGCGAGGAAGTTATGGTGAAGAGGATGAGGAAGGATGGGCAGCATGATCGTGGCTGCAAGTAAGGAATGGCAGGGGGAGCTGAACTAAAACAAGTGCAATTGAATTATTTACTTTGTCTCAAATTGATCAAAATCAAATTGACTCGAAAGTTCAGACAAAAGACAAAAAAAAAATTTAAAAAAAAAACCCGGTAAGAAAAAACCCCAGACAAACTTAATCGATAATCAATTTTGCAATTTTCTGCACGTTCGAATTCTCCATGGCACAGGCTGAATGAATCTACAGCAAATATAATCAGAAGTCTTTGTTTGCGCCAATCTAGACAGTCTAACAATGGAAAAGAATGCAAACGAAACGAAGGAAGAGGAAGGCAACAAAAATATAACTTTAAAGAAAGGTAGCTAGCTGTACGTACCATGACGTTTCGCAAAATGAATTCATATCGTTCGTTCATACTGTGGAAAGAAAAGATCTCCATGAATTGCATGGTTTCGCTAGGATTTCATAGATTAAGCTTTGGAAAAGGTGCGCGATGTGCAGGAATGTGGGAGCAGAAGTAGAGTTGCCAGGGTAAGAGCTTGCAAAAATAAAAAAGCTAAGGAAAGCTAAGGACCTTGGTCAGATGGGATTCGAACCCAGTTGTCTTAAGTCGTTGTCTTAAGTCTGGCACGGTATCATTTTGAAGAAACTCCGATAGGAACTTACCAAATACTCTTGTTGGGGCTTCAGAATTTAACAACGTACAGTATTTTTATTGGAACGAAAAATTTCTGTTTTTTAAACCCTTTGATGCATACGATTGACATACTACTACGATTCATAAATGTTGGCTTTTTTGTACGATACATACATAAATGAGTTTGCAACTTATTATTTTCTTTCTTTTTTCTTTTTTTGCTCAAAAATATGTTCGGAATTCTATTCGATGTTAGTAACTTTTTGAAAAAAAAGGTATTTTTGGAAGGTGAAAGAGGCGTTTTATTTTATTTCTCAACATAGTCTTCTTTTAGATCAGTGGGCCCCAAGAAATTTTAAGCGCGGGCCAATGCTTAAAAAAACTAAAAAACAAACACAAAATGTTGCTCATCGTTGTTTTTGACAAAAAATGAAACAAAACAAAAAAACAATTACAATGCAATAAAATCACATGTAATAAAGTACCCTGCCAGTGCACTGCAACAAGACTTAATTTCTATTACAATAACAATGGTTCAATGAAAAATTACTCGACACACAAGTAACGGGACAATCAGTATCGACATCATCGAGTGGCCGTTTTTTATTGTGGCTTTGTATGCATTTGTTTTTGTAAAGTTCGCTGCAAAATGTGCTGAACACTGAACAAGTCGGTTTGTGTTGTTGTTTTTTGCAGGCGTTCTTTGGTTTTAGCTCATCGCAAAGACAAAATTAAGATAGAAAAAAATGTGTATGAAGCCACGCAGGCCATACGGGCAACTACGTGGGTATGTTTGTTTTAGATCAGTGGAGCCCAAGAAATTTTAAGCGCGGGCCAAAACTTAAATAAACACAAAATGTTGCTCATTGTTGCGTTTGCCAAAAAATCAAACAAAACAATAAACAATTACAATGCTATAAAATCACATGTCATGAAGTACACTGCAAGAAAATGGGTTTTTTTTTTTTTAATATATTCAATGTTTAATAGATATTACAATTATGACAAATCAATGAACTCAATTTTATTTGCCAGTGCACTGCGACAATGATTAATTTCTATTACAATAACAATGCATGCACGAAAAATTACTCGACACACAAGTAACGGGACAATCAGCTTCAGTATCGACATCATCGAGTGTGCGTTATTTGATTTCGGCTTTGCATGCAATTGTTTTTGTAAAGTTCGCTGGAAAATGTGCTGAGCACTGAACGAGTGCAGGTGGTGTTGTTTTTTTTAAGTGTTCTTTAATTTTGGCTTATCGCAATGACAAAACTAATATAGAAAAAATTTGTATAAAGGGCCACGCGGACCATACGGGCAACTACGTGGGCATGTTTGTTTTAGATCAATACATTTAGTCCAGCGTTTTTCCATTTTTTTGTTTTTGTTCCTTCCAAGTAATAAGTTGTATCAAGGTTCTCAAAATAGGTATTTTTTACAGTGAGACATCTTCATTTGACCCAATTCTCTTATCGCCGAGCTATTTTTTCAGGTTCGGAAATAGGAGATATTCACAACACAATTTATGTTGGTTTTCGAAAGTTATGACTTCGAAATTTTGACGTGAAGAAGTTACGCTTTACCGCGCAGGTTTCCAAAAAAGTTGAAAAAGGTATTTTTTTCAAAATGCATTCGCGTTACATTAGGGGTATTCTCTATGCCTAGGATATGCCGTTGCACGGTGCAAGAATAGGAAATGTATAATATCTGCAAACAACAATGGCGGATTGTACATTTCCTATTCTTGCACCGTGCAACGGCATATCCTAGGCATAGAGAATACCCCTATTGAATTGTAACTCGCTGAGTATAGGTGCTATGATTAAAATAATAGTGTGACCGTAAAGGTTAATTCTTCGACTGCACTATGAAAAGAAAAAAATTGAAAACGTCATTGGGACGCGGTGGGAGCTACCTAAGCAACGCAACTGCAAATTTGTTGCATGGTATTCGCTATTCGCTGAGTATTAGTGCTAGGGTAAAAAATATGATACGCCAATAAAAGCCTGCTCTAAGCCCTCACAACAAAACAAGACAAATAATTTTCACCTTCGAGGGGACACAGAGAGAGCCGCTCACAGATCGATAACGCAACGGCGTTGCATTGAATTATTACTCGATGTAACGAAATGACGAAATGTATGGAAGCAAAAAATCTTCATGGGCGTCATATATTTTTCAAAAAAATAAAATTCTACATCTTTAGTTTTTTTCTACTACATAACTTTTGACCGAGGGTTTATATATTTCATTGCCAAACTAATTTTATTTTTCTGAAATCCAAAAAAATTAGGAGCTAATTTTTTTAATGCAAACCTCTTCATTTACACATAAAGAACAACTTGTCAAGAGTTCCTATGATACCATGTAAGCGCTAGAAGATATTATATAATGACCGAATCGGTCATTCGATCATAGGAAACTCTTGACAAGTTGTTATTTATGCACTGATGAAGAGGTTTGCATAAAAAAATTAGGAACTAATTTCCAAACTAAACTTTGGATTAGAGAATATATATAGTAATATATATAGTAAAAATATATAGTAATATAAGGATATAAACCCTCGGGCGCAGTCAAAAGTTATGTAGCAGAAAAAAACTAAAGATGCAGAATTTTATTTTTTT
Organism: Pherbina coryleti; assembly: GCA_943735915.1. Lineage (NCBI taxonomy): Eukaryota > Metazoa > Arthropoda > Insecta > Diptera > Sciomyzidae > Pherbina > Pherbina coryleti. The sequence goes on from OX030950.1 coordinate 39,349,268, forward strand.
ACGTGTAGTTTTCAAAAATATATGAAGCCCTTGTTAAAAAATTCATTTCCCTCTAGTATACAAGAGTTTGGCTACGATAAATGTTTAAAAAGGAAAATGAAGGATTATACTTGGACTTATGACAAAAATAAAAAAAATGCTGACGTCGTCAGGTCGTGAAGATAACAGCTTATGTAACAAAAATGTAATATCGTTGCATGGAATTATTACTCACTCTGGAGATGTGCTACGGTAAATTTTATTTTACGACAGCATAGATGTGCTGTTAAGCCTCACAATTAAAATATTTAAAAAAAAATATTATCGTCATGATTTACCACCTAATGCAGTAAAAGTGCTACAACAATAAAAAAACGTTGCGTGGAATTTTAACTCTGTGACTACTGGCGCAAAGGTACATTTTATGGAACGAAAATGAAGGTGGAGTCTTCGGGCACATGTTAAAAATAAAAAAAAATGTACGGCGTTATAAGGCTCCTCCAATGAAAACGGCAATGAAAACGGAAAAGCACTATGACTAAGGATTAAGATATGGATTAGGACAAAGACTTAGACACACCTACAACACACCTTTCCAAACCAGGAACGGGATTCGGAAAAAGATTAAATCAAGAAGTTGGTCATGGAATAAAACAAGAGTTTGGACATGAAGTAGAAAACTTTTTAGGACAAATAAAAGAATATCGAAAGAATGAAGATAAATTTGGGAACAAAGGAAATATGGGAACATAATACGTATATTCAAATCTTTTCTTAGACACATAGTTTGACACCATTGTCGTTCTCCACTGCCCTTTACAGTTTCCCTATAGCAGGACATCACCAAATAGTAACTCCATTATGAGTTTCAATGTAAGTACTGCAACTTTTACTTCCATAGCTATTCGATATTAAAACTGGCATATATGGACGGAACCACACCCCCTTGGCCAATGCCTGTCCCAGTAGGACCTCCATTCTAAGTTTCATTTATATGCTTTATTAAGATCCAAAGCTATTCAATATCAAAAATTTGACTTCTATGGTCGCAGCTACACCTCCGTGTCCAGTTTTCTAGTAGAAGGACATCACCAAATAGTAACTCCATTCTGTGTTTAAACGTTATGTGACTTTTACTTCCCAAGGCTATTCGATATCAAAAAATTTAATTGTATAAGCGGAGCCACACCCCCTAATACAATACCCATGCCAGTTTTTTATTAGATGGACATAAGTATATTGCATGTTAAAAAAATAAGCTTCTGCAAAAAACCGAGTTCACGAGTTCAACCCTCTGCAAGTCTCTTTGAAACAATACCGAAGTCGAAGACAGAGTCGGGAATGGGTGTTGGGAATGGAAGAGACTGGCCGATATTCTGAGTAAGTTCTGACAAGAAAAGAAAGGCGATTGAAAATATATTTATTCACATTGAGAGAAAGGAGTGGTAGGAGTAAATTTTCGGCAAGTTGATTACAAAGGCTTTATTCTTACAAATGAAGCCGTGTGTGATTTCTACAACTTGGAAAACAGTTGCGTTATCCTTGAATCAACCCAAGTCCTGAAATATAAGTGGAACGTATGTGACTTCAAATAAATACCCAGAATGAGCTCATTGGGTTCGATTCTTAAATTGGGCCTATGTTAGAAGAATTATGGTTTAACCATGAATCCTTAATTAAGCAACCTATGGACGATCGAAAGGTTACTAGATTGAAAAAACTTAAGAAATAAACCCCCAAATAGTAAAACATAATGGAGAGTATACTTCAAAGAGAACTTATCTCCAAAACCAACCGATGCGTTGAGCATTTGGCAAAATGTTGTTTCACTTTAAATCGAGAGAAAAACCACAAATTAATGATTTTGAAATAAAATTTAAATCCAAAATAAAACTGCAAATTATAGATTTTGTATTAAAATAATATTAAATATAAAATTTGCATGAAAATAACTTCCGGCAACCCTGAAACAGTCGATTTCAACTCTAACGTAAAACCAACAAAATTCAAATAAACTAAAGATGAATTCTACGAAAGGAAAAACAAAAAATTGCCAGTCAAATGGTGGGACAGAGTCGAGTACAACGAGTCGATGATGAAGCGAGTGGTCGCGCGTTGTAGCGGTGGCACATGCGCGATGCACACGTTTGCAAAACAATTGTTTACAACCATTTTTGGTGGACTGATTTCTCCAAACTGAGCACAGAGAAGAACAAAATAAGAAAAAAATGCAGCAGCTGACTAAAGGAGTAGACAGACAATTGGACAGACAGCCAACCAAGTCAACCAACCGACACGCCATAGCTTATAGTGAAAACAAAGTTTGAGGATCTTTTCACTAGGTTGCAGTCTATTTTTTTTTTTTTTTTGTTTTGTTGTATTTCTTTTCTTTGTTGTCTTGAATTTTGGAAGCAATTTAGCAGCGATCATGCATGAATCTCGATTAGATATTCAACGAGAAATAATTTGAAAATGATGACAGTTCAAGATATGAATGAGCATTAGAGAAGTTAGCGGCTGGAAAAAACGAAAAAACCACAACTAAAACGACATGAAGGACTTTCCGCTTGAGCGAAAAATAATACGGCAACGAGTACGAGATACAATAAAATCCAGAAAAAAAAACCAATACACAACAAGTGAGGAAACTTGTTGGGAAAAAAGAAAAACCATAAAGAAAAAAATGATATACAAAAATATATAAAGAGCATCGTACTTCGTGAATTTTGGTTTTGAAAGAAGAAAAGTCAGCAAGATCAGTTTTAAAAGATTATAAATGAGCGCAAAGCCTGAGCTTAACAGAAACGTTCGCTCGCGTCGAATGAAGCTTTGTGTTGAGTGTGTTGAGTGTCGGTGCAAATGTGCCAGCATATGGCACGCTGCTGGAACTAGATGAATCTTTTTTCTAAGGTATTGAAAGGCGGCCTTAGGTACCTACATAGATCGTTTGGAATATTGAATGAGATATCAATGGATTCAAATGGCAGCATGGCATAGAAATGCGGCAGATACGGCACGAATGAAATGAGCAGCAACACCAGAAAAGGATAGAAAAACTGAACGGAAAAATGATTAATTGATAAAAAACAAAATTCAAAATGGAGTGGGAAATTAACTGATGACAGTTGAGGAAATACTTAATGAAAGCAGCGACTTCATCTCGATCGATGAGAAAAATTGGTGCACGATTGCGACAGGTTAGCGATATTTTTCATGAGAGTCAACAACTAATTAGATGGAGGTGACAGGAGGAAATTCTTTGAATTAAAGCAGCTATGGGAGGTGAAAATAGGAATGATTATTTTGATTTGGTAGAATGCAGGGAAAGAAAATAACTGTTATTTTTAAAACTTTCAAAATAATCATTTTGTTTGGGTCACTGGAGGAGACCCAATCGTTTAACAAAGAGCTAAGTACTTCTTTCATTAATTCTTGAAATCTATAAAGATTTTCATATTTTAATCACAATTTTAAGATAAATATTTATTATACTTTCACGGATATTTGTATCACGGTATTTTTTTTTTTTTTTTTGAGTTTTTAAAGAAATTAAAACGTTTTAATTTTATCATTTCTCCACAAACAACATTTAATATTTTAGTTTAAATACCCCGCACAGTGGTTCGAAATCAAAAAAAGAGGCGTTGCCTAATCTGCATGAAAATGGTGTTACATAGGTTTTTGGGGTCGTTGATCACGAATCTGAAAACAAAAATTCTAAATTCAAAATGGTGGCTTAAAAATGGCGCAAGGTCAAATTCTTGCTTTAACCGTTTCGGGACGACCGGGATGTTTTTATCCCAGAAAAATTTGAAAAATCATATCTCTGAAAATTCTCACACGATTTGGTTGAAAACCGTCCCAAATCATTATTTATATTCTTCTCTACAAAAAATTTAATATAGCTGCCAATATAACACATCAAGCTTATGTCAAAAGTCATAAATCAGTTCGCGCGGTTTGAGTTGCTAATAAGACCATCGACAAAAGCTTAAAAAACAAGTGTTTTAACTGTGGAAAAAAGTGTCATTTAGTAAAGTTTTACTCAAACAGTTGTTATTTCATAGAAAATATAATCGAAAACCAATAAAAAGATATTTTTCTGAATTTGCGGCTAAGGTAAGTTTCGTGGGATAAAATCATCCCAAATTTGTTTATTACTGGGACGTTAACATCCCAACCGTACTCATTCACATTATTTTTCTTAGAAAGATATGGACGGAAAACGTAAACTGGCGACTCCAGAAATTGAGGATTTTTTTAATAATTCAAGCAATGATGAGGATGATCCATTTGCTGCTAGTGATTCTTCTTATAGTCCCAGTCAGAAAGGCAGTAGTGCTTTAGAAGAGGAAGAAGACACGGATCATAGTAATGAAGGAGTGGAAATTGTTGATGCGAATGAAACTGCAAATGATATTTCCGATGACTCTGACGAAGAAATATTTGAAGTGGAACGTCTGGATGAAGAAATTGTTTCTGATTGGCCAAACAATGTTATAATTTGGTCAAACCCCCTACCAACATTCACACCACGATTTACAGTTAGTGAAGATCGCACCGTTAGCCATGGAGGAATACCTCGAGGATTGAAGCCTGTGGAAATATTTTTCAAGCTGCTGCCTAGAAGTTTTGTTCATCACATTGTTCACTCTACTAATGAAAGGATTGATATTTTCAATAGCAGCCATCCTAAAAACAAACGTGCAAAAACCGATTTCGGCGAAATACTTATATTGCTTGGATGTACCTTTGTTATGTCATATAATCGAGTGCCATCTTTGAAGGACTATTGGTCGAATAGCACGTCATTGGGTAATGCATACATAAAAAAAGCAATGTCCAGAGACCGGTTTTTACACGTTATGTCCAAACTTTATTTTTCTTCCTTATCATTCCAACCTGATCCAAAACCAAAAACTTATTTCGTTGATGATTTGATAGATTGTCTAAAAAAAAACTTTCAAAAATATAGATCAGACTCTCCGTTCCAAAGCATTGATGAATCTATGACAAAATTTCTAGGCCGCTCTACGTTGAAGCAGTATATGCCACTAAAACCTGTAAAGAGAGGCATAAAACTATGGATGCGATGCGACAGTTTGACAGGCTATACGTACGATTTTAATATATATTCCGGAAAAGAAGACCATTCCTATCAATCATCCACATTAGGCGAACGCGTTGTCATGAAATTGTCAGCGACTATCAGACACCCTGACACAACGTTGTGCTTTGATCGCTTTTTCACGTCAGCAAAATTAATTAATAATATACCGTTTCCAGCCTTAGGTACTTGTATATCTAACAGAAAAAATTTACCAACTTTTACTGAGAAACTAAGCAGAGGAGAATATGTCTTCAAGAGCAATTCGTCTGGTACTTTGGCAGTGGTTTGGCAAGACACAAAACAGGTTATGCTGCTTAGCAACTGCCATAAAGCTTCAGTGGACACTGTTACATGAAAACAGAAGGATGGCAAAAAAATAGATATAAGATGTCCGGATATTGTAAAAACGTACAGAAATCTAATGGGTGGCGTAGATTTGGCGGACAAAATGAGTACGTTGTATGAACTTGACCGGAAGTCAACGAAATGGTGGCGAAAAGTTTTCTTTCGGCTTATGATGACATGCGCTGTCAATGCGTGGATAATCCATGCGGAAACAAATCATCCACGGCAAAAAAGAGAACCATTTTTGGGATTTTTAGTGGAGCTTTCCGAATCTCTCATTGACGAAGGAAGCAAGCAAGCGAAAATACGACGCAAAGTTCGAACAGGACCCCTCAGCACTATGAAAAAACGTATCAAACAAAATCTGGGGGACCATTTACCAACACGAACAAACAAGCGACAACGGTGCGTAAATTGTACTAAAAACGGAAAAGAAAGCCGCACAAATCAGCTTTGCATTGCCTGCAACTTGGCGTTTTGTAAAAAATGTTTCACGGCTTGCCATAGAAACTAATTAAAATAATTTTATGCTACAATAAATATTATAAAAGAATAAAATAAATTGAAATAAAGTAAAATATATTCTGATTTTATTATTCAAATTTTGCTTTTCAGGTGTGTTTGGGATGTTTTTGTCCCAGGACGATATCTCCTTTTTGGAACGTCCTAAAAATATATTATAAAATTACTTTTCTTAAAACAGCATTAGGAGACTATATCTAAACTCTTTTTTAAGATTGATGGCCACAAAAGTTCTCGTCCCGAAACGATTAAAGGATGAAAGCCTCACAATTCAAGCAATTGCGAAAAGAATTAATCGGAGCTTCCATGGCGTCAGAAGAAAACAAAGCGCGGTGGCCGTAAAAAGAAGCTTACGAAGCGCGAGGAGCAACTTATCCTACGAAAAGCGAGCAAGTCATCTTAATTAACTCTTAAGATCATCTTAATTTACTCTTAAGATCATCTTAATTAACTCTTAAGATCATCTTAATTAACTCTTAAGATCATCTTAATTAACTCAATTAAGGGCATTTGTGGACAATAAGGTCTCAAAAAACACAATTAAACGATTGATTGGCAGCACCAAGCATCTCATCCATCAAAAATTAAAGTCTGCTCCCCGTTTCACTATAAACCATAAAGAACGTTGACTCCGCTTCGCCAGAAATAATGTGAACACTGACTGGTCTCAAGTAAGCTTTCTCTTTTTTACAAAAACAACATGTAGCTTTCATATGTTGTTGTCATAAATTTCACAGATAATTTTTTCTGACGAAAAGAAGTGGAACTTAGATGGTCTTGACGGTTTTCACCATTATTGGAGAGACCTAAGAAAGGAGTCAAAATATTTTTCTAAAAGAAACTTCGGTGGTGGCTCCGTGATGGTTTGAACTTCGAACTGCAGCTGGTATCATCAAAAATGAAAAGTGTTGATTATGTAAATGTGCTCCAATGCAGTTTGGTTTCATTCATGAGAGAACACCATCAAAAGGAATGGATTTTTCAGCAGGACAATGCTTCTATCCATGTAAGCAAGCAAACTCTTGATTGGTTTCGTCGCAAAAAATTGCTTATCTCGATTGGCCAACCTGCTCCCCCGACCTAAACCCTGTCGAAAACCTCTGGGGCATCCTAACCAGACACGTGTATGCCAACAATTAACAATACGATACCGTTAACGAGCTAAAGCCTTCAATTTTAAGAGAGTAGAAGAGATTCGACCAAGAGTTGATAAAAAAACTTGTCGATTCAATGTCCGATCGCATCTTCCAATGCATAAATACAAACGGAGCTTTTGCTCCGAAACATTTGCTATTTCATGTTTTTTGTTAATTGTTTTAGAGCAATTTCCTACAGTTATGGGCCGCTATTTTATATGAAATAAATAAAGTGTTCTGAAAACAAAAACAATTAAGCAAAAATCAAGAGTAAACAAAACCTAAAATCTGGCGTCTATAATAGGGACACAATAACACATTTTTCTGCATGTAACAAAAAAATAAATACACTGAAAACTTTTTGTTCTAAGATTAAAAACAAAAAATGTGATTTCCTATTGTTATGGGCCGTACCTAAGTATAACCGATCATAAAAAAACTACTTGAATATACTCAGTATATCTTGTAGATGCTTATGTGTGTATAAGTAAAGTAACAGATAAGTCACTGCGCCTTCGAACCATATCATAGTTTGTCAATTCGCACCATCTTAAGCATGTTTTCATGTAAACATGTTGTGAAATATATGCATGCCAATTAGTGTTGCCAGATTTGTTTTCCAATAATACGGGACAAAGGCAAAACATGTAAAAAAACGGGATTTTGGAAAATTTTACGGGACAATAAATAAACAAAAAGTTATTTTTAAAAAAATGTAATTCAGAGAAAAACAATTTATTAAGGTACGCAGAATAAATATAATGTCAAATGTTGTGCTTCACCTGTGCATATTTCGCACTCAGTGTTGGTTGATATGTATGTACTATGTAATAGTTCTATGCATATTATGGTCGGCTAACACTTCTTGAACGGCTTGAACTGAATGCCTCAGTTCATGTGAATGCGTATTTGAAAACATAGACATTTTACACTACTAATCATAGACATGGCAACACTAATGCCAATATAAGCATTCTGCCACTCCACTTTTCCAAAACCTTGTTGATGGTTTCGGGCTGTAGCTGACGGATTGCTTGGATGATATTGGCATTAAGTGCTTGAATCGTTTCCGGATTGTTGACATAACATCGATCCATTACAGTTCCAAACAAAAAAAAAATGTGCAAGTGGGTCAAATGGGAGCTCCGAGGCGGCCAATTGACATCACCAACACGGCTGATAACACGATTGTGGAATTTGGTGCGCAAAAGATCGATTGTGGCACGGGCTGTGTGACATGACGCGTCACCCTGCATGAACCAGAGGTCCTCTAAAAAAAAAATCAGTTAACATGGCTCTGTAATGTCCACTGTTGACCGAAACGTTTTTCCCAGCCTCATTTTCGAAGAAAAATGGACCAATGATGCCATCAACCCACAATCCGCACAAAACTGTCACTCTCTGTGGATGCCTCGGCTACTTGACAATAACGTGTGCGTTTTCCGAGCCCCAAATGCAGCAATTTTGTTTGTTAACGAAGCCGCCGAAATGAAAATGCGCCTCGTCAGAAAAGATAATTTTTCGCCCAAAATCGTTGTCCAATTCAAGCTGATCTATGGCCCAAACTGCGAAGCGATAACGAAGCGGATGGTCGTGCGCCTTCAGTTGCTGAAACCATTGGACCTTTTAAGTGAATAATCCGAGATCTTTGTGCAGAATTCTCCTAGGCTAGTGCGTGAAATGTTGAGTTGTTGAGATCGATGGCAAGTTGATGTTCGTAAATTTAGTCTCACACTCTCGGCTACACGTTTCGTTTACCGTAACTGAAAAGTTCGCCAACTACACTTCGTTTGCGAGTTGTATTTGCCACAAACGAATATTCGGTTGTCAACTTTAAAATATATCTTGGCAATATGGTCTAGCGTATATTTCTACATATATTTAATAAATTTATATTAATTAAATATATCATCAATAATAATAATAATAATATATTTAATAAATTTATATTTATTAAATATATCATCAATAATAATAATAATAATAAGCGTTGTGTTTATACAACGAAAGGAAAACAAAGGAAGTTTTCAGTTGGGAAAAACAAATTGTTCCAATGCTGCAATTTAAAAATCATTCGCGTGTATGACAAACGAAATAAATTACATGCAACTAAATGACGCGTTTCTCGCAACTGAACTATTATTATGACAACTGTTGAAACGTTTGCAAATAACTATCCCAAGCACGTCAAACGAAGTTCGTTTGCGGCAAACTGGCAATAAACGTATGTTTTCTTTGCGTGTACAGTAGCCACATTTTCGTCTGTGCGCATCGTACAGCGACGGGGACCATGAGTCTTGTCCGCTAGTCAAGAATGATAGAAATCAGATTATGCGTTCCACAAATGAGAGAGAGCATGACGTCACAAGCTATGTTGTCAGACTTTGGAATAATTTTACTCCCACACTTTTTTTTTCTTATTTTTATAATATGTATATGGACCTCCTTAACCTATTGGTACAATAAAATTTTGTCAGTCTCGAATAGTTTAGTTTAGGAGATAAAAATCTTGAAAGTTTACAAAATTCATATTTTTCGTATACGAAAATATTCATACTTTTATACAGAAGAGTAGATATTTTTACTTTACTTTTTCGAAAGAATTTATTTTCAATTTCGTCAATTTGCCTAAGAGATCGCACATTTGCATACGTTTTTGTCAAGCAAAAGTACTGTGTGACGTCATGCACTCAGTGGAGAAAGAGAGCATTAGAGTACGGGACTGCGGAACGCGTAATCTTGTTTCCATCATTCTTGTCCACTAGCATACCAGTCTCACGAACTTTTTGCACAAACTTGCTTACACCAGGCATGATGGGTGCTTAATTTCAGCCAAAACTTCTTTTCAAATAACGCACTGTTTGAGCTCCACAGAACTCATTTTGGAAATAAATTTCCAATATTTCTTAATCTCGTTCCAGCGTAAAGCTTCATTCTTCCCTCATTTCTTTCCGCGACGGTATGATACTAGCTTTATGTCAAGATGTCGATCGGAAAACAGCTGTCAGTGTCAAAGTAACCAATAATTCAAAAAGAAACCATTAGATGGCCCACTCTATGTATGTATGTATGTATGATGTGTTGTTGAACGTGTAGCATACAACGTTCTAAGATTTTATGGTTAATTTAGAAAAAGTTGGAATTCGATGAAGGGAAGCGGATGCACGCATTATATCCGGCCAGGGATCGTCGGCTTGAGGGGTGGAGTCTTGCATCCAATCAACGAATGCTTCACGTTGCTGCAATATTATTTCAAAATAAAAAAATAAAAAAAGTTGCGTGCGCAATTAATCAACTCTATGTTAATCAACAGAAAGAGAGCGAGAAAATATAACAGAACGGAAGTAAATTACGGACAGACATATTGAACCGGAAGTAGCTAGCACTAGCTGAGACACAAAACGCAAGCACAGGAAGTTGCATGTTGCACGATGGTGTTAATGCAACCGTTGCCCACCCAACCATGATCCTAATGATCAGCTTCCATGCCAGATCGAACCAAATCAAATATTCCTATTAGGATCCCTACTTTTCTTACCAACCAACCACTTTCTGCTAGAAATCAAAAATAATGTTTAGAAATCCATGGTAAATTTATTTAAGGAAAATAATATAGATAGCATAGTACAATAATAATTTAGATAATGAGCATAATGGAAAATATTTGGTACAAAAATATATAGATGCAAACAAATATTTATATGTTTCGAAAGAATCGGTTTTTGTTTTAAATACAAAGTTATTAACAGAAAGTTAAGAAACAAAATTCAAAAAAAAAATTTTTTACTTTAAGCTCGAAGTATTAAAATACATTATGTTGAAGAAGAGAAAAAAATATTAACACGAAGTTCAATAAACTTTGTTGAACAGCTGATCGTTGATACATATTTTTGTCTATGTATAACCCAGTTCAGCATAAAGTGCAATTCTTTATTTTTAAGAGAGACTAATCGCGAGATTAAATTTGACAAAGTGAAGAAAAAAAATTAATGCCGCTGAGCATAGTAAGAACTTTTTCTATAGCAAAGCTGATTGCTATCAGAGAGTAAAAGAAAAACGTATGCATTTATTCAGCAACATTTGTTGCTGTTAATATTTTATGCAAAAAAATTATACCAGAGGGCAAATAACCAAATACACACAAACTCATTTCAACTCACTGTTAGTTGCTCTGCTCCCACGATGAAAGTACTTTCAGCGTCATGTTGCAAGAGAGCCGCTCACCTGAAAGAGAATGTTTGAGCTGCAGCTTAATCAATAAATTATGATTTTCCGCTCAGCTAAGTGTTATGTTAGTTAACATAGAATTTACCATTAACATGCATAGCGCGACAATTAAAGCCAAGTTTAACATTTGTCTTGGCCATAAACGAGTATAAATGGTAAATCGCCTATGTTAACTTATGATTATTTTTAAAAAACTTTAAATATTTTATTCTATGAACTTTTAACTTTTTTTCTTTTTTTTTCTTTTTTTTTTTTTTTACTTTAAACAATTTAATGCATCTGTCAAATTTTTGGAAATGCTTTCGCGTTTCTTTTTTTTTTTTTCTCACCACGCAAAATTACTTTAAAATACTAAACAAACAAACCGATATTTTTTTTTTTTTTTTATTTTTGCTACCGATCATTTATTTTGGACTCTTCATTCTTTCTCTTTCGATTTAGCAAGCAAAAACAATTAACTGTATTTTTGTGTATACGCTTTTTGTATACACTAAGCTTTGCACGTTTATGTCTCCGCGTGTCACTACATTTTTTTTCTTCTTTTACATGTTTTTTTTTCTTTTTTTTTTTTTTGTTTTAACTAGTTTTTTTTTTTTTTTTTCCAATTCAAAGAAATACACTGATTTTAGTTTACCGATAATTAAGATAACCGAATTGAACCAATTAGATTTAAATCTTACTAATTAAATTTAAAACATAGTTTTAATGCACCATTTAATTCTTCTTTCTTTAGATTTAATTAGACACAAAAATGCACATGATCACTATGCGCCGAGTGTTGGGTTTTGACTGCCAAAATTCTACTGCGCTATGCTAATCACTGAGACTGAGCTTTTGAGTTTCGAAGTCGCCAATAGTCTGCGCTTAGGATGATATAGAGAACTTCACGTTTTTTTGTGCTCCAAACTAAGCGCCAATCTATTTTAAAAATGTTTTTTTTTTGTTTTATTTTTAAAATAGCTTAAATATAAAAAAAATGGAAATAGTATAAATTAACCTTGTAGGAATTGGCGCCACGAGGAATAATTTAATTCCGATGCAAAGGAAAGGTGTTTCAGTTTCAATCGTAAAAGGATTATTGCAACATACTTTAATTTTTTTTTATGATTTCAATAGATTTAATTAATTTTAATGATTAACTTTAAGTATTTATTATATCACTTAAAGCAATTTATTGCAAATATAATAAAACATTTAAACTGCAATTCTTGCCACTGGAACAACTTTATACGCTGGCTGCTGGATCGAAAAAGATCGAAGCATTGGCTAGTGGATTAAAGCAAGGCTGTGTAATCCACAAAAGAGTACAATTTCCGGTGATTAGAGAAAGAAAATGTGTAACTAAAAAAGTAGAACAAAATAACTTCCGATACAGTGGCTTAGTTTATCACAATATTGTCAATATAATTTGACAAATAGATGGCGGTAATTGAGTAATTGTATCAAGGCAAAGTTACACAACAGTAAATTTAAAACAAATATTTTTCTGTCTTCTAAAGCTCTAAGTACCCTACAAACGCTCCTTCAATATCAATATAAGTCATACGACAATACGTATCTCCTTGTTACTAATAGATTTTTTTCAATGTACCTATCAATCTTCGGGTTACTGGCAACTCGACCCATACTGTTCTCTTGTGATTCTCTAAAAATAACTTTAACTTGATTTTGTTTTACTTTGTGCTAGTAACTAAAAAACTAAAAAGATTTATTTTTAAATATTCGAGGTTTTCACTGAAATGAGTACCTTCCCTTAACCCTTATTTAACCGGTTAATATTTATTTCTCATAATTTTCCTTCACAACCAAAATCTGAACGGTTAAGAAGTTGAGCCAAACAAAATATCACCATCGCACACAAGCAACACATAACAATAAATTCAATTTAATTTTAACGACATGCGAAACATAAATTCTCACACCTTCAAGTACGTATGTCTGCCACTTTCCGTAACAAGATCCAACGTGAACGCCTACTCCTTACGCCAATTCTGCTGAGCAATTTTCAGCATCAGCACCCGGGAGAAATATGGTTAAAATATAAAACATGATATGACAAATTTTTAATATGAAGACATTACAAATTTACGATATTGCCAAGCACAACAACAACAACAACAACAACAACAACAACAACAACGACAACAATCATAAAAGCAATACCATCTCTTAGCGTTGAACCGAATCGCTAAAATCAATCGCTCTGCAAGAAAGGAGCTAACATAAAGCGCACGAAACAAACTCCATGTAGAAGGAATAGGTACATTTTTGCATACATGGCTACCAATTTTTTAAGCGATACTCGGTTGTCAGTTGAATTGTTGGTTGGTCGGTCGATCCACCTCTTTGAATGCCATGCAAAATTATTATCAAACATGAAATCTACGAGCAACGCAGTCACAAATTTTAAGCAGTTGCATTTGGGTTGACGCACCACTCCCCACCACTCCGCACAGAGCAGCAAAACAGACATTTTACCTTCATAACTCTTAACATACAGCTCTCCATACAGTCTGGCTTTCTTTGCCGCTACGTTGTCGTTCCTGCTGCTGCTGCTGGTTGTGCTAAATTGAATTCTGCCATCATCCTCTACTTTTTTTGTGCTGGGTTTTTTTTTTTTTTTTTGCCTTTCCTTTATAAATGCTCTTGATTTAGTCTGTTTAAAAATCAAATATTGGTTTGTCCTTGCTTTGCATGTTGTTGAATGTGTTCCGCACTGGAGGTGGTAGTATGCTGTTGGCAGTCATCTCGTTCTTGTTCTTCTTGGTAGTTAATTTCTTGTTGCGAATTGATAAATTGTTTATTATACAAGTTCTACCAACTGATTGTGTGAAACATGCGATGACATAACTCTTAAGTGGAACTGGTGGTCATTGGTCTGGTCAATGTTGGCATGAATGATAATCGTTATGATTTCCTCAAAAATACTTTTAAGTATTATGAGGTAAAATATTATGATGATAACGTTAACCAATTAACGCCCAATCGATTCATTTTTAACATATGGGAAAAGGAAATTAAGACAAAAAAAATTAATATTGGTGTATCGTGGACATGGGCTTGGACGTGACATTGGTTTTGACGTGATATCGTATTTTTACCCTTGTCCTTATTCTTGTTCCTAACCTTTCCTTTGTTTCCAAACTTGTCATCATTCTTATCCTTATTCGTATTCTTATATTTGTCCCACTTCTTGTCCAAACTCTCGATTTAAATTATGCCCAAATTCCTAACTTTATCCGTGTTCGAATTCCTTTCCTAATCATTGTTTGTTTTTTCTCAATCTTTGTCTTAAATATTGTTCTTAGTTTGTCCAAATCGCTGTTTTTTTCCCTTGTCCCAGTTTTTGACCTTCACCTTTTTCCCAATCTTGTCTTAAATATTCTTTTAAGTGTGTCTAAATGTCGTTGCTTATCCTAGGCCCAATCCTTGTCGTAGTCCTTTTCCCAATCCTTATCTGAATTCTTATCCTTATCCAATTGCATGCTCTAATCTTTGTCCAAATCTTTGTCCTTCTCCTTATTTTGTTCCTGGTGCTTATCCTTGGCCCAATCCTTGTTGTAGTCCTTTTCCCAATCCTTATCTGAATTCTTATCCTTATCCAATTGCATGCTCTAATATTTTTCCAAATCTTTGTCCTTTTCCTTATTTTGTTCCTGGTCTTTATGCAACTCTTTGTCCTCATCCTTTTTCTGGTCCTTGTAGTCAGATCCTTATCGAAATTCTTGTCCTAATACTTATATATGTTTTAATTTAAATAATTTTTTTTTTTATTATTTTTAGTTTTACTTTTGCTATTGAATTAGGTATGTGCACATGGGATATTTTAAGGGGTTCCCGAAAGACCTTATGAGGCCATTAATTTTTTTTTACCATATGACCGAAAATCGCGGCTGTCATTCCTTAAAATTTTCCGTAGCATAATTCCATGCAACGTTTTTTCATTATTGTTGCATTCTTACTGCATTAAGCGGTTGCTTTCGTGCTGATCATCCCTCCAAAAAAATTTTTTTTTATTTTCAAAGAATTATTTTTTGCTGTCGTAAAATAACATATTTCGTTTCATCATCATCAGGAGAACCACGCTATAATGGGCCGGTCCATCAGCCCATTATAATTATAAAGCTAATATGGGCCGGTAGAAGAATATGTCGAATGAAATATGGTCTTTATTCTAAAATGGTAACGCTTTACGCTCTAATCGTCAAACTTATACGATATATGCCTCCGTGGTATGGTGGTTCAAAACACAAGAAGGAATGTCCATCATCAAACGAGAACTGTCAGGATAACTATGTCCGCCTACATCAAGTTCTCTCCAACTGAGGCCGTCAACATCTATTTAGGACTTACTCACATCCATATCGAAATATAGGCCAAGCTCAGCCCAGTAGGCATTTTCACTTAGGAAGTACTAATCCTGCTCTAGAGAGACGTTTATCTTTAATCAGGGCCCTTAAGCAAACAGGGGATTTCTGCCCCTTGAAAATTGTTTCAATTAGAATACCCCCACGGTATAACTGGGAGTACGGGAAATTAACTACATCTCAAAGTGACCTCGTGTTGTTTACGAATGCCTCTCAGAAGAAAAGAGGTCATGTTACCGGGAATCTCCGCAGGAATCTCCGTTCACCTATGCCATCACTCCATAACCTTTTCAAGCGAAAATACTTCTTATGAACATATTTGTCAGCTTAAAAAGTTCCAATCACATTGTAGCCAAAACCTTTATTACATTGACTATCAAAGGCCAAGCTGCTCTCAAGGCATTGTAAATTGTCTATCTCCAGGTTTGAGGTTCTAGAGAGTGTCACTGTTCTCTCAAATTTTACTTAGGATAACAAACTAATCGTACACTGAACTAAAAAGTTGATTAGTTTTCATACAAATTTTTCACAAATATTCATTAACCTTTTTCGTAACTCTTATAGAAATCTTATAGAAATATTGGCCTTCCAAAAATTCAGATGTGATACTAAATAACCCTATAATAAGGGGTTATTCAACACTTAGATGATGAAAATTGAAATTTAAGCTTATATATAAAGGTCTATAGAAAAAGAACTTAGTTACTAAAGTAAGAGCGTTCTCTCTTTCAAAATAAACTTCCGGGTAACTTTGTCCGCATATTGGCAGTATAAGTAGGACCTTAGTAGCTTAAGTGGATTGCAGTGCAAAATGTCACAGTGCGTATTATATATTAAAGAGTATTTAATTTTGGGTCCACAAAACCTATTTGGATGAAATTTGGTTCTTGTCTTTTAAGTTTCTACAAAAAAGACTGCTGTTGAGACTGATTGTGGTCCGCCTATTTTTACAAAAGTGGTCGTATCTATATAAAACGAATTAATTTTGGTTTTCTTCGAGCTTTTTATGAGAACATTTTGTTTTTAATATTTTATTTAATACTGGTTTTAACAAAAATAAACTTGACACGCCCACTTTGGTAAGATGGATATCGTATAATGGTTCTTGTATAATGCATAATCATAATATCATGATGGATAGGGTATGGAAGGGGTTTTATATAATAGGTATTGTTTGGTGGGTATTGTATGATTGTAATAGAATGATGTTATGATATTATGGCTATGATATAATTGTTTTATTATGATGTGGTTATCGTAAAGTATGGCATGGTAGGTATGGATGAGTATGGTATGATCGTATAATATGAAAGATTTGGTATAACGAGTAGGTATACTCGTATTCGGTATAACGAGTAGAGTTAATAGGTTGTGTATCTTGAGTATAGTTAAATGGTTATTGTTTGATGATAGGTTGGTTTGGTATATGGTGGGTCGAGTATGTTGGGTATACATATATGATGTGCATCATCTAATGAATGGATATGGTATGACATCTGGGCTGCCGAGGCCGGACGCGTTAATATGCATGGATTAAATAGCTAACTAGAACTTTCGTTCTTAAATATTTCATGTGCGAAAATTGTAATTTTTAATCTTATGAATTTGTATCAAAATGGCGTTATCTGCTCATGTTTCATTAGAAACATTTTTTTATTTAAATTAAATTTGTTTAACCTTAATCGGTCCTTTGTGTTAATTTATGTTCATCAAATCGAGCTAGGATTTTGGCTATTTTTAAAAAAAAATATCTCTATATATATGTAAATAGGCGTAGGCAGAACAGTTAAGAACCATTTTCTGACGTGTTTCTCAAGCGATTTTGATATTTTTTTTTTCAATCAATAAGATTAGGGAGAAGGAGTGCACCGAATAGCTTCAGACTTATAGGTCACAAAGCCTTGGAAATCAGTATTCGGCCTCAAATCACACGTACCATTCCACTGGTTATATTTACGGACGTTGAAAGAGGGGCGTGGCACTTTTCATCAGCCCAAATTTTCGGTGTAACTTTCGAACTAAAAGTCACAAATCAATGAAACTCGGTAGGAACGGTAGGACCACGACTAAATAGTGTTCTTCGACTGGAAAAATTTAAAGAGCATTAGACAAGGGGGCGTGGCACAACCCATACAATTCAAAGTTTTAATATCGAATAGCTTTGGAAGTAAATGCCATATAGCAATGAAACTCAATATGGAGTTTCCACTTGGTGATATCCTTCTACTAGAAAGTAGAATATGGTAAGTAAGGTAGTGGGCCGAGCATTAGACAAAGGGGTGTGGCTTCGCATATATAAGCCAAATTTTTGATATCGAATAGTTTTGAAAGAAAAAGTCACAGAACATGGAAACTAAAGCTAGGTCTACACGATACAAGGGTTGTACCAATATCGGCTGCTATTTGACGGTTGTGTGCGATTATTGTATCGTTTGGATGCAAGCGTGCGACGAAGTTATTGCAATATTGCACGGTCGAATGGTAGAATTAGCCAACTGCTGTACGATGAGCGATTGTACAGCCGTTGTATCGTGTGGACCTAGCTTAAGAATGGAGTTACTATTTTGTTGTTTCCTGCTGGTAGTGCGTAAGGTTGCGGTATGAGTTCGGTACATGAGTGAAGAAAGAAATAAAATGGTTTCAATAAAAATACAAAACAAAAACAAATTTTTAAATGGTAAATTTTCGACCATAGCCTATACTAGTAATGAATAATAAATAATTTTTAACGACTAGATCACATTCATTTCATTCATCGATGAAAATATAACTCTTTCTAGAAATAAGGGACCGATGAAGGTTAAAGACTAAACTTAACTACAAAAAAAATAGAATTGATAAGTTAAAACCCATTCGCAGCATGAACAGGGTTTTCCAATAAGAGGTGTTATTGTGAATCGCCCGCTTTTGTGAATCTCTCACTTTTAAAGCTTTTATTTTTTGACATTTGACAAGTAGAAACTACGCCATTACTAAAAATGGAACGATTCACGTTTCAACAACGCATTGAAATTATTAAAATTCACTACAAAAATGGTAAAAATCTTGCAGTCACAGTTCGCAAAACTAAAGCATTTTTTGGTCGTCGTGAAGCACCTTGTCGGACCGCAATACAGAAATTTTTGAAAAAATTTGAGCTGTTGGGACAAGTTAGTGATGTGAGGAATAAAACCCGTGCACGTTGCTCAAGAACAACTGAGAATATTTATGCTGTAGCCCAAAATGTTGAAGAAAACCTAGGTTTGTCCATTCCTCGTCGTTCTTTGGAATTGGGCATTCCACATACGTCATTACACCGTATTTTGCATAAAGACTTGGGTCTTAAGGCTTATAAAGTTCAGTTAACACAGAAACTCAAGCCGGCCGATCATTCCCAATGCCGTGTCTTTGCTGATTGGGTCCTTGAAATGCATGAAAATTATGCGGAATTCCATCGAAAAATCATCTTGACTGATGAGGCCCATTTCCACCTCGGTGGCTACGTCAACAAGCAAAATTGTCGCATCTGGGGCTCAGAAAACCCAAGAGTTATTGTTGAGAAGCCTCTCCATCCTCAACGTGTGACTGTTTGGTGCGGTTTATGGTCCGGCGGGGTTATTGGACCTTACTTTTTCGAAAATGAGGTTGGATCAGCAGTTACGGTGAATGGATTGCGCTATCGAGAGATGATTAATGATTTTTTTATGGTCGGAGTTGGATGGTATTGATCTGGACAACGTTTACTTTCAACAAGACTCGCTACGTGCCACACAAGCAACGAAACCATTGATCTTTTACGGGAAAAGTTTCCGGACCGTGTTATCTCTCGAAGAGGTGATCACAATTGGCCACCGAGATCTTGTGATTTAACACCTTGCGACTTCTTCCTTTGGGGCCACGTGAAAGATAAAGTCCACACCAACAGCCCAACATCGATTGAAGACCTCAAAGATGGAATTCGTGAGGCTATCGAGGACATAGGGCAGCCACTTTGCGATTTGGTAATCGAAAATTTCATGAAAGGATATTGTCCTGTAAGCGTGGTCGTGGTGTGGCCATTTGGCTGATGTTGTTTTTCATTATTAACGGCATACCTTCTTCTTTATTATGAAATAAACGTCCGATCATTTATCTCAAAAAATTGCATTTTTCTTTGAATACCAAAATAACACCTCTTATTGGAAAACCCTATAGAAAGCCGTTTTTATTTCATGTCTTCACTTTTTCGAGTATAAATTTCTCTTTCTCTTCTACCGTGCCTAGTCGTTTTTTTTTACGTTTTATGAATTATTTCGATAAATATTTTTACAAGTATTCATTTTTTTACTCATTTTATACATATATATTTATTATCCCGAAATGTTCCCACAGTTATTAACACTGTAAAATAAAACAATCAACTATTGGTTTTCACGATTTTTCTTTTACTTTTAGAATTTCAAATTTCTTCAAAGCAACACGCACTAGTCCTAAAAGTTCCAATAACACTGCAACAACAAATCTACATCCCTCAACTAAGCAACAATCGAAAGCAAAACAAAACACTAAAAAAAAACAACAAAGTTAAATATAAACATGGTGCTTGTGCTCAATGGCGTCCTGCAGGACGATTGCCCCATGGACACCAACAGCCTCTTCCTGCAGCATCCTGTCTACAGAGATTATGCACAACAACTACTCTCCATACCGACCAAGTCTGTGGGACCTGTAGGGCTACTCTATGTGGGCCAACGTGAATTGGCCGCAGCAGCGCCACATGACAAGAACATCAACATTATAGGAGCTGATGATGCCACCACATGCATTATTGTTGTTGTCAGGCATTCAGGTGGGACAAACTAGGAAAATAAGCTTCATTTATGAATTTTATAATCTTGAAACTATTTTTTTTTTTATTTTTGCTGGCTTTTTTAAGGCTCTGGTGCTGTGGCTCTGGCACACTTTGATGGTACTGGTGTGGATGAAGCTGTCTGCACTATGGTTGCACGAGTTCAGGAGCTGGCTCTTGGCTATCCAGAGGGTCGTATAGAATTGCAATTAATTGGTGGCTATCGAGATCCGCAAGGATATGGCGAGGATGTTTTCTATGGCATAATGCGTAAGTGTAGCGCTAAAGTTGAACTAATTGAATAAGCAAAATATTCTTAAATGTAACTAGAGACTTTTTGCTTTGTTGTGCAAAAAATGTATTTGTCTTGGTCTTAGGTCAGTGTTTTGCATCTTAGCAAATAGCAAGACGCACACAAGATGAATCTATGAAATTTTCATATTCGTTGGTTGCATAGTAAAATCCAAGAAAGTTGCATTTTGCACACAAATTTTTCAGCCGTATTAATTGAAAAATGTTAAATTCTTGAACTTAATCACATTTTTTAGAATCATTCCACAAACATCATCTTGAGATTGACTTAACGCAAGCCTGCGTCGGTGAACTGAACACTATTCTACGCGGTGACATTAATTTTCCCATCATCTATGGCGTTGGTGTAAATATTAAAACCGGCGAAATATTTCCGGCTACCTTTCCTGATCGAGGCCCTGATCGGCAATTGCGTGATGCTAGAAATTTTATGGGCGCTCAAACTGTAAGTTATCCTTTATAGCATTAAAAAATCATTTTTTACATATAAGAAAATCAAAACTGCTTTATTGCTCTTTGGAAGGTTTTGGACGTTTATGACTCCTCGTTGGGTATGCTGCGCATCGGACCCTTCAACTATGATCCTTTACGTGGTGTCGATTTATGGTTGGCGCAGACAGATGAATTCTTATTGCAACACTTATCGTCAAGCCCAGATGTGGAACCGCCTCATTTTGCCATGCAGGTTGGTGAAGTTAAAATAATTTCTTTATTGACACCTTTTTCACATATTGAAAAAAAGTCTTTTCATTTCATTACCATTTTATGTTAATGTTTGAAGTTAATGTTAATGTTAATGTTAATGTTAATGTTAATGTTAATGTTAATGTTAATGTTAATGTTAATGTTAATGTTAATGTTAATGTTAATGTTAATGTTAATGTTAATGTTAATGTTAATTTTAATGTTAATGTTAAAGTTAAAGTTAAAGTTAAAGTTAATGTTCATGTTCATGTTCATGTTCAAGTTAATGTTAATGTTAATGTTAATGTTAATGTTAATGTTAATGTTAATGTTAATGTTAATATTAATGTTAATGTTAATGTCAACGCTAATGTTAGAGCAATGTAAAGTGACAATATTAATTTTAATGTTGATGCCAATGTTAAAATTAATATTATTAACATAAAATACTAATTTCAGCTAAAATAAACAGGTTTTGACTCAACTTATAATTCTAATTTTTTTTCTATTTTCAGATGCGCTCGACAATTAAATTCATTCAAGAGAATCAATTTCCCGCCATCACTGTTTTTAGGGACAATCGACCACGTTACTATCGACGCGATGAAGCTACCGGCTGCTGGTCTATGGTTAGATATTAGAATTTACTAGTTTAGTTCAATTAAAAAATGGAAGAAAAAAAAAAACAAAATAGCTATCAAACGATTTTAAATAAAATCATGCTTAAATTCAAATTTTAAAGTATAGAGAACAAAATCCATATAAAGGGTCATATGACAAAAATAAAATGCTCTCATCATAATCAAATGAACTCCCCAAAAACATGAAAATATGGAGAAATAGAAATAGAACACAAAATAATCGTTCAGCCTCATTTTACATGAAGTTATATAGGCATAAAAGTAAATACATTTCTTATAAAATAATAGTTTAAATTTTCTGTTTTTGAGGTTGGGCGCTTTAAGTTATTTTTTAATCATTTTTTTAAAGTAGCAATAACCATTTATGAATTTCTTAAAAAGAAATTAAAATCTAAGCTTTTTAAGTAGAATGTATTCTTTGAAATTGCAAAAAAAAATACATATATATTTAACCTTCAAATTAGAAACAAAAACACTTTCGGGGTTCACATGCTATTTGAGACCTACAACCAACCAACCAATTTGGAGAAATTTTTCTTTTGTCACTTTTTCTGTTTTTTTTTTCTAAATGTAATCCCTGCTTGTTCATAAATGAAAATGTAAATAAAGTCAATTAATATTTCTAATTAATTTTGTTCACTCTTTTAAGAACTCTTATAACTTCATTTTCTCTCTCTCTCTCTCTCTCTCTCTCTCTCTCTTTTTTATCTCTCTCTCTCTTTTCACTCTCTCCCTCTCTATCTCTCTCACTTAGCTTTTAGCATAAACCTTTCTTTGAAAAAACTTTTTCTTGCTTCTTGTTTTAACTTTGGAATGCGCCTTAAAATGGATTTAAATAATATTAAAACAACTGATATTTTAGCAAAATATTGAAAACTAATAAAATCAATTAATTATAAATTTATTAAAATTTTTAAAAAAAGATGTACATGAAATAATAAGCAATTTATTGTGAATTATTATTACATACTTACATATAATGAAAATATATATATAAACATATTATTGTATTTAGCATTATTAATGATTGAGAATTATTTAATAAACCAATAAATTTAAATTCTAATGGCTTGGCTATTATGTTAAATAAATTATTACAAAAAAACGGAATTTTCATTTTTGTATAAACTTGTTTGTATAAAATTCATTGTCTGCTATGGGTATATTCTATAAACTCCGGAACTAACCATCCAATTGGCCTCTAACTTTTCGAGTATATTGAGGTTAGTGTGGGCTTAGTTCCGCCCTGAACAAAAAATTATTCTGATAAATGGTGCTTATAATAGAATTAACGATAAAAAATAACTTTTATCCAAACTACTAACCAACAAAAATATTTTTTTTTTTACTTTGAACCAAGGATTTCTGGTGTTATACATACCTATTCAGTCAGGTCTGCCTTGGTTCGAAAATGGGTGAAAGATTAGTGGGAGGGATGGGGCAATCAAGTGAAACATGTGTGCATGTGGATGTTTTAAGCGTGGTGGAAAGCCGTAGAAACATATGAATTTGAATCTGAGGCAAGCGTTATTGCCTTTACATCAATCAATTGAAGTTATGAGGCAATCTCCATCCACAAACTTCTCTACTACCAACTACGAATTCGAGTATATAAAAAAGTAATAACTTTTCTAATTGAACATTTTTCAGTTCAAAAAAATGTTTTCCATTTCGAAATCAACTTTTTAAATTTCAGATTTGAACTAAGCCTGACAAAAGATTTATTTTGAATGTTTGTTATTATTTCCTTATTGTAACAAATTTGAGCTTTAGGGCAAGTATGTTGACAACAAGACAACAACCAACAACAACGGCTCTGTATAGAGCAAATCATGCAGCAGATTAGACAGACTGTTTCGTTGGCCGCTACACCAACTCATCAGTAGTCTTGCATGACTTTTTCACTGTGATCCACTCAAGCTACTTAGGTCTAGCCTATACTGCCTATAAATTGAATTCAAGTGTTACATATTTTCAGTTTGTGCTTAAATAAAAAATATAAAACTAAAATATTTTTATATCACAGGGTTACGCTAAAAAGCCCATTGAGGTTGTTTCACTGAGTTTTCGAAGCATTAAATTTATAATTTTTCATTTTTTTTTCTGTTAATTTAATATCTTAAGTAAAATAAAGCCGACTTTTTTGGGTATAACTCACAAGATTATGCGTTCCGCAGCCTCGTTATCAAAAGCTCTATTTCTCAATTGAGTGCATGACGTCACGCAGCGCTTCTGCTTAACAAAAACGAATGCAAGTGTGCGATCGCTTAAGCAAACTGACGAAATTGAAAATAAATTCTTGCCAAAAAGTAAAGTAAAAATAACTCCTCTTTTGTATAAAAAATATGGATATTTTCGTACACGAAAAAAGTTATACTTTTACGATTTTTATCTCCTAAACCATTCGAGATCGAAAAAAGTTTATTGCACCAAAAGGCGTAAGAGGTCCATATACATATTATAAAAATAAAAAAAAAAAATATTTAGGCGTGAACCCCAAAGTAAAATTATTCCCATGTCTGACAATAGCGCTGGATGACGTCATACTCCCTCTTTCTCATTTGCGGAATGCGTAATCTTGATTCTATCATTCTTGCAGTAGAACATTGAATGACTGTATTCCATTTCTTCAATTTTTATCAATATTTCATAATGAATTAATTTATATGCAATAAGTCTTGTACAGTGCCTACGCTTGGTTAAACTTGTATGACAGATGTTTTCGTCAAGTTTTGAGCTGTCCTACTTAAATATTAAAAAAGAAGACAAAAAAGAAACAAATTAAAAAAAAAACAAAAGAAGTTATTCCGTGATAAGTGCAAAACTACATCACTAGTATATTTTTAAAATAGTTATGAAAGGCTTTTCCGTCACAATGGAAGCTGTCATACCATTTTTTTTTTTTCTAAAAGCACATAAAATTTATAATAAAGTGCGGAGGTTAAAATTAAAGATTAGAGCATGAAATTAGGCAAGGATTAGGGCAAGGATTCCAACAAGGATTGGGAAAAGGACTAGGGCAAATACTTAAGGCCCAAACATAATAGGCTCGAGCTGGCTGCAGCTAATGTCCAAAATAAACGAAAAGCTAGCTCAAGTTCTGTCAAATGTTGACCAAAATGACTTGAGATGCGCTCGCCTTTATGTCATAACTATTTTCACATTTGCTTTGAAAATTTCAACAATTTCTACATCAATTCGTTTTGTTCGTTTGAATTTATAATTATTAAAATGGATTGCGGAAATAAATTTATAAATAAATGAAAACAAACGATTCCTTACGGAGCATTCGATTTGAATCGCTCTGGCTGCAGCTAGATCAAGTTAACGAAACTTGACGAAAAAGCTGGCTCGAGCTATTATGGTTTGTACGCATCATTTCTATGTAGTCGTATAAAATTTGACGTTAGCTGCAGCCAGCTCGAGCCTATTATGTTTGGGCCTTTAAACGCATTTAGTCATATATAAGACAAGATTGAAAAAAGAAGCGGACAAGCATTGGGACAAGGATTAAGACAGGCTAAAGACAATATTTAGTACAAAAATAAGGGAAATAAGCAGGATAAAGATAAGGCAAGGGATTCAAACAAGGATAGGGTCAAAAATTTGAATTTAAACAACAATTTGGACAAGGATAAGAGCTATTATTAGGATAAATATAAGGATGAGGACAAGTTTGGGAGCAAAGAAAGGATAGGGACAAGATAAAATAAGGACACGCTCTCACGTCAAAACATACGGTGTATAGTTTAATAAACAAGGCACGGTGTGACAGAATTTAAAAAACGCCGGTCAAAACAAAGTGGCAAGCATACAAATTATATGTATTTATTTTGACAGTTTTGTCTCAGACAAAGATGAGTTTTTTAAGCCACAAGCTACCATGAACCCACGCTATTTAAGGCTTAATCTCTTTTGTATTTTGCGTGAGCAATTCGATTTGTTTTAGCCATAGTGCATCCAATTCAATATACATATGTACATTTTTATCTATTATATTTGACCCCGGCTAAAATCTTTTTTGCGTTGTAGCCCTGAATATTTCAACGCATGGAAACGCAACTCAACGCATCACCACGCATAACGAAAACGAAAAAAACAAACAACATCCACATAACATTCCTTCCGAGCACACCTTGCTGCTTTTTAAAGCAACAACTGTCAAAATATTGCTGTCTACTGCGATTTATCGCAACGTTTGTTCAGTCGTCGTCGTCGATCGCACTTTTGTAGTTTATCGCTTTGACGTGTGTGCGTGTTGTGAATAGATTTTTCCTCCTCTTATTTCGTTTCTTTTTTTATTAAATACCACATTGCAAATGAAAATAATTACAGATCAAAATACGTTAACGAAAACAGTTACTTTGTTTGTTTTTGTAAAAATGCAAAGTTTGCACAATTAGTGAACACAAAAGAAACCCACAAAAGTAGCGACGTACCAAATTTGGCAACGTCAGATAACAGTGGTGGGGCTCAGTACTTGTGTGCCAGTGGAGCGCCACTCGGTGATTTCATATAATTTGAACATAATTGGTTTCTATAAGAGTTTGAGGTAGAAAACAGAAGAAAATTTTTCTGATGACAAAAGTGCAACAGAGAGAAGGTTAAATTTTTCCACGATTTGTGACAAATTTGGTTGAATTTGCATAAAATTCGGTCATATTTCGTGCTGAATAAGAAAAAAAAAAAGAAATTTTAATCGAATTGAGGAGACGGTGACGACGACGTCGCAGAAGAAGTTGAAGAAGAAAAGGAAATCTTCGACGAACAAGCAGTCGAAGAGGAGGATGTGATAAGTTTTTGTCTTGCAATTAAAACGTGAGTATGTTTATAGGGTAAAAGTACACAACACAAAAATAAAATATATGATATCAAGAAAGATCGGTATAAGGATAGCGCCTTCGCCATAGGTGCAGGGGCCCTACTCAGTATTGCGAAGCGTAAATCAATGCGTTGCCAAAATGAAACGCGATGCGCATTCAAATAGCAAATCGCACGTGATTATCGCATTATGGAGTACCGATTACGCCAAATTGCGATTTTTTTTTCGCATCGCAATACAGAGTAGGGCCCCAGGTTTTTCTTGTTTTTGATTGGTTGAAAATTTTTGTCAACAAACAAAATTAACATAACGAATTTAATATAAAGCAGTCAAACTTCTGTTAAACTCATCGATCAAAGTAGTTTGCTTCCAACTCACCCACCCAATGTGAAAACTTTTAAATTCTTATAAAAAATATTTTTACTGTTAGCTGCATCAATTCTCAATAAGAACGTAAATACATTCTGTAAAACTCGATATACAGGCATGTTCTGAAATCCACCTCGGAAATGAAATCCGATTCCGATTTAAAAAGGTGTTCTACATTCCGAGCGGAAAGCAATCAATGTAATCGGATTCGAACAAGCATTCGAACATGCTTCTTTCTGAACGCATCAACTAAATGACAGCAAATCTGACAAGTGCTCATAAGAAAAATAAAAAGTTCAATTGAAGTAAAATTAATATTTTATAAATATAAGTATTATAGTGATTGCTGCATGAAAATTATTGTTGAAGAATTGTAATATCCTTTATAAATTTTGTAATCGCAACATATTTGAATAAAATGTATCATTTATAAAAATACTCACATTTTTAAAGATGGTTAAAAAGCCGCCAAATAAAAAAAATAACATTAAAAAAGTAATGCCAAAACTAAAACATTGCAGCAGTTCAGGAAATTAACACTCACTGCTTTTTTAATGAAAAATCATTGAAACATTTACAATCCGTCAACAAAATTTTGATCGGATTGGATTTCAGTTTAATTCCGATAAATCGGATTACAGAACACCTACAATCCGCCAAAAAACCAAATATCTGATTCGAAGATCGGAATCGGATTGCAGAACACCTTTCATTCAAATGTCATCGGAAGTAAATCCGATTCCGACGTGAATCGGATTTCAGAACATGCCCGATAAACCTGCTTTTCATCAAGAGATCCATGCGAGTTCACGTGAACATAGGAAGATTCTAACAAATCTTCACGTGTGTGTAAGAATTAATACCAAATTGATGAACTTGAACTACAGATGAATTTTAAAGACGAACTACACGTGAAGTTCCAAAAGTACGTATTCACGAGAATACAGGTTCATGTTTTCATGGCATCAATGCATCTTGGCTAATTCTCCTAGATTTTAACTGTGACTGGAACTATTTTTGAACTGAGTTTACTACTAAGGAATTAAAAGGCTTTTCTGGAGATTAAAAATCGTGTCATTCATTGTTTTTTACGCGACATATATTCTAATAGCGGGCAATAGGCTGGGCTTTAATTGGTTCTCAGGTGAGTCATAAGGGTTTAAATTTGTTCTATGGGTTCCTTACTGGGACTGGGTATATTTCAGGTTATATCTGGATAGTTGTGTCACTAGAGTTTTATTATTGGAAAAAATGGATGATTTTATTGCTAAACGGATGCACTGAGATTATCTTAGATTCAATGTTAGAAATTGAGTGCAAAACGGATCCAATGAACCTTTTGTACAATACTTTTTTAATCACTATCTTAATTACGTGGCGTCCGTGGCGTAGTTGGTTAAAGTGCGTGGCCGCTATGTCAAAGAACCTGGAGACCCAGGTTCGAACCCCAGCAACGACAGAAAATTATTTGAATTAAAATAATTTTTCTGTACGGCCGCCACCTCTCTGCAGACAATGGCAAACCTCAGAGAGTAATCAAAATGCCATGTAAAGCTTCTTGAGAACGAGAACATTCCGTTCATCGCCGTTCGGAGTCGGCGTTAAGCATGTAGGTCCGGTTCTCGGTCAATTGTGTACAAACTTAATAACACGCACAACACAATTGATCATAAGAAGCTAGGTCGAAGTCCTTTCGAGGGCTGAAATGGCCAGTTATTTATTTTTTTTATGCATCACACAGACTCGTTGATGGCTTGATTGACGAAAATCTAAAATTTTTGATATTTTGCAATGCTGGTCAAGCTGATTGATGTGTGTAATACCTGCGACACATTGGCATAGGAAACCTTGATTGTCTTTTGTAGTTTAAAATATAACCATTGGGGATGACACACTCAATATTTTTGTTTACTAGTTTATAAAAATAACGAGAAATATGGATAAGCGAACAACACTATAATCGTAAATTTCAGCGCGTTTGCTCGAGTGAGAGCGCTATAGTTTTCAACGAAAGTGTAGAAAGAGGAATGTCAAAATCACCTGCTATAACTCGTTTAACTGCGATGAACGAATTTCGGAAACTAGTTTTGACTAAACGAATTTTAAACATAGTTTAGCAGATATTTAAACGAGAAAAAACACTTAAACGAGTTTAAATGGATCAATTTCAGATCAAAGCGATCTGAAATTTACGATTATAGTGTTGTTCGCTTATCCATATTTCTCGTTATTTTTATAAACTATTAAACAAAAATATTGAGTGTGTCATCCCCAATGGTTATATTTTACACTACAAAAGATAATCAAGGTTTCCTATGCCAATGTGTCGCAGGTATAAGGGATAGCATTAATCCACACGTACACGTGCTTGACGTCAAATGATTGCACCTTACACAGGTGCGCATTAAGCATAACCACTATTCATCACCAATGTCTGACCTGTGATAACACTTTCCAACAAAATTTATTTGATGAATTCAATCTATTGTTATTTGCACTATATTAATCGATTTATCAAACACAAGTTTCATATCATGCGCATTTACCCTATAGTGACAATCCGCTGTGTTTACCTATTTTGATGTTTTCCGTTTCGTTTTCTACTTCGCATGTCTTGTTCATGACGGCGCAGTTGACATCGACGCAGTTATTTCACCGCAGGCCGTTAACGTCAGACGGACAAACTATTTTTCGTTTCCCTCGCTCATTAACCATTCCAATTAGAACATTTTGTTTGTACGAATTCCAAAAAACAAACGATTATCGAATTGGAACAAATGTACAGTACATTTGTTTCTTTTTACGTTTGGTGTGGTTGTTGTTGTTGTTGATGTTTGTACTGCTGCAGCGCTGCTGCATCTTCTCCGTTTGAAAATTTTTTCTATTAATTTTTTCTTTCATTTTGCAGAGACGCAGACAAGCGAATACAATTTTGTGGGAGAACCTTTGAAAAATAAAATCGAAATTTTCAAGGAAAATCGAAATATTAATTAAAGTTTTCGCATTCCAAGCAATGCGAAAAAACTTTTATAAAATAATTAAACGACAATAAATAATAAAAGAAGATATTAAATAAAGCGAAGTATAAAACAAAGAAATTAACGGAAACAAGATGAATATGACTGACAGCGTTAGCTCCAGGGAACGAAAGCGTCTCTTCATTACACACGTCGATGCTTTCGGACCTTACTTGAGGATATCGGGCCACTTAAATCCAGATGCCGTCAGCATTGTACGCAACAAATTGCATCAATTGCTGCCCACTTGCTATGCCATCGATCCAAGTTTGCCAGCGGCACGCCAGCAGGCGCTGCTACGACCCGGTGCACTTGGCCTCTACAAACGAACCAATGGTGCTGCGCCAGCGGACTGCGACTTCCTACGCGCACGCGTTTGTAACGTGATACAAGCAACGACCGTTGCACTAGGTAGCTGTCTACAGGTGGAAGTAGATTTTATTGATTATGGCTACATGGTTATGGTGTCTGGTTATGAGGTGAGTAATTATGCTGAATTAGCTAAATATTTGTAGGTATTATTAATTCCTTCGACATATTCCATAGAATTATATATAATATTGCTTTTGTTAATTGGCGTTATTTTTTTGAAAATTATCAGCAGAAAAACAACAATGCGAAGATTTGAGTCTTACAATTAGTGAAAATATTTTAAGATTTTCTTTTGAAAATTAAAAAACTAAAATTTTAAATATATAAAACATAAAAAATATAAACAAGTACTTTAGATAACAAGTGAAATCATATAAGTTTCAGCCTATGTTGCCAGAAAAGCATGATAAATAGTACTTATGGTATTTTTCGATTGTGGGATGTGGTAATTCCCATAGTATTTTGTGGTAAAAATCCGCTTGGGAAAAAATACCACATTTGCGATATTTGCCACGCGTGGAAAAAATACCTCAAAATACCACAATATATCTCAAAATACCTCAAATTACCACAAAATACCTTCAAGTGTTGTAATTTGTGAGAAAAAGAGAATTTTTGTGGTAATTTCATCTGCTGACACCACTTTTTTGTTGTAGCCTATTTTAAATTCAAACTGCATTAAAAAAGTTCTTATATCCAAAGTTTTCCAGAGTTTTATTTAGTTCTTTTCTTCTTCTATAAAGTAACAAAAAATAGAGTTACGCCTTTTCTATATTAAACCGTCGATATATTTAATATCAATATACTTTGTTCTCTTGCATTCATTAGTCTTCGCCAAGGCAATGCATCCTGTATTATCTTCATAAATTAATTATAAATTATAACTGGACCCTTTCGAAAATATGTGTATGTCTGGAAGTATCCCTTGAATCCATCATCCTTCAGATGTTGCATGACTCAAACCAACATACTACGCCTGGCTTAAAGATGTAGCCACTATCGCCTGCATCTTGCTAGACCAAGATTTTGGGCATTCATAAACATAAAAAAAATAAATAAATAACTGGCCATTGCAGCCCTTGCAGCCCTTGCAGCCCTTGAAAGGACTTTGACCTAGCTTCTTATGATCAATTGTGTTGTTATTAAGTTTGTACACAATTGACCGAGAACCGGACCTATATGTTTAACGCCGACTCCGAACGATTAACGATGTTCTTGTTCTCAAGAAGCTTTAAATGGCATTTTGAATACTCTCGTGGTTTGCCATTGTCTGCAGAGAGGTGGCGGCCATACAGAAAAATTATTTTAATTCAAATAAGATTCTGTCGCTGCTAGGGTTCGAACCTGGGTCTCTAGGTTCGTTGACATAGCGGCCACGCACTTTAACCAACTACGCCACGGACGCCACAAATAAAAACAATACCCTTTTTCAAATTTTCTGTCAGCTAAATTTGAAGCCCATTCAACATCTGCATATCCCATTAATGCTTTATCATCTTGGTGACTGTAAACTAGTTTAAGGAATTCAACTTTACCAGGATTTAGTTGGGACTTTCCCAAATATTAGACAAAAGAGCAAATATCAGGACGTATATGAAGCACTATGTACATAAGACTTTCTAATAATTCACGGTATGGGTTCTTTGTTGCTTCTTGAATTTTATATGGAAGTTAGGGTCTATTTTCCAAAGGTGGCCTAATTTAATTTCAGTCCAACATTCCAAATTTTTGTAATACTTTGTTAATATTGGACTCCTGCAAATATTTCATGACACCCTTTTTACGGTCGTATAGAATTGTTTTCCAAGATAATGTTTTAAAAAACCACAATCTGACATCTCAAAAGTTTCTTTAGCTTTTCTTTAAGTCATTAATTTAGCTGTAGCTTTTTCTTTAAGTCATCAATTTCCAATTTGTTATTTCCATACAACATTAATGTTTTGATATTTTAAACTCTGCTTAAGACATATCCTTGTGCACATTGCATTCCTTCTGGGACTTACGTACATATAATATACACTAGGCGTCAATTGAAAGTATAAATTCTTCTCAGTAAGCTTTAAAGTAATTTTGCAGCTTAATGACTCAAATTCGAAGAATGAGGACAAAGCCTAAATAATTACCGTAATCTATTTAGTCAAAAATATGTGCGTGATTTTGTTTTTGCATGTCATTTGTGGTTGATAAATTATTAAAAGTAGTCCGTGCTCACAGTGAGGTGCGACAATTGAAAGTATAATTTAATGAAAAAAATTAGCTTCAGTGTTTTAAAATAAAAATAAAACGACAACTAATCTTTAAGGTAAAATATATATTAATTGAAAATATTTCACATTAAATACTTATAATAAAATTGCAGTTTTGTGTACAAAAATGAGGAAAAATAAAGAAGTCCGAAAACTTATTGTGGCAGACAGAGAAAGAGGTGAAACTTATGCTACAATAGCTAAGAAGTATAAAATTTCAATTAGTGGAGCGCGAAAAATCTTTGAGAAGTTTCAAAAGACGGGAACATGCAAAACCCTCTATGGAGGAGGAGGTCAATTAGAAATAACGACACATGAAGCGCGATTACTTGGAAGAAGAGTGGTTGTTAAGCCAGATTCTTCCGCTCGGGAATTAAAAGAAGAGCTCAATTTAATCGTTTTCGAAAGGACGATTCAAAGGAAGCTTCGATCACTGGGTTTGAAAAACTTGGCTGCTAAAAAAAGACCAATGATATCAAAGATCAACAGAAAAAAACGCCTTGCTTTTGCAAAGAAATATGTTGACAAGCCAATTTCGTTCTGGAACACCATAATTTGGTCTGATGAGTCCAAGTTTGAGTTAAAAAATGCGAAGAAACGAAAACGTGTTTGGTGTAAGCAGTTAGATCGCCTCAAACCAAATTTTATTCAGCATACCGTCAAACATGGAGGAGGATCTCTTACGGTATGGGGTTGTTTTTCTGCAAGCGGAGTCGGCAACTTGGTAAAAATTGATAGCAGAATGACGGCAATTATTTACGTGGACATACTGCAAGAAAACCTCCAACAATCCGCCGAAAAACTGGATTTAGGATCGTTCGTCTTCCAACAGGACAACGATCCTGAGCACACCTCACGCATAGCAAAGGAGTTTTTTGAGAGCAATGGAATTCAAAAGTTAGAGTGGCCGGCCCAATCACCTGACTTGAATCCCATTGAGCACTTGTGGTCGATTCTCGATACCAAAATATCTGCTCATAGCAGGACGAACCTCAACAACTTTTGAGCAGAGATGCAGAATCAATGGACCAAAATTCCTCACGAGACACTGTTAAATTTGGTCGGAAGTATACCAAACCGACTCCGTGCGGTCATAAAAAACAAAGGTGGAAATACAGATTATTAAAAAATACTTAAAGTTTATGTATTATTTACCTTAAGCAAAAAATTTTTCAGTTTATACTTTCATTTGTCGGTTCTATAAAACTATTAATTATCTAAATGCTTCAAAATGTGAATAAATTAACATAATTTTTTTTGTTTCAAAACTCTTTTCTCTTTTTTAAATACTTCTTTACTGATTTCAAAATAAATTGTGCTAATATTTTTATTTAGAGCATTGTAATTATTTTGATTGCAAATTTATACTTTCAATTGTCGCCTAGTGTATATATCTTCTTTTAATTATCCATGAAGGAAAGCAATCTTGACATCCAATTGGTGGTAAAAGAACATTTTGGCAACACCAATACCTTAAATTATTCTTATGGTGAATAACCGTGAATGTGAAGCAAATGTTTATGCAACGGTGAATAAATGTCTTCATAGTACACACCAAACTTTTGTAAGAACCCATTTGGACTTGAGCGGTTTTATTTTTTCTGGTTTTTAAAGTTTAATCCATGGTTTTTTTTTTGTATTTGTGGGTATAAATTCCATCAACATATTCAGTAGAATTACACATAATATTGCAAATATTTTATTTTTCAAAACTCAGGCTTGTTTTTTTATTTTTTAAAACACGTGTATTATATGATTTATGGCAAACTTTGGCCACTTTTAAGGCAATGCTAATATTACCGTTATTTTTTATTGTAGTCAACTTAATATTGTAAATTCTTGAAAATTTAATTTTCTAAGTAAAAGAGTCAAATTTTGATTACGTAAAAAATCGTCATGTAAATGACCCGCCCAGTTATTGAAAAAGTTTTTATGATCAATTATTTAAAACGTTAAACTAAACGTATCGATAAAATCTGCCTTTCTTCAGTATCAACTACAACGTTACAAACAAAAAGCTCATTTACAATATTCATTCAGCCATGACCACTTTCACTCACACAAACCAATCTCTCGTTTACTTGCAGCTTTTGTTTCCACAACATCCCGAATTACTAGAAAGTATTCCT
This sequence comes from Pherbina coryleti, assembly GCA_943735915.1. NCBI lineage: Eukaryota > Metazoa > Arthropoda > Insecta > Diptera > Sciomyzidae > Pherbina > Pherbina coryleti. Next base: position 39,384,353 of record OX030950.1, read on the forward strand.
GCACTGTGCACACAATATATTGTGCTGGGAATTTGCACAGATTGGAAGAAAACCGAACTTGATGAAGTTTCACGCATGCTTATGCATCAAACTCTAGACATATGTGTTGAAATGGAAGTGAGTAATGGATGAATCATTCTTGAACTTTTACCTTTTTATCTTTTATTACTATTATTACTTTCAAGTTTAATCAACATAAATTCATCACCATGAAATGGAAGGAATTCAGCTTGGCTGAATTTCTTATACATCAAAAGAAAATTGGTGCACCGCTGGCCAACAGCTTGTTACGTGAGAATTTTATTAAAATTTTAAGAATACAACAGCAGCAGCAAATACAACAGCAGCAACAATTACAGCAGCAACAAGAATTACAGCAGCAGCAAGAATTACATCAGCAGCAACAATTACAGCAACAACAGTTGCTACAACAACAGCAATTATACACTGTCAACAGTGTTGGCTCAATGCTACTCAATAACAATAACAACATTCATGCCCACAATAACAATATAAATACCTTTCACCACACGAACAACAACAATAATGCTGCAACTACAGCAACAACAACAATACATGGTGGCTCTGTACTGTATCCTACAATGGGTGTAGGCGTGGCCGGTGCCGATGCTTATAACACTTATAGCGGTGCAAGTCAAATGCGTGAGGAAATGGCAGCGCGTCGTTCTCTTGCTGCACGTCTTCAGCAGCATCAAATGCCCATACATAGTGTAACAATGGTAAGTGCTATGAATAACAATTTATATTACTCCAAAATCTTCAATAAATCCACGAAAAATGCAAAATTTAAAAAAACAAATTATAATCTTAAAGGTATTCAGTGTAATTATGACACATATCTTCGTTGTTAATTATTTTCACCATTTTGAGGGTATTAGTTTTCATAATATTCATAACTATTCCACACTTGAAAACTCTTGCTATCAACGAAGATATCAAGTTTTTGATTTTGGAGTTGAAGCTACCACACTCTGTGGTCTAATACTATCCATATCTTTTGGATCGATTCGTGGTATATTCTCAAATTTGAAGAAAATATTTTATAATTGCCAACTTCTCGTGTTGAAGGTGTTAGAGTAATATTTGAAGTGACACGCCCCTTTTTTAACCTTACTCATATGTGCCCTGTGTGTGGCGGCCGTGTCCGAGTGTTTTAAAGTGCGTGAACCATTTGATGCCAAATTTCGAGCCGCGAGGTCCGAGGTTCATATGTGACCTATAAGAATTCTTTCGATGCCAATTAAACGTGCTAAAACTTTTCGGTGATAAAGAATGGACGGAAAAACAATGTTTTCCTTTCGGAAAACAAAATCATAAATTTACTTATATATATTGATGATGCTACAGAATGGGCTTACGTTTTACTAATTACATACAGAAATTTCAAAATAAATTATTTTATTACCTTAAATAATTTTCTTATTTCAGCAAACTGTGCAACAGCCGCGTATGCCACAATCTATAGGTAATTTACGTTCAATGATGCAAGGTATGCCAACAACTACATTATCACAATATTATTATCACTTAGTAAACTTTCATCTTCTTCCATTCTAACAAGGCGTTAACACAGTAAGCAATCGTCTCTCCTATACCGGCCAACAGCAATACTCGCAACCTGCAGCAGATATCTATAACGGGATCAACAGCATGGCAACGCCTACAACTCAACTTAATGCCTATAATGCGCGCTATCAACGGCCATTTGTAACAGTGCAACAACAAATAGAAACCCTACCGCCACAGCGAGCACGCATGTCGGCAACATTTAAATCCACCAACTTGACCGTCGGACGCATCTACGATGTTTGTGTGAGTTTTGTGGAGAATGGACCTTGTCTATTCTCGGTACAGCTGGTAAACTCTCAAAATGAACTAACCGAAATGATGAATCAAATTGAAAAAGTCCAACTCAAGCAATTTAGTGAGAAACCGATGCTAGGTACAGCTTGTATAGCGCGTTATTCCGAAGATGGTCAGCTGTATAGAGCGCTTATAACTGGCGTGCAGCCGACGGCTTGCAAAGTGGCCTATATTGATTATGGCAATGCTGAGCTGGTGAATTTCCATGACTTATATGAAATTCCACAAGATTTCCTTGGTGCCAAAGCCTTTGCCATACGCTTTACACTATCTGGACACAAAGATCTCGAACCACTCGATGAAAGCCTCAAGAAAGCATTCAAAGATTTGGTCATTTACAAGAGTTGCAAGCTTAAGGTGATGCCTCTGGAGGGACCACCCCTGGTGCAGTACTGCGAACTCTTTCTGCAGGTAAACCCTTGAAAATTTGGTATATTTTTAAACGTTGGAGATATTGGAAGAAGCTATTAATTTGATTATTTAATATTTTTTTATATATTTTTTTTATTTATTTATTTTTTTTTAATTTTTTTTATTTTTTTTTTTTAATTATTTTTTTTATTTTTTTTTATGTATCGTTTTTGTATTTATTTATTTAGTTTTTATTTATTTATTTTTTATTTATTTATTTTTTATTTAGTTTTATATTTATTTATTTGTTTATTTATTTTTTTTATTTGTTTAGTTTTTTATTTATTAATTTTTTTATTTATTTTTTAATTTATTTATTTTTTTATTTGTTTATTTTTTTATTTGTTAATTTTTTATTCGTTTTTATGTATTTATTTTTTATTTGTTTATTTTTTATTAATTAATTTTTTTATTCGTTTTTTATTTATTTATTTTTTATTTGTTTATTATTTATTTATTTTTTTTTTTTATTTTTTGTATTTTTTATTTATTTTTTGTGCTGATGCTGGAAATAGTTTTTGAAAACAATAAATTTTTTTGTAAAATTACTTCGACAAACCAAACTCCCCACATTAATGAACTAACAATATGTAAATATAATAAAATAATTATTAATTATTTAGAACCATAAATTTAATTTTGCAACATCCTGTATTTTTAAGTGACAATCGCTGGAGCGTATTTATTGCACAAAAAAATTTAAAAGTGTTATTAAGTCAAATACTGTAGGAAATAGTGGATTTTGGTCACCGAAAAAAGTGTATTTTTTGCACTAGAAAGAAGTGTTTTTTGTATGAACTTCCTAGAACCTTGAAAAATATATCAAATAAAGTAAGCTCAGCGGACTAATTTGATCTCAAAGGTTATTACACGTATTGGGGTTCTTTCATACTTTTTGGACATATTATATTTGACTACTTTTTTGGTGTAAAAAGTGTACGATTGACAGATATAAGTGTACAGAATGCTTTTTAAAAAGGATTTATGCATAAAATACACTCTTTCTATTGTAAAAATTGTATTTCTCAAATACATTACCTGATGTTATTATTTTGCTTTTTAAAATTATGGAATTATTTCTCAAGGGGGTTAATTCTCTAGAAAACAGTTTTCTGAGTAAAATATACGCATTTTCTTAAAATACACTCTTGTGTATAAAATACACCAAACAAAATTCTTTTTGTTTTTTTAATAAAATACATTAATTTGTGGCGGCCGTGGCCGAGTGCCTGAACAACTCAATGTAAATTTCGAGCTACGAGGTCCGTGATGGCTACACCAGACAAAAAATGTTTTCAATTAAAATTTATTTTTCTGATCGGTCGTCACTCTCTGCAGACAATGGCAAAACCTCAGAGAGTAAACAATGTAAAGCGTCTTGAGAACATGCACATTAGCCGTAGGAAAGTAGGAAAAAAAATAACTAGGTCCAGTTCTCGATCAATTGTGTACAAACATTTAATAACATGCACAACACAATTTGAAGTTCTATCAAAGTCCTTTCAAGGGCTGAAAAGTCTAGTCAATTTTTTTATTATTTTAAATACATTAACTTAGTTTAAGTCTTAAAATATTTTTATATATACTTAAATTTTTTTTTTTGTGTTTTAGGAGAAAAATATTTTAGATGTTCTGAAGCAGGTGCAAAAATGTCGTTTGGTTTATGCCAAAGCAGAACCACTGCAAAATAATGACGTTGTGGAAATACGCTACATTGATTCACCCAAACATTTCTACGTGCAAAAAGTTGGCAATATTGAGGAGTTTGAGAAACTCATGGACGACATGTTTCTGTACTATAATAAAAATCAAGTTGTGCCAAATCACTTATCGCTCGGTGCACCCTGTATCGTAAAGTACGATAATGAATGGTATCGCGCAGAAGTGATGCGTGCCGATGCGACTGCAATCATTGTGCGTCACGTTGATTTCGGCTATGAACAGATGGTGACCAAGAACCTTCTGAGCACCATTGCAGAGAAGCACTTGAAGTTGCCGCGTCAGGCAGTACAGTGTTGCCTCAAAGGCTTTGAGAACAATGAATTAAACAAAGATTTGGCAACGACACAATTCGAAATGTTGGCCGAAGAATCGAATCGCAAACGTCGCTCCTTCACTGTCAAAGTTTTCCGCATACAACCAGATGGCGTAAACTTAGTCAATCTGTGCACCAAAGATCTGAATGTTATGAAGAAACTCTACAAGCTTTCGATGCCATTCGAACAGTACTTGACATTGGAAAAGGAAGATTTTAATATGCATCTTAATGATTATGTTCAAAATGGACACCACATCAAACAGGAGCATGTAAATGGTGGTGGTGGTGGTGATGTTATGTACAAAGCACCATCTTCGATTACTTCGTCAACGGATGTGCCTTTGATGCATCCACCCAGCAATAAGAAAGGTGCCAACATTTTAAATTCCACTGCCTTGTACAGTGATGAGCGCTATAAACTGCAGCCCTACAATAAATCTCCACAGCAGCAACAACGTCAAGGCGGCGGTAGCAATCGTGTCTCCAATTCATTCTCCACTGATTGGGATAAGAATAGCTCCGCCAGCAGCTCAGTAGACAACCGTGACTCACGCTCCAGTTCAAGTGAATATAAACAACAAGGAGGTAAACGTGGACAAAACCAACAACGCCAACGTAATCAGGAAAAGCACGAAAATCGTCTCAATGTTAGTCTTACGAGCTCCGATAGACGCAGCAATGGTAGCGCCGGCAGCGGAAGTCATAATAATAAGCAACAGCGCAATGCTGCTGCAGCTGCTAATAACCTGCCACCACGTTTTCAACGTCAACAAGATAATGAAAATAGGTAATTTTTCACGTCATCATTTGAATAAGCCCATTAACCTGTTTTATTTGCCCTTTTAGCAGACGCAATCAAAAACCGCCAAACACACCAACTCAGCCACAATATGGCCAACAACGTTCTCAGAATGCTCCACAAGGTTTTTCTCAACCTCGTCAAAAATTAGCCGGCAACCGTTCTCCAAAGGATCACCAACCCTCCGATGAGAAGTTCAGCTCCGGCAGCGAACAACAGTCTGCAGAATGTTACATGCCATTCGATCACGCCTTTCCACGCCAACATATTGAAACACCAGCACGTGAGGATGTCACTATATGTTGGTGGGTGTCACCACATCAATTTTATACTCACCTCAAATCACGTACCGCTGAATTTGAGAGTTTAATGCGTCGCATGTATCAATTTTACAAGAACAAGACACATCAACAGTTGCAGCTACGAGTTGGCTCCTATGTTGTCGCTCGCTATCGCAAAGATAACATTCTATACCGTGCTCGCATCTTAGCCTGCAATCAAATGTTGCGCAAATATAAGGTTCTCTTTGTTGATTTCGGTTCGCAGTACACAGTCAGCTCCGAGGATATTTGGCAAGTGGAGAAACGTTTTGCCGACTTTCCTTGCATGGCTTACTTGTGTTCATTCAATGGCATTATTTCAAATGTTGATCATCTCATGATCATTGATAGGATGGAAAAATATTTGCCAACTGGTTCAAAACTAACGTGCGAGTATATTGAACGTATCGAGGAAGACAATGATCTTTACTATGTTAATGTAAATGTAAATAATATGTCCTTACGTGAGACACTCAAATTAGATGGTTTGATCACAGATGTCTGTCCAGGTAAGTTGATATATTTACTACAAAAACTGAAAACAATATCGAAGTTATATTCTATTTTAAATTGTTATTAACTGGAACCTGTAACACTTTTCTACTTTTACTTATTTTTGGTTTAAAGTTTAGTCTAAGCTAACAATCAACCACTGCTCTTTGTAGAAAAAGAAATTTCCTATGTAAGAGATATAGATGATTTTTTTTTTTTTTTTTTTAATGTAAGAGATATGTATATATGTATGTTTATATGTTACAATCTAAACATAAATAATATCTCTAGTACTGATGGCATATAACCACTTGTGCTTTGGGAAAAAAAACTAAAATATTGCCTTATTTTGCAGCACCCCCACAATATTTATCACATTGAAAAACATGGTCTGATATAATTTGTTTGATTTCTCACTTCTTGATTAGAGCTGCGCTTGGATCTGCTGCCAGGCCAACAAATACGTGCCAAAGTCTCTTCCATTAAAGATATGCTTAATTTTAAGATACAAATCGAAGGCTGTGAAGAACAGATTAAATTTTTATGTTCCTATAACGATGTGCGATACGTCAAATCCACTCCGGATGTGGCGCAGAAATTTAAACAATTCTATGAAGGCAAATCCTGTGTGTTCAATATAACAGATGTCACTGATAATAAAGTGTAAGTCATATATTATTATTATCCGCACTTTTAATGTATTTTAACATTTTATTTTTATTACTTCAGAATTTTACTACGCCCTATGCTGCCGTTGCTTACAGAAGATATTCCAACCAATATCTGTACATATCCCATAATATTGGAATCTTTTGAGGCGCGCGTAGTCTATATAGCTTCTAGCTATCGCTTGTTTGTTCACATGCAAACGACGGAATCGGATATCGGACAACTGTTGGATGATATGTATGCTCACTATGAAACTGAAGGTAACTTGGAACATTTTTTTTTTTTAAATATTAAGCATAATTTTTAAAATTTCTACAGAACTAGGTACCGTCTTAAATAGTTATGAAACCGATCAGATCTGTGCTGCCCATGGTAGCGACGACAACTGGTATCGTGCGCGCATAGTAGCACGCTCCCGTAGTCCACGGGATCCAATTGAAGTCCATTACATTGATTATGGCAACAGAGAAAAAATAGAAAGAACGCAACTGAAACGACTCGACGAAAAATTCTACACCAACAAAAGTGCATATGCAATTGAGATAAATCTACCAATTCGCATCGGGGAGCCTGCCAAAAACAAACAAAATGCGACAAAGAAATCAAAAGATGAAGACAATCCCTTGCTACAGGAAGTAAAAACATTGGTGCAGTATCAAACGGTCACAGTCAAAGCAATAGAAATGCGAAGCAATCGCCTTATTGCGGATATCTGCAAAGAGGGACAAAGTATGCTACATCTGCTTAAAGAAAAACAACTGATCAAGGGTAAAGATATAGATGCTATGCGTAAATTTATCGATAAAGAAAAAGCGAATGTGCTGGAATACATTGAAATCGTAGACTTGACTTTGGAGGATGAAGATGAACCGCCGACAACGACGACACAAGCTAAGAAAGTGACAACAACTAGTAAAAATAAGACAGCTAGTAGCAGTTCACCAAAGAAGAAGACAACAGCTGCTGCTGCTGCTACTGCTGCTAAAGAGACAGTCATTGAGAAGACGCAGAAACAAGAAGCTTTGAAACAACTTCCAGACTCGCAGGTAGAGCAGCAAATAGTAGAATCGTTAGCGAAGTTGGAAGTTTCAGCCACAGAACAGCAGACAGAGGCTGAAAAAGACGTCCCACCAAACGCCGAAGACTCAGATATGGCATCCAAACCAGTCTCACCCACTCCCACACCTACACCTACGCCCAACCCAGACTCTGAAGCTGAAGACGCTTCATTGGATCCTTATGCCGACATGGAACACGCAGCCCTCAGTCACTGCGACAATCCAACGCGTTTCTTTGTGCATCCACAACACAAAATCGATGAGCTGCACCAGCTCCAGGAGAATCTACAAATTGTGGCCAACTCGCTGCCCCCACTCATGGCCGTTGTCAATGGTGCGCACTGCATCTCGCATTATTCTGTCGACAAGCAATGGTATCGCGCTAAAATAATGGATGCCGAATTGATGGTTATTCAATTTATTGACTATGGCAACACTGATGCCCTCACTGACACCACAGATATTAAAGAAATGAGCGTGTTTCCCAACATTGAACCGTTTTGCATACCCTGCGCTCTACCCATTAAACCAAACGGCACTGCTGACTGGGTAGATGCCGCCAATGCCATCTTCAATGATTCCTATCAAAAAGTGTTGCACTATGAGTATATAACGCGTGGTGACAATGACCGCAAAAGCTTTATACGCCTCTTTATTGATGGCATCAATATTGCAGACAAATTAGTCGAGAATGGTTTCGCCAAACCGCTGCAGATGGTGCAATCCGGCGAAAACTGTTACATTTCGCACGTCAATGGTTTGGGCGACTTTTATATACAATACGAAAAGGACTCGAAGGCTTTGGAATTGATTGAAATCTATCTGGCCGACAATGAAAAATTACAACGATCTACCAAGTTTGAGCTAAACAAAATTGTGGCAGCACTATTTCCCGACGATGGCAACTGGTATCGTGCCAAGCTGCTGCGCGAATTGACCAACGAAGGTTTCGAGGTGCTCTTCATTGACTACGGCAACACTTCTGTCAGCCCTGAGTGTCGCGAAATCTCACAAGATATAGCCGATTTGCCGGCACTCTCGAAACCTTGCAAATTGGAGCTGCCCAAGCACTGCATCAGTTGGTCCGAATTGGCCGAAAGCAAATTCTCAGAAATATCTGCGCTGGGCGAAACAATTTTCACCGTTGAACTACGTGAACCAGCTGCTGATCACGCCATTGTCAAGCTGCTTATTGATGACCACAATATTGTTGATGACTTGTCGCCGCTTTGCGAACACAACACCACGCTAGAAGAGTTGCAAGACCTCATGAATGCCAGTTTCTGTACCTCTGCCTTGCAAACTTCAATATGTGATAGCGGAGTTGCGCTGGATGCCATCATAGCACATGCCAACTCACCCAGTGATTTCTATATACAATTCAACAAGGACGCTATACGGCTGGAAGATATGACGCACACCGTAAATTCTCTCGGAATGGAACCATTGGAGCAGCCCGAAGTGGGGCAACTTTGTGCTGCCGTCTTTGCGGACGATAATTCGCTGTATCGCGCACGCATCCTAGAGTTAAATGCACCCGAAAGCAATGAGTATCGCGTGCTTTTTATAGACTTTGGCAATGAAGCTATATCCACAGACTTACGCACGTTACCGCAAGATTTGCTGCAGCTTAAACCATTCGCTAGACACTGCCAATTGGAAAATGTTGCTACTGAAGGCACTGAAGCGCTGGCCGCCGAGACTTTCAATGTGCTCATCGATGAGTGTCAAGGACTGGTGCGAGCAGAAATACTAGTATATAGCGAGCATGCGGATCAGCCGTCTGTGGCGCGTATTCATGCTGCAAATACAGCCGAGAATATTGGTGAAAAGCTTAAAAGACTGTTGGCCGAAAGTGTAGCGTCCGCCGCAACGTCGACACAGAAAAAAACTTGCATTATCTCGCATGCCGATTCGCCGCGTCAGTTCTATATACAACTTAAGGAGAACTCTTCCAAAATGGAGCTAATTGCCAAGATGCTGCAGCGGGATAATGTGGAAAAATCGCCTGAAGTGGGACTAGCCGAAGTTGGACGCGTTTGTAGCGTCTACTCTGTCGATGACAATTGTTACTATCGTGGACGCGTCGAGCAGGTTTTAGCCGCTGATGCGGGCTATGAAATCTTTCTGCTCGACTATGGTTACATCATTAACGGCACGCAGTTGCGCGAACTCTCAGAAGAGATGCGCGCTATACCAGCTCTAGCTCAAAAATGTCAACTGAACAATTTGCCAAAAACTGCCTCCGAAGCCCTACTCGAAGAACACTTTGCCGCCTTGATGGAGGCTCACTTTGGAGAATTTTTTGAAATAGATGAAGATGTGCTAGAGCCAGAGTCGCGTCTGCACACAGTCAAGCTAAGTACGGTGAACTATAAGGATTTGGCCGAAGAATTGAGTCGTGCCGTAGAGAGTGGCTCAACTCACGTGGAGGTGCTCTCGCCTGTGCCAACGCTGCACAACTGCAGCGTTATTCATGTGAACTCTCCCGCATCCTTCTATATACAGCTAGCCGCCGATGTTGGTGCCGTGGAACAGATAACGGATGTACTGCTCGATGCAGAGACCGACTTTGCACCATTTACGGAACTAAACGTTGGCGCCATATGTGCGGCACAGTTTCCAGATGACTTGGCCTATTATCGGGCACGTATTTTAAGCGTGCTAGATGGTGGAGAAGGCAAGTGCGAGGTGCACTATTTGGACTTTGGCAACAATGCAGTGACGGATCAGTTTCGCGCTCTTCCAGCCGATATGTTGCTCCTAGAAGGTCACAGCAAACATTGTGCACTGGAAAAATATGCGGAAATGCACTTCAATAGCGCCGATGCCACGACCCACTTTCAGGCACTTATCGATTCACGCTTTAGCGAAACATTCCAGGTGGAGCTGCTGAATACCACAGCTAATCCTATTCCATGTCGCCTATTCTATCAGGACAAAAATGTGGCGACAGAGTTACAGCAGCTGCTAAAAGTCGCTACTGCAGCTGATGGAGGTGGTGATGAGTCGTCGCAATGGCAGGGTAAACTTGAGAATGGTGTAGATTTGAATAATCCGTCCAGTGGAGTAGGTAGCATGGAAGGCGAAGAAGCCGCCGTAACAGTAGAGCAGTAGATGGAGCGAAGAGCATGTGCTATGTGACACAAGAAATGTGTTTTAAAAAAAAGCATGAAATATTAAGAAAAGCTATGCTGCAGCAAAAGCTTTGTGTGCCCCTTGATCAAGGGAAAAGACTATTTTAATGGGTGTTCAAATGTAAAAAAGGTGTTTTAAGCTGGTGATATTAGCTGATAAAAGGAAGTTCAAGAAAAGGCTTCAAATAAAAGCTTATCAAGGTTGTTTAAATATGGGCTGAAGCAAAAGTTAATATGTAAAATGAAAAAATGTAAAGCAAGGTTGTTAATATAAAATAGCAATGAGCTGTATTCAAAAGAGCTTTAAAGCAAAAGCTTAAGAAAGATAAAAAGTAAAAAGAAAGCTTGCAGACATTAAGCACTGAAAGAAGACTTAAAGAAAGAAGCAATGGCTCAATTTTTTTAAGCAAAAACTTAAAAGCTTCCATAAATATTTAAAAAGAAATCTTAACATGTTTTAAAATGTTAAATGAGGTCTGAATTTTTTAATGAAGTTTTTATTTATTTATTTTTTTTTTACTTGGAATAAAATAAAATTACAAAATAAAACCTTTTTACAAGAGCTTTTGAAAAGCTATTCAATAAATAACCAATCACTGACTGAAAATTAAAAGAATCGGTGTAGAAAAAACTCTTGAGTCGAAAGCATGCGAAGATGGAATTCAAGGCGCCACGATACGGGCGAAAAATTCACATCCACTAAATAAAGTGCAGCAAGCTTCAAGCTTAATCTCAGTTGTTTAGTTTTAAGAAATCGCCCAGCTCTTTTTTACTTCGCCAAAAAGAAAAGAAAAATACTACAAACGCCAATGAAGTTAATTACGAAATTGTTTTTTTTTATAATGAATGCAACGCTGAAAACGTTGAAAATTGTAATGTTGCTGAGTCATGGGTTTTAAAAAATAAAATTTTTTTGTTATTTTTTAATGATTTAATAAAATTGCAGTAATTCCTGTAAGCCAACACGTAGTTGAATATTAGATTTACAGAATTGATAAATTAACATATAAACAAAACGATAAAAAAACAAAAAATTTTTAATATTAAATCTTTATACGTAATACATGAAATTATATAAATTGAATAAACTAACCTTTTTGATACCTTGTAGTAAATTAAAAGAAAAAAAAAACAAAAAAACAAAAAATCGAAAAAATGCTCAATAAAGCAACAAATATTTGCTCATGAATTACAACTAATTCACACTTAATTTTTCTCCATCCCTTTCCCTTTTTAATCAATGTTTGAATTAATTTTTTACACCGAATGTAAAATGTATGTACATTTTTCTCTCATTTTTAAAAAGATTGTTTTATTTAATTTAATTAAAAACAAAAAATTGTTAAATTGTTACTTTGTTTCTTTATAGCTTTATTAAAACAATGAATTATTTATTTTATTTACTTAGCACATATAAAAACAATACATAATAATTAAAAGATTACAAAAAAAAAAAAAAAAAAAAAAAAACAAGTTACTAAAGACAAACACCAATAACCAAGTTCTCCCCCAATTTATTCAAACTTAAACTGAATTCGCCCTTGTTTAATCGTTATACTCAAAGCAAAAGAATAATTGTTTTTTTCAAAATGTATAAATATACGTTATCAGAAAACATTCTTGTGTATATAAAAATGTGAAAGATTCTACTATTAACTTAATAAACGAAAAAGCAATCGCAATACCAGAACTAAAATTTCGTTTTTTACTTACGAGAAGGCAAGTCTATATGAAGACGTAGATGTATGTAGTAGATGTTGTGGGAATAAGTTTCCCGGGAACAGTTCCTTAAGTCTTATCGGTCTTATCCAGAGGCTTATCGGTGTGTTGACAAAAGATACCTTTTTATCAAAACATACCCGGAATTTCCTCTTCAAACAAACCTCGCTTGAGATATTGCAAACATTTTTAATTTTTTTTTCTTGGTTGGTACATCTGTCATGTCCGAAAGTATCATGCGCAAAATTGTGGAGAAATATCAGAGCCCCGTATTCACCTCACATGACTTGTGACTTTTTTCTGTTTCCACGACTCAAGTTACCTCTTTACGAAAAGCGTTTTGAGACGATAAAGGAGAATTCGCAGAAGGAGCTGAAGGCGATTCCAAAATCAGCCTATAAGAAGAGTTTTCGAGATTATTTTTTATTTTATTTTTATTTATTTATTCATTTCAACATTAGAAGAAGCGTAAGAATATGTGTATTTGTTGCAATGGAGTTTACTTTGAAGGAAACAAAATTAACATCGATGAATTGCATCCGTTTTCGTTTCATTGAAGAATTCTGGGTATTTTTTGATCAGCAGGTATTCCACATATTTTGCTTTTTTATTTGTATAATGTTTCAGATCTGCCACATAGATTATTCGTTCTCCCCCATATCGTTATTATAAAAGTTTTCATATTGTCAAATGTAACGATGCAGTTCGATTTCAATTCCTATATCTTTGATCCTGGAAGATTCATAATGGGAGACTTTTATTTCAATGGAGAATAAACATTTTTGGATACTGAATCTTTTCGGAGCTTTATGAAAGCGGTCTGTTTTTAGAATGGAAAATGGATCAACGGAGAAATTTTTTCACTGGGAACTCTTATTACAGACAATTTTTATATTAGCCTCCCCAGAAGTTTCACGTGAACGTTTCAGCCAGTTTCTCCCCAGAAGTTTCAGCTGGAAAAAATAGCTGACTAAAAAATTTCCCAATAAAAAACATTAATTTTTACATAAATAATTATTTTTCATGAAAAAGGGGAAAAGGCTTAACTTATTTAATGATAACGATGCTACATGCAAGTATCAAGAGATATTGTTGAGTTCTTGTTATTTGTCTGATAAATCACTTTTATGCGAAGATTAAAAACGTCCAAAAACGTCATAATAACATAAATCTTCATCGAGATCGAAAAGAAGATGTTAACTTGGGAGTTAAGTTTCGGACGGTTTTGGCATTCCCAGAATAATCTGGATTGAATGTCAGTATTCAGCGATTAAAAAAGTTGAAAAATCCAGAAATTTAAAAAACTCGCCAAGTGAGCAATTTTTAATGATAAAAAGAACTCATACAATTTGAAAATAGTTATAAAATGATATTTAAAAACAAAAACTATAGAATAAAATCTCGACTATTATTTATTAAAGAAATTAGCAAAAATAATCTAGCAGCTCAAATGTATCACATAATACAACAATGGGAGAAACACCTTTCCATTAAGCACCGTTTTGATTGAATTGAGAAAAATTCGTTAAAAAGTAGTATGATTCGTAGTCGTATGATTCTGTAGTTCCGACAAAAAGTACCTCTTACTATGCTCTGGTACGAGTATTTCGTTTGTCCGAAATGATCAGGACCCGAAATTTATATCGAACTCCCTAGTGTGAACAATTGACATTTTCTAGAGATTCATTTCCCCTGCAATTCATTCAGAAGTCCAGCTCAAACTTTTTCCCCTGTTTGAAAAGATATCGATTATTCCAAAAAATTCTCCGTGTCCCGATTCCTGATGCTTTTTTAATGCATGATTCTAAAAAACTCTTGCACATTTAAAGGGCTTACACATCGGCGAATCTGTTCGTCGAACAACATGGCGGCGCGAACGTGTGTGAAAAAGCTAGCGTTCAAATTGAACGAACCTGTTCGTCACACAAGCCATTGATTTTTGTTGTTGTTTTTCATCATTTTCGGCAGCATCCCTTGTTCGACAGAGAAAATCAAAAATTTTTATAAACACGTCCAACCGTGTGACAAACTGTCGAACATCGCTTCTTAACTAGCGAACTTGTGTGAACATGACCGCCGTGTGACGAACAGATTCGCCGATGTGTAAGCCCTTTTAGTATTAATATAAATGTATTTGTTAAGGACAAGTAGTTCTATTGTAGAAAAAAATTAAAAAAATATTTTACATATATTTCTGAACTTAAATGTATTTCCATTTGCAAAATATGTACTCCAAATGTCCCAATGCCTTATTTGGAAAGAGCGATATCTAAATATTTTTGGATCTATTGAATTTTTCCATTCATATATTTAGTCTTTTCCTGAAATTATAAGTAAGTATCTATGTATCTATACTTAGTTCTGACTAATATGATTATCTATCATCTGTCAGTAAATAAATAAATAAATAAATAAATAAATTGATGAGAAGAAAAGTTTTCCCTTCCCATATTTACCTACCTAATTTACCTAACTAAGCGTCGAGTCAAATACGGATAATAAAATTTTTTTCTTAGAAATCCACAATAAGTGGAACAAATTTAATATTTCAGAAGATTTGCAAGAGAAAAGAAAAGTTTCAAGGCAGTTGCCAACGGACTTCTTCTATATCCTAGACATCTTATAATGAGCTTAATTAAGT
This sequence comes from Pherbina coryleti, assembly GCA_943735915.1. Classification (NCBI taxonomy): domain Eukaryota; kingdom Metazoa; phylum Arthropoda; class Insecta; order Diptera; family Sciomyzidae; genus Pherbina; species Pherbina coryleti. Next base: position 39,399,521 of record OX030950.1, read on the forward strand.
TGTTAATTAAGATCTTATTAAAATCTTGTGGTCAAATTCGTTAAAGTGCGTGGTCCATTGCATTTAAATTCTCTCTGCATACAATGAAAAACCTCAGAAATAAATAATTCCATGTAAAGCTTTTTGAGAACATGTACATTAGGCTGAATCGAAAAATTTAAATCGTATTCTAAAAGATCTCGGAAGTTGCATGGGGTTGCCAAGATTATTAATTTCCAAAAAAATTTTGGAACTAAATGATGTTTTCCTCTCCCGCAGGGACAAAGTAGTTTTTCGAGAAAAACAGTAAAATATAATGATCTTAAAATGATTTGATTTAAAAAAGAAAAGTAAATATGTCTTAAAGCAAAGGTAAGTATAGACTTAAATTAACAAAATCTTGTCAAACACGGATGCACTCATGATTTTTATCTATAGCGTCCTGTATGAAGGATATTCACAGCTAAAGTTTTAATCGAGATAGCACGGAACTTTTGATTTTTATGTAATAGTCTAAATTTTGGTTGTATTGCTTAAAGTGTAAATGTATTTCTTATATCGCATTCTTTTCTGAAAAAAAATTCTGCATTTTTTCTGCCCTCTTCAAGATTTCTGCATTTTTTCTGTTCTTTTCTAAAAAAAAATGTTGACCTAAAAATAAAACGTGTTCTTTTCTCGAAAATGTTGACCGCAAAAGTATAACAAATGCAGAATTTTCTGACCTGTAAAATTCGACGGTTCTGCATTCTGCCCTCTAGCAATACCAACATTAAAACAAAGTAAAATAATTTTGACAACTCATACTTTGTGCTAAGAAAATTGTGATAAGCAAAGATTTCTAATTTTGAAAAATGTCTGAAATTGATTCCAATATGTTGTTGGTTAAAGTGGTTAGTTTTATTAAAAATTAATTGCTCGATTCGTCATCTTCATCATCGGAAGACGAATAAAATAATAAATAAATAATCAATAATAAATTAGTCAGAAATCAAAACAACAGTGCAGCCAATATTAAAAAAAAAATGTTGCATTTTTTCTGTTCTTTTCTCAGCTCAAAAGAGGTCAACATTCTGTAAATTCAGGTCAGAATCTAAAAAATTCTGCATTCTGTAAGGGCAGAATTTTTTTTCAGAAAAGAATGCGCTATTAAATTCGGCGAATTAATAATGAGCATATTTTTTGCAAAAGCATTTTCTTCTCTGTGCTCTGCAATGAGTCGCCCATTTGGTGGTGCTATATTATTTGCCGGCAATGAAGATGGCAAGCCACAGCTATGGCATAGTAGGGAAATTTGTAAACATCACGTGCACCTTATTAATTACACCATTAAACGTTTTGCACAAGAGCACAACAAAGAGTTCCGGATCGTGAATACCCGTACGAACTTTTTGTTTTCAAAGGTGATTATCTGCAATATAAAAACCCATAGTTGGCAACACTACCAAAGCGCAAGTCACAAAATTTGACGTTTGACAGGTCGGCAACAACCAAACAAAAAGTGTTTGGTCATTTTCAGGAGTTAAATCGAGCATAGTTTCTTGAAAAAATTATAAATAACATCCAATTAATGTAAGTTTTATAGTAAAAATGATACAGAAAACATTGCAACATTAATTTGTATTTCAAACTTACATTGCATGACGGCAAACAAAATGAAACTAACCTCAAAAATAAAATCTTAATTTCATAGATGTTCCTCACTAGATCCGAGTATGACCGTGGCGTCAACACTTTTTCGCCAGAGGGTCGACTATTCCAAGTAGAGTACGCTATTGAAGCCATCAAATTGGGTTCCACAGCTATCGGAATTTGCACTAATGAAGGTAAGTTTGAAGAACAAAGCGCAACTTTCCAACCGTATATTTTACTATCGCTTACATCGCAGGTGTTGTACTCGCCGTAGAGAAACGCATTACTTCACCTCTTATGGTCCCCAGCACTGTGGAGAAAATTGTCGAAGTTGACAAGCACATTGGCTGTGCCACCTCCGGTCTCATGGCCGATGCACGCACACTCATAGAACGTGCACGCGTAGAATGTCAGAATCATTGGTTCGTCTACAATGAACGCATGACCATCGAATCCTGCGCTCAGGCCGTGTCTGCTTTGGCCATACAATTCGGTGACAGTGGTGATGGTGGCTCTGCAATGAGTCGCCCATTTGGTGTTGCTATATTATTTGCCGGCATTGAAGATGGCAAGCCACAGCTATGGCATATGGATCCATCTGGTACTTATATACGTTATGGTGCCAAGGCAATTGGTTCGGGTAGTGAAGGTGCGCAACAAAATCTGCAGGATAACTTTACGACAGAGATGACCATACATGATGCCATTGATTTGTCCTTAAATACGCTGAAGCAAGTGATGGAGGAGAAGCTTAATTCGACAAATGTCGAAGTGATGACCATGACGCCGGATAAGCTATTCCGCATGCACACCAAGGACGAAGTCGAGGAGATTATTTCAAAGTTGGCTTAAAATTGGTGTTCAAAGTTATTTATAAAAGATAATTTTTTGTGAAATTTAACAATTTTTTGCGGTTATTATTTTGTAAAAAAAAAACAGGAAAATATAAATGTTTATAAATCTTAAATTATCGATTGGTTTTAAATTGTTTTTTTTTTGTTGACTTGGTACTATGTGGCAGCTGCTATTGTAAAAAATAAATTTTGATTATTGCGGGTAATGTTTTTAATCCAAATTGTAGCTCACCCGCCATTGGTATGATAATTGAACTGCTCGTATAATGCATATAGCAAAATACTGTTGCCTAAATTTAGGCTTGAATCTATAAGAAGTGAGTTTATTATTTGAAGATGGTTTTACTTAAAAAGAAAAAAATAAAGGAGTTTCTTGCTCCCATTGTACTTGTAATTAATATTTTGACTTGACTTTTTTTGCATTTTTTAAAAAACTGGCTTAACTTAAACATTATTGTTGGCAAACTTTGGTATTTTAAAACCAATTAACTTGCATGGCACTCCTATGATTTCCAGGGCGCACAGTGGCTTAGCCCCATACAAAAGATTTCAATAAATAGAAATAATAGTCGTAGAGTCATAAAATTTTGCATGGAAGTTAGATTTTAAAATATAAAACCATAAAGCAAAAAAAAAAAAATTAAGACCGTCCACAACCACGCCCACCTTCCATACTGTAAGAAAATTTAAAACGTCATATTTTCTTTCATATTGGCCCGATTTCACTCGGTACGGAGATATATATTTTTGCACAGAATTGAAAAAATATTTTCGGTCACGCCCACCTCCCACAAAAAATTTTGCTCACGCGTACTTTTTATAAATTGTAGCTTTATCGTGACATTGCATCTTAACGATATGAAATAGAGGTTGTCGTTGTTCTAGAAAAATATTTATTCGACTCTTATAAAAAAAATAAAGAAAAATTATCTCAAAATAACAACTAAGCGAACCTAAACTGTTTCGAATCAATTTGCATATACTTTTTGCAATTTTTTGGTGCTTATTTTTGGGCATAGATTTTACTTCTCAGATCTCGTATTTTTTATGTTGCATACTTTATATTGCTTTTATGCCGGTGGTTTTAATGATGCGGCATTAATTGTTCCTTGTTGAAAATTTGTTAAATTATGTAATATTTTGTTTGAAATAAATAAATTCTTGTAGGGTAGGGTGTTATTAAACAAAAAAATTGTTGCGTGTTGTTGTGACCAAAAATTAAACAAAAGCATTTGCATTTGCTCTGCTTAGCTCGCCCTTTCAAAGTAAGCCTAAAAGCATGCTGCAAAAAATTGCAATTAAATCAATAAAACTCGATTTTTTTACACAAAACGCATTTAGTTTTTCATTCATAAAATCTGATTTGGCAGGTCTTGGCAGCTAATTTTTTTTTATAAGTTTTAGTACAAGTCCAATAATAGGTCTGTTTCCGTACTTTACACTGTGTAAAATTTGTGTAAAACGTGTGCTAGAGAGTAAAAACGAAATGTGAGAATAGTTGCAAAAGTACGGAAACAGCTTCTAGTAAGTTTCGAGCACAAAACAGCTGATTTTGACTGCAGACGGCAGCACAAAATTTAAAACACTTTCACTCAAATTATTAAAAGCCATTTTTAATGCAAAACTGAACAATTACTTAATTTTTATTTATTACTATTTATTTATTGTACGTAAATTTCTTTTTAGGCACACAATTTGTGAGTTTATTTATCGCAAAACATAAACAATTATGAAATGTAATTTGACATTTGCTTCTTCTTATTGATGCTTATTCTTCTTGATGCTTGTTCTTACTTTACTCGAAGTCTCGAGTTCTAGCACTCTCTGTGCACTTTCATTTTTTTCATTTTCATTTCATTTATTAAGCCAATTATTAGTACAATAAGATACAGAGAGATCTTTTAGCAGTACAACAGATAATAAAGAGTGATTTTTTAAGTGCCTGATAACTTTTTTTTTAAAAAAAACGCATAAAATTTGCAAAATCTCATCGGTTCTTTATTTGAAACGTTAGATTGGTCCATGACATTTACTTTTTGAAGATAATTTCATTTAAATGTTGACCGCGGTTGACCCTAGAAAAGTTGGCAGAAAATCCGCTTTTTTATCGACAAATTTTGTTCAGCGATGAGGCTCATTTCTGGTTGAATGGCTACGTAAATAAGCAAAATTGCCGCATTTGGAGTGAAGAGCAACCAGAAGCCGTTCAAGAACTGGCCATGCATCCCGAAAAATGCACTGTTTGGTGTGGTTTGTACGCTGGTGGAATCATTGGACCGTATTTTTTCAAAGATGCTGTTGGACGCAACGTTACGGTGAATGGTGATCGCTATCGTTCGATGCTAACAAACTTTTTGTTGCCAAAAATGGAAGAACTGAACTTGGTTGACATGTGGTTTCAACAAGATGGCGCTACATGCCACACATCTCGCGATTCTATGGCCATTTTGAGGGAAAACTTCGGAGAACAATTAATCTCAAGAAATGGACCGGTAAGTTGGCCACCAAGATCATGCGATTTGACGCCTTTAGACTATTTTTTGTGGGGCTACGTCAAGTCTAAAGTCTACAGAAATAAGCCAGCAACTATTCCAGCTTTGGAAGACAACATTTCCGAAGAAATTCGGGCTATTCCGGCCGAAATGCTCGAAAAAGTTGCCCAAAATTGGACTTTCCGAATGGACCACCTAAGACGCAGCCGCGGTCAACATTTAAATGAAATTATCTTCAAAAAGTAAATGTCATGGACCAATCTAACGTTTCAAATAAAGAACCGATGAGATTTTGCAAATTTTATGCGTTTTTTTTAAAAAAAAAGTTATCAGGCACTTAAAAAATCACTCTTTAATTATAATCAACAAATAACATATAAAATATTTTTTAAACATTAACAAGAAGTTAGCTAGATTATAATTCAAGAATACTTAATAACTATTGATTGAAAATAATTTTATTGAGCTTAAGCAAATACATATTTTATCATAACATTAAACAATAGCGTGAAAATTAAAGTAAGATTAAGAAGAAGTTCAGAAGGAATAGTAATTAGTAGTTAGATGCTTGAATAGTAAGACATAAGAGATTTCCTAAAGTTATTCGAATTGACAGTTGATTTAATTCTGTAAGGTAGTGCATTCCATAGTTTAATGGCGTTGACGAAAAATAACCGCTTAGAATGCAAAGTCTTAAATTTCGGTATAATAAGGTTACCAGTCCGATTAGAAACACTGAAACGTAATTTACTATAGAGGTAAGATGGAGTCCTTAGGTATATTAATTTGTGCAAGAATAAACAATTCCTTGCGTTTAAGTAGTTAATAATGCTACATCCTAAAATTTCTTGACTTTTTACGGACACGTGTTCAAAGCGTCTCAATCCAAATACATATCTTGTCACATCGTTAAATGCAACTTGGATTTTATGCGTAGAGTTTGAGTCAAGGTTGATGTAAACCAGTTCAGAGTAAGTTATAAGTGGAACTATTAATTGAATAGCAAGTCTTTTCTTGGTCTCAATAGGAACAAATTGAGAGGACAACCGTAGACATCGTAGTGTGAAATATACACGTTTAACAACATTATTAATATGATCAGAACTGGAGAGCTTAGAATTGACATAAAATCCTAAGTTCTTAACTTTAACAACCACTTGTAGCCTATCATCGTTTAAAAAGATCGGTGAAATTTGAAGATGGTCAATCTTGTCCTTAGAAATTGGGAGAATGTACGATTTTTTTGCATTCAGACAAAGATCATTTTCAAATGCCCATCTGGAAATAGCTCTAAGATCTTCATTTAATCTGTAACATAAATCGTCAACTAGTCCAATGCGGTTAGAGGAGTATAATTGGATGTCATCCGCATAAGCATGCATAGATACATCATTGCAAACGGTAAAAATATCGTTAATAAAAATGCTAAATAACAGGGGACCAAGAATCGATCCTTGAGGAACGCCCATTTTAGTGTCCTTATAGGAGGAAAATAGATTGCCAATCTTCACTCTCTGCATTCTACCATCAAGATAATTTGCTATTAAGGTCACAGCATTATTATTAAAACCAAAAAGAAGCTTAAGTTTTTGAACTAAAATAAAGTGATTAACACGATCGAATGCTTTCGAAAAGTCTAACAGACAAAGTAGTGTAAGAAAACCATCGTCATAAGATGTTCGAATATCGTCCATAACTTTTAGCATTGCAGTCGCGCAGCTATGTCCAGATCGGAAGCCCGATTGGAGTGGTGATAGAAGTTTATATGTTGAAAGATATTGATTTATTTGATTAGCCATAAGGGACTCACATATCTTGGAGAATGAAGATAGGATACTAATTGGTCTATAATCACACATAGTTGTTGCCCGAGTAACCTTAGCAATGGGAATAACAGTAGCTAGTTTCCACGATTTAGGAAAACAGGAGGTGGTAAAGGAGTGATTAATAATATGTGTCAGTGGAGAAATTATATAAGGCAAGATTATTTTAATAAATTTTAAGGAGATTCCATCATCGCCAATAGCATTAGATTTAATTTTCATAATGGAATTTATGACATCATTCTCACCCACGTTCGAAAAAGAGAACTTGTTTGCATCGCAAAACTGGCGACCACTACATTGAAAGTTATCATTACAGACAGAAGAATTGGACAGAAAGAAATCATTTAACAGGTTGGGATCAATATCACACTTTTGCTCAACATTACTACAAACACCAAGACTTCGAACATTTTTCCACAATTGTTTGGCAGAAAGAGAACAATTTAATTTACGGTGGAAGAACCTTTTTTTCGACTGCCTTACTATTGAGACAACCTGATTACGAGCAAGTTTAAATTGCTCCCAATTAATACAAATACGATGTTTCTTCCATTTATTGTACAATTTGTTTCTTTTTTTAATAGATAATAAGACATCTGAAGTATACCAAGGACAAGACTTATTATTAACAATAATAGTACGAAGAGGGACAACATTTTCAAGAGCACTGTTAACCTGGGCGACAAGAACATTTAATTTGTCGTCAACAGACCGAGAAAACCAGCAGTCATTCCAACAAATACGAGACAAATAATTATGCAATAAAGAATAGTCTATAGACTTATAATCACGATAAGTTAACGTCATTGGAACAGAGTGACAACATGGATTATAATTGATAGTACAAAACAACAGATCATGGTCTGAAATAAATGAAATTTGGTCAAAAAGTGAGACTAAAGACACATCAGACAGGATAAAAACATCGATTAGACTAGGACGAACACCCGGTGCAAAACGAGTCGGAGTCACAGAGTTGATAATTGACATTCCAGCAGCATTGACATTGTCTTTAAAACTATTGGATACATTGTCCTTTGACAGCAAGTTAACATTAAAATCCCCACAGATAGTATAGAAGTCGAAATCAGTTAAACGATTATGAAGATCTGAAAAATAGGGATCAAGACTGTAACATCTATTAGGATTGTACACGCAAGAAACAAGAAGTTTTACATTATGACTATTACAAATCTCAACATTTAAAAATTCAACATCAGACCCACAAGATTTGTTCACAAACTTTGAACTGAGAAAGGACTTACAATACACAGCAACTCCACCTCCTTTATTTTCAATCCTGTCATTCCTAAACAAAGTATACGTTGGAATGTTTAGAAAACAGTCGGGAATGTCAGGATTGAACCAGGTTTCTGAGACACAAATTACATCCACAGTTGAACTTTCAAAAACATTTTTGACATAATCGAGCTTAGAAGAATTTAGACTTCTAGCGTTGAAATGAACAATAGAAAGACCATTACGCTGTTTACATAAAATGTTAATGAGGAGTTTATGATTGACATCAACGCCACTAGCACTACTAGAAGACATATAAGAGATAGACGAAGCTGTCAGACGAATAACATAAAGCTTTTATTATAGTAAACATATGGAAAGCAAACCTATTACTAACAAACATCTTTACAGAAAATAAGCAGAGAAAATAGATAATGTAAGAAGTAAATAAAGATAATAAAGATAGCAGTAAAAATAAAATAAATATCGTAAATAATATCGTAAATAATTCATCAGCCCGGCTGCAAGAACTAAGATGAAGTTTCACCGTGGACTGCATCGTGAAGTTTATCCAGGCTATCGATGCGAATGCTTGCCGAATTCTTTTCCTTCCTAATATGAACTGAGCCACGAAATGTATATGCATTGAAGATCAATTTTTGGCGTTTGTGCAAAATAGCCGTTTGTAAAATTTTACGATTATCAACACTTAGACTTTCATGGATATAGACATTATTATCCGATTCGAACCCTGCAGATCTTAGATTCACAGCTGATTTGGTTCTCATCCGATACGCGCCAAAAGCTTTTAGAGCGCGATTTCGATCGTAGGGCGAGAGGAATTTAATAATAATCAGAGAGTTTAGATTCTGCGAATTCGGTCTAACCCGAAAAATATCTCTTAGTAAAGGTGGCTGATACTCAATAAAATGGCAAATTCTGTTAAATATGCTTTTGAGATTTTCATCTCTTGAGCACGGCACTCCAAATAACACGGCATCCGATAAAGTCTCAGAAACGCTGCGCGGGTTGTTGTTGTTAAACTGCCCAGTGCTTAATTTCTTCTCTAATTCCTCACACCTAGAACTCACTGCATGAAGCTGATTATCGAGCAAGCTTATTTTGCTATTAAACTCATTTAAATCCAATTTAAGAGAAGAGATTTCAGCATCGATTTTATTAGTCAGCTTAATTTCGGTACTCACAATTTCAGCGGACAGGAGTTTAAATGAGTTTTCATAATTTTGAAGAAGACGATCTTCCAACTGACGAAACTCCGACTTCAAACTATTACTCAGTCGTTCTTCCAATTCCTGAAATTGAGCGCGAAGAGACTGAGTAATTGCGTCTATACCCTCAGACTTAGGCGTGCCCTCACATTTGTTGATCGTTCTATTGGAGTGCTGGAGAAGTTGTTGTTGGCGCGTCAATCGGGGAGACGGCGACATTAGTTTGCTAGGTTGAGTAATTGAGTAGACTAGTAGCAGCGAGATTAGGTTTAAGACCCACAAGAACAACAACAGCACAGAGGAAGACAGCCGAAAAGCAATAAGCAATTGCACTTTGTTGATAGCACGAACGGTAAGACAAACTATTGCAAGAACGGAAGAGCGAAGAGTAGTTGGTTGGCTTGAGCGACTTTCGTTTGTTCGGTTATTTAGTGGTTGAGTGATATTTTTTCTATTGACAGAGGCACAATGTAACACAATGCCAATTGCAGATTTTTTGAGTGCAAATTTGGCGCGAACAAAGAAATTTAAGAAATTAACATAGATTTGTTTTAATTATTTCAGTTTAGTTTAGTTCAGTTTAGTTCTATTTTCTTATGTTTTTATTTTTAATTGTAGTTATGTTTGCAGTGTTTTTAATAATTACAAACTTATTTCAAACATTTTTTAAATTTATTGTTTGTTGGTTTATTAAGCAAAACATCAAGAGCGCGATATAAATGCGTGCGATCAATGCCACGAACTTCAATGAATCTTGCACTTTGTGCATGAACCAACAAGACAAGATCAAGCAATCAGCAGTGCGAGAAAAAAGTATTTTCTTCGTGCCACGTCATCGGTCACAAAAAAAGCTATATTGCATACGTTTTTAACGCAAAACATGTGAAAACTTAAATAAAAGTGGAAAATTATAAAATTAACAAGTTTAATTCTCGAAAAAAGTGTTTGAATACTTTGTTTGTTTATATTTTCATGCAGTAACGAAATTTAAAGTATTTTTTTTTTTGCTGTTGCAATTATTGCACGTCGGTACAGCACACTTCATTTTTATAAAAAACACAAAAAATTACTGAATTATAAACACTAATAATTCTTTAAAACTTCAAGAAATAATTTTTCACACATAATCGCTACACGTAAACAAAACAATTTGTGACCGATGACGTCAGACCTACCAGCTTTGTTTTGTTTACAATATGGCGGCTCCTTTCTTTGCATGATCTTTATTTCTTGGTTCATGCACTTTGTGTGCTCGAGAGAGCGATTTTATGCTTGTTCTTCTTCTCCCATTATAAGCACAGAAAGTACGGAAACAGAAAATAGCGTCCCACAAGCTACACAGTGTGCGTACGGAAACAGACCTAACGAGCGCACACCGGTCAACGCCGGAAGATAGTTATTCTCTGCCAAAAATGAACTGTTTGTAGAGGTTTGAATATAAAAAGTTATTTGGCTTAAAAGCAGCGACAGAAAATTATTTGAATTAAAATAATTTTTCTGGACGGCCGCCACCTCAGAGAGTAATCAAAATGCCATGTAAAGCTTCTTGAGAATAAGAACATTTTCGTTCATCGCCGTTCGGAGTCGGCGTTAAGCCTGTAGGTCCATTTCTCGGTCAATTGTGTACAAACTTAATAACACGCACAACGCACTTGATCCTAAGAAGCTAGGTCAAAGTCCTTTCAAGGGCTGAAATGGCCAGTTATTTATTTTTTTTTTTTTTATTTGGCTTAAAAAAAAAAATACAATCAATTGTAAGTCTAACTATGCAAGTTTGTTGTTTCATATTATTTCTTTAAGAACCAATATACCAAACCATTTTTTTTTTCAGGCTCTCCACAAAATCGCCCAAAGAAAAATCGCCCAAAAAAAATAATGGAAAATCACCCAATTTTTTTCCATACGAATTTGGGCGATTTTACATTTTTGTTGGGTAAAATTTCGGTTTTTGCTTTTGGGCGAAATTTCACACAAATATGTTGAGCGAAATTTCACTTTTCGTTTTTGGGTGATTTTTCGTTTTTTTTTGGGTGATCTTTCGTTTTCAATATTAAATAAGAAACGTCAATCAGTTCTTAAAGATAACGGTATTTAAAGTAAAAGCAGCGGTTCTTCATTTGTTTTTCTTTTGTATTTGCATCATTTGCTTGGTCAAGTCAAAGGAAATATTTAGTACCGCGCCCGCGCATCGCGACTCGGCGGATCGCGCGTATCGCGGCGCGGCGGATTACGCGTAGTGCGACGGATCGCACGCGCCACCCGTCGCCCCGCCCTGCTCCCCCCACCACCTCCGCCGTCATTTTTTCTTTTTGAAATTTTTTGATAACCAAAGAAACTTGTTGTTTTGAAAAAGAATCAGTATTTTTCCCTTGTACGAAATGTTTTTATAGATTTTTAAGTATGAGATTATATAAAATTAAAATGAATTAAATTTTTAAATTTTACGCACTTCCTACACAACTAAGATTGATTAGTAACGTATAGTAGCTTACCCAGTACCTTTTATCGTTGCAATAATAGTTCTAATAATAGTTTTCGTTTTATTATTTCATGTTTTAATAACAGTGGTTAATAAATTACTATATTAATAAAAAATAAATAAATAGTATTTATCTCATCAAATAATTGAATTAAAATAGACTTTTAAAAAAAAAAAATACTGGCAATAAAAAAAAAATTGAAAATGCTCATTTCGTACAAGGGAATTTCGTATCTCGTGTGGGAACACAATGTAAAATAATGGGCGATTTTTCATTTTTTTTGGGTGAATTTTCGCTTTTGTTTTTGGGTAATTTTTCTAAAAATGTTTGGGCTTTTTTTCGTTTTCTTGGGTAAAATTTCGTTTTGGGCGATTTTTCATAAATGTTTGGGTCATTTTTCATTTGGGTGATTTTTTTTTTGTTTTTTGGCCGCTTTTTTTGTGTGCGATTTTGCGGAGAGCCTTTTTTTTCAGTGGTTCACATGTTATTTAATTTAAAATATACCTCTTGTTACAGAGAATTTATTGAACTCTTTATTATATATCAACTTTGATGGTTTCTGTACAATAATCCTGTAAAGATTTCACCAAGACCTTTTGGAAACATTTCACCAAATTCCCTGTACAGATTTCACCAAGACCTTTTGGAAACATGCTAATTAGACAATTCTTAAAAAATAAAAAATTTAATATCGGCCACAGGAAGCCACAAATTTTCGTATTTAAATCCACTTTTAAACCACTGTGAGGCGCCGCAAATAAAAAGTGTTTTCTGGTAGAGAACACCAAAAAAATGTTTGACCGAACCAAAACTCGATAACTCAACCAGTTGTCGAGTTATCGCATTTTCAAAATTTTTTCTTGTTACTAAATCGATTCAAAAAACATCTATCGCCTTCATCTCGAAAAAGCACACTAAAGTATGAAAGAAACTAGTCCTGACCGTTTCCTTTTTGTCGTTCGTTATAGTTCCATGTAATATCGTTACATGGATTTATAACTAACTCAGGAGACGTGCTACGGTATATTTTGTTTTACGACAGCATAGATGTGTTATAACGCCTCACAACTAAATAACAAAACAATTCTTATCGTCATGATTTTAGGGTGGCAACCACATAATGCAGCCAAAATTCAACAATCAAAGAAAAATGTTGCATGGAATTTTAACTCTCTGACTACTGACGTAAAAGTAAATTTTAAGGAACGAAAATGAAGGTGAGGTCTTCGGGCACATGATTTAACCCTGGATATGCATCGTTATTTGAACCCTGTTTGTGGGCTTTGTTAGTCGAAACGACTAACATCAACTTTGAAGGAAACTTACCACAAAAATAGGCCCAATAAGTTCAAGTTAACAAATGATTTTATGATATAATATTTATTAAAGCAATTCAAAAGAAAAAGTTATTGATTTATTATTCATTTTTAACATATTGAACAAAAATAATAAAGACTTCATTTTTTGCACTGTTCTAGAGATGATGTCATAAAGGAGCCTTAAATACTAATATAACTTAAAATATGCTTGCAGCACCATAAGGTTCTTAAAATTTACATCTCATTTTATCATAAAAATAAAAAATTTATTTCAGCAAAGTTTTGTTTGCACCAACTGTGCATATTTCAATTTTATGCTCGCCACAAACATTTTTTCGGCATATTTTGCAGAATAACTTTGTCATTTGATGTTTTTTGTAATCATATAGGCTGCAAATCTTTCTTATATTAATTGGAGCGAGCGAGCGAAGCGAGCGAAGCTCCCATGGAACAACTTGCATGAAGAATGTTTAAAGCAGCAGAACTCTGAAATGGGTTGACCGATTTTAATATTTCTTTTTCTAAACTGTTCTACTGTTCTTAACTTAGGTGCCTGCGAAGCCCAAATTTGGAAATTCTGTTTAGTTTAGAAATTTATTGAAAAAAATATTTCCATATCTTTCTTTGTTGATACATATTCGCTTAATTCAGTTTGCTGCTTGCCTGCTTCTGTATGTATACTAAACCTCTGCACAAATGCACTCGTTTTTTCCACAACAGTAGATCCAACAGTGCAGAGTTCAGAGCTTGACAGAACTCTGTTAGTCAAGCAAAGCTTATCCAAGTCATTTAATAACAACAAACAAGCACTGCAGAGCACTCGTCGACTTCAAAGAGAACTATGTTCGCCGTTTGCTTTAACATGGCACGATGTTGTTTGTTTAATAAAAACAGAACAATTTATAACAGCGAAAAATGCACCAATCACACCTAACACAGCAGAACCTTGGCGAAGTAATTATTTTTGTTTCGTAGTGAGTGGTGGTTTTTTAACAATTCTTTTAATTTTTATTTTTTTTGGAGAGAATTTTTTAAATAATTGCTAAAAAGAATGGATGTAAATGACGTAAGTTATTAAAATTTTAATTTTATTACAATATTTAATATTTAATATTATATATTTATTATAATGAATGTTTAATATAATTGATTTGTGTTTATTTTTTGTTCAATCATTAATTTATATATGTAAATTTTGCGTAATTTTTTTTTCAAGTTGTAAAGTTTGTTTGTTAGTTTTTGTTGTTAGTTAATGTTGTTGCTTGTTTTATTTTTATCATTCCTTTTTGCGCGTCACTTGTTTATTAATATATATATATTAAGCACAGTTAACGTCTGCATTATTGGTACTTTTTTCAATTCTTTGCTAAGCGTTAACCCTTTAAGCGGCAGAGCCTTGGCAGTAGTTATTATAGAAATTAGTTATAGGAAGTAATTATTTTTATTTCGTAGTGAGTGGGGTTTATTTTTGACAATTTTTTGAATTTTTTTTTTTTTTTTTTGGAGAAAATTTTGTAAATAATTGCTTAATAGAATTATTTAAATTTTAATTTTATTATCATGAATGTTTAACCAAGATAGCGCCAGACATTTTTTTTTTTATTTTGTGGTTTTATTTTGTGCAACAACCTGAAATTTTAAACTCGGATTTCAAAATACAAAGAGAAATAATGATGTACGAAAGTTCAAATACAATTTTTCACGACGATTTTAATATTTTGCAGTGGTGGGATGTTCACAAAATGAGTTTCCCCTACTTAATAAAATGAGTAGCAGCATTTTAGCTACGCCAGCAAGCAGCTCAGCTTCGGAAAGAGTTTTTTCCGTAGCTCGAAATTTGATTTCCGAAAAAAGAACCAGCATTGGTTCAAGCTCTATTTCGGTTAACCAAATAATGTTTTTGCACTCGAATATAAACAAATTGGACATGAGCAGAGAATTGCAAAAGCAACTAACAAATAATTAATTTTAGTTTTTAGTTTCAAAACCGTTTTCCCAATACATTCAATATTGCTAAAACCAATTACACTTACAACTTATCTAATTAACTTTACTGATAACATTTGAAACATTAACCAGTAACAAAACTTTAATCCGAAAATAACAAATCACTACTAATAACTTAACGCGTCCGTGGGTCCGTGGCGTAGTTGGTTAAAGTGCGTGGCCGCTATGTCAACGAACCTGGAGACCCGGGTTCAAACCCCAGCAGCGACAGAAAATTATTTGAATTCAAATAATTTTTCTGTACGGCCGCCACCTCTCTGCAGACAATGGCAAACCTCAGAGAGTAATCAAAGTGCCATGTAAAGTTCCTTGAGAACAAGAACCATTCCGTTCATCGCCGTTCGGAGTCGGCGTTAAGCATGTAGGCCCGGTTCTCGGTCAATTGTGTACAAACTTAATAACACGCACAACACAATTGATCATAAGAAGCTAGGTCAAAGTTCTTTCAAGGGCTGAAATGGGCAGTTATTTATTTTTTTTTTTTTTAATAATAACTTAACAAACAATATCACCAATAACAACAAAACTTACATCTACGACAATTCAATGACAACAAAAAAAAAACATCACCACAATAGACCAACAATCACACAAACACCAATGCTACCATAAACAACAAACGAAATCATCATTAGCAACAATATCAACAATCCAACATAATAATAAACTAACTACACCAGACTTACAATATAACCACAAATAATAAAAGTAAAAACACACCTACAACTACATTATTGTAGTTTTAATTTTTGTTATTTTATATAATTTGATGAATTTCTTATATTTTGTTACTTACAAATTTTTAAAATTGTAACTTGTTTTTAATTAAATATTATTATCAAAACGGAAAACATGCATTTTAATACAAAACAAATAAGTCTTCTATTATAATTTGAATAATTAATAAGAAAATCACTTTTTTTAGCTTTTTAAATATATGCACCTAATGATTTTTTACAAGAAAATGTATAGCATGAAACTTAAATAACACAGCATAACTTCAAGCGTTCTGCTGTTGTTTACATAACTTTCGAGTCAGTGCAGTCTTCTTTTCCGAATCGTGCATAACATTGTTTTGGTTTTAGTCTGTTCTTGTTCTGCTCAAGCGACGAGTGCTCTCTGTAGTGTTAGGCTTGATTTCATTGATGAGAGCAAAACATAGCAAAAGCTTGCACTACAAACGAGTGCTTTGAAACGCATTTCAAGCGCACTCGTGCAGAGGTTTAATGTATACGCCGTTCGCTTCGCTCGCTCGCTATAAATAACCGAACAGCATGGAACAACAACAACAACAAAAACATTAAAGCAAATGTTGTTCGCTGCAACAGCTGTTTATTACTAACTAAACTATATAACTGCTATGCTGAAGTCTGTAAATGGATGCATATACATTCAAATTAAATTGTTTAATGTTTTTACTTTCATGTGTTGGTAAACCCTGTAAAATAAAAGAAATTTGCAATTTTTTTTAATTTTTTATTATTTGGTGACTGGTAGGTTTATTAGCTTTCATTGCTTCCCCTAAGAATGTGCTGATTTTAACACCAACTCATCAAACCATTATCAGATTCTATCAATTCATGACTATAACTTATGGTGTTTTCGTTTCTACCAGAAAATGTTACCTTTTCACTGCCCTCTTCTTTTTTCGTGTTCGATTGTAAAATAAGTGCAAACGGGTGAAAAAAATCTGTGTTCGTTTCTTAAAATGTTACATTTATATAGGGCAAAAATGGCACATTTCTTGCCCTGCAAAATTTTTTGAGGGGAGAATGTTGCCCTGAAAATCAGCTGATTGCTTTAAACGAAAATATTATGAAATGCGTGTGTTAGACAAGGTTAAATATATGCATTCATAATTTAACACTTAAATAATATTTTTAATAAAGAAAATTTTTATTTTTGGCGCACACAAATATATCAGCTGATTGAATAAGCAGGGTAGTGTTTTGTGTTCAAAACCTGCACTTTTTGAGGGTTGAGTACAACACTTGAAAAATGTTGCACTGTGGTAGGGCAACATTTTTTTGTAGAAACGAAAACACCAATAGATTTAAATTCAAATAATTAACAAAAAAAAAAACCAATTAATGTTATAAAATCGTCTTTAGCAGTTTTAATAAAATGAATTTTTTCGACAATATTTAGAAATAATTCTAAGCCTCCATTCCTATCCATGTTGCGATCAATATCACGATATTCTAATTTGTAGCTCCTAGGATCTAGGATATTGTGATATTGATCGCGACATGAATTGAAATATTGACTTAGAAATGTTTCTAAATATGGTCAACATTTAGTTCATTAAAACTGCACTAGACGGTTTCGTATATTCAGAAGCATCAAGAGGGAGCACTCAGCATTTGAATAGAGATGAAAGTCGAGTCTTGGTTTTTGTTCACATTGCTTTAAACAACAATTTAACACAATAATTAGCAATACTAAATTAAATAAGGAAAGTGTTCGTAATGAACCAGATAATGAGGCAAATTGGACAGAACAACAAACTTTCAGGGAATGTTTATTAAGAGTATCATTAGAAGAACTGTCTACAAATCAAATTTTTAATCAACAATCAGCGTTCATCTTTTTTTTACACCGGACCCCCGGTAATCCGGCCCCTGACTAATTCGGCACCCCCTGTAATCCAATATTTCCATTATAATTGAATATTTTTTTGACAATCTTCGCTAATGTAGATAAAGCATTATTGAACAGGTTACTTACTTGTACTTGTATTGATTGATATATATTATGATTTTATTCATAATTTTTGATTATTTTAGTATGTACATTTATTTGTACACAATTATTTCCTAATGTAAAGTTATTATTTTTTGTAAGTTCTATAGCATTAATAACGTAAATTTTATAATAAAACGTAAGCTTTGTATTGTATTGTTTAATTTACTTAATTTGACACACATAATGGAGTATGATTTGTACTTCAGAGTATATAATACATAACCTTATCATTTTCTTATAAGCTTTGAACCAAGATTTTTAGGTGTAATACCTATTCAGTCAAGTCTGCTTTGGTTCGAAATGGGGTGGTAGATTAGTGTGAGCGAAGGGGCAATCAATTCAATTCAATTCAAGTAATAAGGCAATCTCATCCACAAACTACGACTCCAAGTCGTAAATATTGATGAGTTTTCAATTTCAGCTGATTACTTAATGAAAGAAAATTGCAAACGCGAAAGGTCAAAGCGTAGGATCATGTCCTAGCTGGGATTCGAACCCGGGACCTCTGGGGTGGCAGTTGATCACGTTTGACGCACATTTACCGCATTTGTTACCATTTGCGTTAACGCAGGTTACCATTTGCATTATCAATGTTACCATTTGTCACTTTGTGGCCAAATTGTATGTAAACGGTAAACTTCCGGTACATTTTTAGACACATTTTTGAAAATTTTTAACGTGAATAATCACAAAAAGCGCTGAAATTGAAGAATACAACATTAAGAAGCTGAAAAATGTTGGCAATGCTGTGACAATCATCAATGCTTTACACACCCACGAGCGTTGTTAGACTCCTTCGACGATGCAAGAGGTTTAAGCCAAAAATTGAGACTTAAATTAATGAGTCAAAATCTTTTTCTATTAGTAGGACTGTGCAATGGGCCACAGGTGAGGTTGTTGAAATTTTCTATAACAATTGTGAAAGTGGCCGATTTATAGAGGAATTTCCTTTGTGCATTATGATTAAGTTTCCCAATTATTCTGGACCAAAATACAACAATTTAAATGTTCTACTTATTTATTCCGTAGTGGTATCATTCAAAAAAGGATCAACCAATTTTACTCGCAAGAAATTTTCACTATAACTTGCGTATGCCATTAATATTAAAAATTGCAAAGATTAATTCTCAATCAAGCAGTTTTCGATATAAGAGAAAGGGAATTTAGGTTATATTCCTTATGATAGGCTATTCCTTATGATAAGAAAATAAATAAAAAGAACGGATTGGTTCAAAAACGCCAAGAATACAATAAAATATTGTATTTCAACTAAAATATATTAACATTTTTTTGTAATTGAATGTTTGAGATCTGGTAATTTTATTGACAAAAAGTAGAATCCCCATTTAATTGAAATAACAAAACCTATTTAATATCTTTGCTTATATAGTTTTTAGAAAAATCTATTGGAGCTAGCAACTCAACTAAATTGCCTCCACAACGTACCAATTTATGTGGCTAGCTAGCAAACGCGTAAGTGTTTGCTAAGCGACTGCTACGACCTAGTTTTGTTATTTGTAGTTACTGCCTCCTCCTGAGGGAGTACATATTCAATATTATTTCGTATCGTACTAGACATATTAGGGGTTATGCTTAGCCCTTGGGTCATATGTGGCCGAACAAGATCCTTGTGCAATTTTTTTCTTGTGCATCTAATTCTACATTTGTCCACTGAACGATATGTTGTACGATATCTTCCGTTATAAACATTTTGAAGCAGTCTAGTGGTTCAACTTTGCCTCTGCAATGCGGTGTTGGTCCTCTTGCTGAATGTGCAAGATTTGGACCATAATGATGACTTTTTGGCTTAACGCTGGACCATTTGTGATGCTTTTTTTGCGTACAATGAATTTTTTGACGTGTGTACAATTTTTGCTTTACTAAACCTTCCACGCAAAATATTCAATGGAATATTTCATCTTCCTCAAAATCAGTCTGATATTCTCAAGTCATCTTCTTCTTCACCGGAATTGGAGCTTTCGTCATCGTTACTGTCCAATGTATTGAGAAAATCTTCTATTTTTTTTTAAACCAGATTAAAACTCATTCTTACGTATTTTTTAACGTATTTTTTAAACGATCTAAATAAAGTAAAATTCACTTTTCATGACACAAACAAATAAAAAAGTCACACTAGATGCTTTGTTAGTCGCTTCGACTTACATGCTTTCTTAAAAGACTTACTTCCAACCTGCAGAGAGCCTTATATGTCCGTATACAATAACATCTCACCGTCGACTATTGATACACGACCCCACAGCTCAATACGAATAAGAAGCGAAAAGAAAACACAAAAAATATGATCGTTGTTAGTCGAATCGACTAACGAAGCACATCCAGGGTTAAAATAAAAAAAAAAGATACAGTAGTTTCGGCTATGTCGTAACACAAGACGTAGAATTATTTAATTCGCTTTTGATGACATCTTTTTTAAAAAATATTTCGCAAAATATTTATTCCATACACCTGAGCATATGACCTTTAAAAGAGTGCCGGAGAGGGTTAATATGCATGACCGACCCCCATTACTTTTGCAAAAGGAACATTTTTGCCTTTGACACCTATTCCCTCCGACCACTCCTTAGGGGGGATCCCATACAAATATTATGGTTTTTGTATATTTATTCCATACACCTGAGCATATGACCTTTAAGAGAGTGCCGGAAAGGGTTTATAGGTATGACTGACCCCCATTACTTTTGAAAAGGAACATTTTTGCCTTGTACACCTATTCCCTCCGACCACTCCTTAGGGGGCTGCCATACAAATTTTATGATTTTTGTTTATTTATTCCATACACCTGAGCATATGACCTTTAAGAGAGTGCCGGAAAGGGTTTATAGGTATGACTGACCCCCATTACTTTTGCAAAAAGAATATTTTTGACTTTGACACCTATTCCCTCCGACCACTCCTTAGGGGGGCTCCCATACAAATTTTATTGTCTTTGTGCCGGAAAGGGTTAATATGTATCACCGACCCCCATTACTTTTGCAAAAGGAGCATTTTTGCCTTTGACACCTATTCCCTCCGACCACTCCTTAGGGGGGCTGCCATACAAATTTTATGATTTTTGTTTATTTATTCCATACACCTGAGCATATGACATTTAAGAGAGTGCCGGAGAGGGTTAATATGTATGATCGACCCCTATTACTTTTGTAAAAGGAACATTTTTGCCTTTGACACCTATTCCCTCCGATCACTCCTTAGGGGGGGTTCCCATAAAAATTTTATGGTTTTGTCGATAAAACCGGAAACTGTCGATAAATAGGTAGCAAGTTTAAGCAAACAAAAACATCAAATGTTGGCTTTATATTTCATGTAATTGTGTAAAATTTATATAAGTTAGAGAGTTCTAACATGAATTTTTGTCGCATTGAGGATCAAGCAGACCAACAAGTGCTAACATCAACATTGTACGATCGGTACTTTAGGCCCACCAAAGGCTCAAAGAGTTATATAAATACCGACACCTGATCACTATTAACCACCCTATTTACTTCCGAGAATGACGTATTCTACGTCAAAAATATGATCCTTTCGAAATACACAAATTTTTTAATTTAAATTTTGCACATTTTCAAATTTTCATGATCAACATCTTTGCACAAAAATATGCCTTAATCACGAATGTTTTGAGCCATTCTCTAAGAGGTCATGCCTTTTTAAATTAAATAAAATCTTTCCACTTATCACATATATATTTAATTTTTTATTTTTCTCTTATCAACGTCAGAGGGTCTGAGAGCATCAACATCCAACAAAATTCTTATCAGCATACAATTTGTTAGTTATTTTTAATACTTCTAAAAAGTCATGATTTTTTTCTACTATCAGCTGCACGCTACCTTGTGTAAATAAATACGTAACAAAACCGCCAAGCAATCAAATTATCAACATCTATGATCAAAACTAGCACAAAGTTTTGAAATCGCAGTGAAAACGTCGTGAAAAATTCATTAGCAAATGCACGAAAAAAAAATGTTTTCTTTTCAAAGCTTTGATTAGCCATGAAGTGCCGCTGGAGGGCCTAAACAAACATTAAAATATGCTCCTTACGTAAGTCCAATAACACGGCGAACGCGTTTAGTTAACATTTAATTGTTAATCAGAGCAAAGTTTTCTAACTTCAGCGTCTTGAATGTGCTTCATCTTCTTCTGCTCCATTATCGTCATTTAGCGCAGACATATATATTTATTATCAAACATGTTCTTATTGTTGTTGTTGTTGCTGTTGTTATTGTTGTTGATATCTTACAAAGACGTCGACTCTGACTCGAACGCCAACGTCAACACCGCTATTGCCTTTGCTATCGAGCACCGGAACTCGATTTCGATCAAAATGAGCGCGCTCTTCCTCTAAAAGATTCTTCCACTCCCTCGCTCACAGTCAGCGCTAATTAATAGCATTGCCATCTTTAAGTTTCGTTTTTTATGAAAATGCATTTTAGGCTCATTCTCTGCTGCTGTTGTTGGTGCTCTCAGCTCATAATTTTCAATCATTTTCCATGATATACGGTAAGCATTTAAATAAAACTAAAAAAAAAACACCAAAAACATTTAGCTTTAGTCAACAGACCGCTAGCACGATCGAGCTGCTCGGCATTTTGTAGAATTGAATTTTTATCACTGAAACCACACGAGCAGCACACAACGCTCGCGATCACTTTGAATTCAATTGTGCGACGGTAGTTGAACGGCATGGAATAAAATGCAGTTTTAGCGGTTACATTTATTTCGAACTCGACAACTTTTGAGGACTCGTTCGGCTCGTAGATCACTTCACCTAGATCGTTTAATTGTTAATTAAATAATTGAAAAAAAAAGAGTGAAATTAAATGAATGTGAAGAAAATATATTAAAAGTGAAATAATTTGATGAATATAGAAAAATAATTGAAAATCTGAAAATTCAAACAGCTCACACTTTCACTCAGAAAGGGCGTTTTTGAGCAAAAAAAAATTTTATCCTTGTTTGATGTGCTAAGAATGCTGGTATAATTTTTATTGTTACAAGCTGTTGTCTATGGAAACTTAAACTATGCTGAAGCTGTTACATCTTTCCAACAATTGTACGAGAACGGATATATACAGAGTTTAAGAAAAGGTGAGTTAGTTAAGATTTTTTTGTTTTTACTAGGTTCAGAATGGTGGTCACACTAGATGGGAAAAAATTGGTACCCATTTATTTTTTCAAACTAATTTTTCGGAAATTTCAAGGATTTGTAAAAATTATAGATGACACACGTGACCATTATTCGACTACAAAAATAGTAAACATCCTCCATCAAACACAGAAAATTTTTTCAAGTCAAATTAGTTTTTCTGATCGGTAGTCACCTCTCTGCAGACAATGGCAAACCTCAGTGAATAAATAATGCCATGTAAAGCTTCTTGAGTACATTCACATTAGGCGCTTGGAGTCGACTAAACTCCATGTTTAAAAAATAAAACTAGTAGGTCTAGTTCTCGACCAATTCTGTACATACATTTCATAACACGTACAACACAATTTGATCATAAGAAGTTCGGTCAAAGTCCTTTCAAGGAACAAATCTTTTTACTACACTTGATATCAGTGACTGCGTCTTACAGTTTGATCCGGAAATAACAGCATAACCGGCCCACGCATCTAAAAAATAAAAACTATTTTCTTTAATTGTTAAGATCGAGTTCAAGAAAACAACAGGGGTATTCACGATCCGGAGCTCTTTGTAGAGCTCTTGTGCAAAAGAGCAAAAAAGCACAAAAAACTTTGAACACACCCCATACACAGACCTAGAAATTGAAGGTAAGTTCAGTCAGCTTTGAAAGATAGTGATGTGAAATTATGATATTAAAGAAGTTAGTACCTAGAAGTGTTCACAATGTACCATCACTATTTGTTTGCTGTCAAAAATTCACAAAATGAAATCGCTCAAGCGCACTACAAAAGAACTACAGGGTATCGCTAGTACGCTTGAGCAAAAAAGTACAATTTTGACAGCACGTGTATTTTGTTATTAGAGCTCTTTTTTGTTGCACTTTTGATCTTTCGCACAAGAGCTCTACAAAGAGCTCCGGATCGTGAATACCCCTTATGTAATTTTCACTGTGATCCACACAGCTACTTAAGTTCAACTTATCCTGTGAATTTTCCGAAGAATATTCTAGGAATTATTGGCTGAGAGGAAATCTTTCTATTAGCAACTAGAGTTCTTATCTAATTTTTTTGCTTACTTTTAGGGGCAACCAAACGTATTAAAGGTTGATTTTTTAAGAGCTGTCGGATTTGATTTGAAAAAAAAAAACACATAACATTTAGAGAAATGTATGAAATATGTATTTGAGTCGATAGAACAATCTATATCATTCAATGTTTAAAGATGATTTCATGTAAATGTTGACCGCGGCTACGCCTCAAATGGTTCATACGCTGGGTCCAATTATGGCATACTCTATCCAACATATCGGCCAGTATCTTACGAATAAATTCTTCAATATTAGCTTCCAGTGCGTCAACCTTTGCGGGCTTGTCCCTATAGACATGACCCTTAACATGGCCCCACAAAAAATAATCTTAAGGTGTTAAATCGCACGATCTAGGCGGCCAACTGACCGGTCCCGAACGTGAAATAAACAGTTCACCGAACTCGAATCTCAATTGGGCCATTGTTTCGCGTGCTGTGTGGTATGTGGCACCGTCTTGTTGAAACCATGATACAATTATACAAGGCAAGAGTGACAACTGACTATTTTCTCACCAGTGTTTTGCACCTACTGTCATGTGCCTCTATATATTGTTTTCTATTTTCTTTTCTTCTTTTTTCGTTCTCTAGTTTATACTATTTTTGACAGTTGGTGCAAGACGAAAAAACTGTCACTCTTACCTTGTATAATTGTGTCATGGTTGACACTACATATCAGGCAAGTCCAGCTCTTCCATTTTTTGCAATCATCGCAATTCTTGCAATGCTTCTGGCTGCTCTTCACACCAAATACGGCAATTTTGCTTGTTCACGTATCAATTCAGCCAGAAATGAGCTTCGTCGCTGAACACAATTTTCCGATAAAAAAGTGGATCTTTGTCCAAATTTGCCAGCGCCCATTCACCAAAAGTTAACCGTTGTGGTAGGCCGTGTGCTTTCAATTCTTACACCAGCTACATTTTAAAAGGCTTAACACCCAAATCCTTCCGTAAAATTTTCCACGTAGTGGACTAACAGAGGCCCAATTGCTTCGAACGGCGCCGAATCGATAATTCATGGTCAGCAACAAGACTGGTGGATACAGTTACGATATTTTCCTCTGTCCGCAGTCTACGTATGCGTGTTGTTGGTTTATTGTCCAGTATTGTAAATTTGGTGCAAAATTTAGTCACAAGATTCCGAATAGCCGCCTCAGAATGTCGGTTTTTTTTGGTTTTTTGTTTTTTCAAACTTAATTATCGTATTTGAATTCTTTAGTTAAAATTATTCTTAATCTTCTTTAGAGCTGATTTTCCGAAGCATTAACAAGCACTCCAACCACAATTTTCACTTTTTAAACACTTTTCTATCGAAAATATGCCAGTCTTTATTCGAAGCATAAATTCGTGACATCCTGCTGCCGATTATATACTGAACAAAATATACTAAACTTAACTAAATACCCATATAGACCAAACTTAATAATAAAAACTGTGCAACTCGACTGTTCAAAACAAGCATTCGATCGGATAAGTATTTTGCATATTCCCTGGGTGATTGCAAATAGCTCTTTCAAAAACCCACCATTTATATATAGTTTGGCTGTCTTATGAAGTTGAAGATATTTCAGTCCTTGAAAGGATTTTGACCGAGTTTCTTATGATCAAATTGTGTTGTGAGGGTTATTCATGTTTTGGCACAAATCATCGAGAATTTAACCTAATAGTTTTATGCCGACTCCGAACGGGTAATGTTCATACTCTCAATACGATTTACATGACATTAATTACTCTCTGAGGTCTCCCATTGTCTGTGGGCCGATCAGATAAATTAATTTAGATCGAAAAAGTTTCCTATGTCATTTGTTGTTCGAACCTCGCGACTTGTAAAATTGGCATTGAACGATCCACGCACTTTACCGTGTTCCGCAACGATCGCCATGGAGAAAATTATAATTTTTCTTAAAATACTAAATGAGCTTGAAGTTTAAAAAATATGAATGGAAATGAAAATATGAACCATCAACCATATGAAGCAACAAATTTTGAAAAATTTTTCAAAAAATCAATCATTTTTGTCTGGTTAAACGCCATCTTTATATCCAAAAATTCAAAATAAGCAAAAACACTCAACTCTTCCAAATAATTTTTGAAAAGTCAACAATTTAAGTGCAACCACAACCGTCTCAACCGCCAAACAACACGCCGAACGTAAATTAATGTTAAATTGATTTAAATTGATGAATACATGAAGGGAACAAACGAAAAAAAAAGAGAATAAAGTGTAGAAAAGAATAAAAATATACACAATACGCACAATAAGTCATAATTTGGGGTTTCCATCTGAACACAGCGTTGCACACACACACCCAGTACAAAGATGAATGTTGCGCTTGTTGCCAGCATTGACTTTCAAAAATTTTATCACAACAACAAACCAAAGCAGACCAACAACGGTGATAAACCACAAATGCATTCACAATTATGAGACTTTTTTTGAGTTGTGTTAGAAATGATAACAGAAATAAAGAAAGAAAATAGTGAACCAGGATCCTTTAGAGATAATCACCGTATCAACGATTTATGATACTTATTTTTTAAACAATTGTACTTTTTTACTGTTACTGTGTTTCTCGCCCTATGTATATCCATGGTAGAATAAATATAAGGTGTTCTCATCGAGAATATCAGAAAAAAATATGCTGCCTTATCCACTGAACACATTGACGACGACACGACATAAAGAAAGAGTCAACAATCTGGAAATATCATACGATTGTTTCATTCACTCATACACAAACCCTTTTATTTGCTCTTTTGTTGCTCGTCAAATTGGAAATAATTCTATACTGGCGTCAGCAACATTTCTATGTCGCCGTGAGATTTTCACCACATTGACCTCCATAAAAAAAGCATTTAAAAAAATTTGACAGAATCGTAATGTCGTTGCCGTCGTCAATGTGTTCAGTGCATTATTTTGACATTTTCATACAAAAATTTTTATACGAATCCCTTCAAATTGTCAAAATAAGGAATCATGTCAAAAAATTTATTGAAAAATGTCATGGGATGAGAACACCTTATAATAATTCCACCATGCCTATATCCAAGATACTTACAGCTCTGTTCAATATTATAGTTAAATCTATTTAATCGATTTAAATCTATTCTAAATCTATTCTATTTTAATTTAAAGTGGAATTTCGAACATAGGTCACATTAATTTAATGCAACATTTGGCAAGTTCAAACTAATTTGAATTCATTCAGCTTAGACAGTATTTAAATGGTCCATATTTGACGTTAGAATTGGCTCATTATGACGGATTATGAGATATATGAGATGTTTTTTATCCGAAAAATGTCTTTTTGAGCTACTTTCGACTTTATGAATAGGACGCCTAAAATTTTTTAAATTATTTGTACCAACTCCATAATTTGTGACAACTCTTGCTCTTAAGTATGAGATGTCGAATGGACATGTTTATGGGTAAGGTCATGGATACTTCAAAATGATATGAACAAAATGAAGCCCTATAATAGTCTAACAAAAGAATTTATCAACTAAAAATAAATTATGATCATTCAATTAATCAATTTTATGGGAAAGATTTGAACGAAATGATAAAGTTACTAGAAATATTAAATGTGAATATAACCTTTCATTATTTATATTAAAAACAATTTTGAGCTTTAGGCCAAGTATATTGACAACAAGACCACATGAAGACAATGAAGGCAACAAGCAACAAGAACAACAACGGCTCTGTATAGAGCAAATCACACAGCAGACTAAACATCAACTCACCAACTACACAAACTCATCAGTAGTCTTGCATGATTTTTTAGGTTAACCAAGGTTAACCTTGTCACAGGGTGCATCATAAGTAGATAAGACCTTAGTTATTTGTGTAAAAGCGTTCTCTCTGTCAAAATAAACTTCCGGGTAACTTATTCCGCATATTGGCAGTATAAGCAGGACCTTAGTAGCTTGAGTGGATCACAGTGAATTTGCAGTATACAAAGTTTTGGCAGTTTTCACAGCGTTATTTTTCATTATCATTTGTCCAAACATCATCGGTCTTACGACTTTGGCTCTCATTAATTTGAATAAATTTTAAGTTGTAGAAACCTCCACTTCCAGAACCTATAATTCACTTTCGTCTAATTTTTAAGTCCACTAAATCGAATGTTTACTCCTGTGTCGGTGGCCATGTCACACTCATTGCTGAAAACAACCTTTCTATTAGGATTTTGAACACAAGCCTACAGAGCCAAAATTTTATCATCCTTCATATCTCAATCTCACTTTCACTTCAATGAGTGGAGCCACTTTAATTTATGGAAACCCCATTAACCTACATTCCAAGTTTCATCGTTTAAATGTGGTGTAATATAAAAGAAGTTTGAATTAACGAAGTTGGCTGTATCGTGGATACATCTGTACGTTTTGACGTGATTCCTTTATCCTAATGTTGTCCTCATCTTTTCCATATTCTTATATCTATCCTACTTATTGTCCAAACTCTTGTTTTACTCCATGTCCAAATTCCTGACCTTATTCAAATCCCTTTCCTAATCTTTGTATCACTTCTCTTTCTAATCTTTGTCCTAAATCTTGTCCTTAGTTTGTTCAAATTCTTGTTCTATTCCTTCTTATATTTCTTCTTATCCTTCTTTTTCCTGATCTTGTCCTAAATATTGTTTGAGATCCTTAACCTTATCCCAATCTTTGTCATAGTGTCATAGTCCTTTTTTAAATTCTGGGCTGAATTCTTTCTTGTCCTAATCGTTTACAAATTCCATGCTCGAATTTTTTCCATCTTTATCCCACCCATTATCTTATCCTGCTCCTAATCTTCGTTTAATTCCTTGCCCTTATCCGTTTTCTTGTCCTTGTCCTAATACTTATCCGTCTTAGTACTTCGTTCTTATTTCAAAATTTAATTAAATTTTTTTTTTATTTATTTTTACTGTAAGTGTTGGTTTTATATTTGGTGCATTTAGGTTGCTTTAAGCGGTTCTCTGAGAGGTCTCATGACGCCATTAATTTTTCTTTTTTTTTTCTTTTTATATGTGACCAAAAAACGTAGTGTTAATTGTCTCGGAGTTGTATTGACATGCAATGTTTTTTCATTGTTGTTTTTAATTTTTACTATATTAAGGGGATGCTTCCTTGATTTTGTGGCTCTAAAAAAATTCGCACATTTGGGCAGGAGCTTCAAGATCTTATTTGGAGCTTCTGGACTGAATTCAAGGACGTGCTATATATCTGATAGGGGATGAAAACATTTCATCTTCTCTCGACTCTCTTGGGCATCGACGCAATGTTGGTTGCCTAAGCCTTTTGTACAGGTACTACCATGGGAAGTGTTAAAGGGAGATACATGACCTGACGCCATCAGCTCGTGTGTTTCCCAGGTCCACTCGGGCAGCTCATCAAGCCCATCCCTATACCATTGCCTTGATGTCCAATAGAACCTCGCAATACCGAGATAATTCTTTCTGCAGTCGTACAGTTAAATTTTGGAACAATCTCCCTGCGGGCGTGTTCCCCGGCAGTTTTGCGCTGTGTGAATTTAAAACAAATCTTTACGACACTACTCCATATTTCCACCCTCCAACTAACTATCACCCTTCTTTCGCATCAAAACAATGCTTTCGCATTTATAGGGGGCATCCCCTGAGCGTTGGTTTAGTCTAAAAAAAAAAATTGATCGGTTTTGGCCTCATCTTAGAATTTGCGCCATCCATTTCTCTTTTGCGATTGCTGGCGTCATATGGAAACACGAAGCATCCACAGGTTGTCCTCTTCTGTGTTGACCACTACCGGGCTCCGAATCGAATATTTTTTATTTCAACAGGTCTTAGCCAGCCCAGCCGGTCGATTTTAATGCGCTTTCCTATGTCAATGTCGGCGTACAGCTCGTGGTTCCATCGAATTCGGTACTCGCCATTGATGCAGATGATCCTTCTTAATAAGGATCTTTTTTTCGAAGTCTCCCAAAGTCTTTTCTTCAGAACTACTCAATGTTCAGGTTTGTACATATAATGGGATGGGCATGACAAGTAACTTATACAGCGTGAGTTTTCTTGGTCGAGAGAGGACTCTACCTCTCAATTGCCTACTCAGCCCAAAGTAAGAGTTATCCTTCGTTTTTTCTCAATACTGACATTGTTAGAGAAGTTTAGGCTGGATTCCAGGTCCACAAAGTCCTTAACAATCTTAAAAGAAATATTGCCAACAGTGGCGTGGTTTCTACTCAGCTAGTAATAATTCCATGCAGAAATATTACATTTTCGTTGTATTAGCATATTACCTTCGCGACCTGGCGAAATCCAAGTTTATTTTTTATTTTTTTTTTTTTCGTAATGCCAAGTACTCGTACAAATCCTTTATTTTCATTTCATAACATTAACTGTGCATCACATATGTTCACCGAGTAATAATTCCATGCAACGACGTTGCATGATTGTTGCATTTTCAATCTTTTGGCTGCTCTGTCCGTGGCGTTTAAAATTGTTTGTCTATTTTTGTCGTGTGAGGAACCAGCCTTAACCCGAACTGTGCCAGCGTGATCATGTGGTCATGCACATTGATGTTCTCAAAAACTGCTCGTGTATCTCATATGAAATCATATTTTTGGATGCAGCGACCCGAAAGAAATTCGAAAAAATTAATTACAGCGCCATTCGGGTTAACTGGCATATAATACCTTAAACCATAGCAACTAGACATATCGAGTAACAATTTCATTTAACAAATTTTCAGTTTCGTTGCTTAAGCAGCTCCAATCGGGTCCCAATGATGTAATAATGTAATAAAAAAAAATGATGTAATTTTTTTTTATATTTTTTCAATATGGTTAAAGAATGAACTTTTACTCTTGCGTCCCTTAACTGTACTTTTATCATTACACCTATACTCATTGAGTAACAATTCCATGCAATGCCGATGCATTTTGAAAGAAATGCCTTTATTAATTTTTTTTTTAAAAACTTGTATAACGTTAACACGTCAAAAACTTAAGTTTTTATGGAAATATCGTATCGTACCCCTGAGCGTTGGTTTAGTCTAAAAAAAAAAATTGATCGGTTTTGGCCTCATCTTAGAATTTGCGCCATCCATTTCTCTTTTGCGATTGCTGGCGTCATATGGAAACACGAAGCATCCACATGTTGTCCTCTTCTGTGTTGACCACTACCGGGCTCCGAATCGAATATTTTTTATTTCAACAGGTCTTAGCCAGCCCAGCCGGTCGATTTTAATGCGCTTTCCTATGTCAATGTCGGCGTACAGCTCGTGGTTCCATCGAATTCGGTACTCGCCATTGATGCAGATGATCCTTCTTAATAAGGATCTTTTTTTCGAAGTCTCCCAAAGTCTTTTCTTCAGAACTACTCAATGTTCAGGTTTGTACATATAATGGGATGGGCATGACAAGTAACTTATACAGCGTGAGTTTTCTTG
This sequence comes from Pherbina coryleti, assembly GCA_943735915.1. Lineage (NCBI taxonomy): Eukaryota > Metazoa > Arthropoda > Insecta > Diptera > Sciomyzidae > Pherbina > Pherbina coryleti. The sequence goes on from OX030950.1 coordinate 39,430,958, forward strand.
GTCGAGAGAGGACTCTACCTCTCAATTGCCTACTCAGCCCAAAGTAAGAGTTATCCTTCGTTTTTTCTCAATACTGACATTGTTAGAGAAGTTTAGGCTGGATTCCAGGTCCACAAAGTCCTTAACAATCTTAAAAGAAATATTGCCAACAGTGGCGTGGTTTCTACTCAGCTAGTAATAATTCCATGCAGAAATATTACATTTTCGTTGTATTAGCATATTACCTTCGCGACCTGGCGAAATCCAAGTTTATTTTTTATTTTTTTTTTTTTCGTAATGCCAAGTACTCGTACAAATCCTTTATTTTCATTTCATAACATTAACTGTGCATCACATATGTTCACCGAGTAATAATTCCATGCAACGACGTTGCATGATTGTTGCATTTTCAATCTTTTGGCTGCTCTGTCCGTGGCGTTTAAAATTGTTTGTCTATTTTTGTCGTGTGAGGAACCAGCCTTAACCCGAACTGTGCCAGCGTGATCATGTGGTCATGCACATTGATGTTCTCAAAAACTGCTCGTGTATCTCATATGAAATCATATTTTTGGATGCAGCGACCCGAAAGAAATTCGAAAAAATTAATTACAGCGCCATTCGGGTTAACTGGCATATAATACCTTAAACCATAGCAACTAGACATATCGAGTAACAATTTCATTTAACAAATTTTCAGTTTCGTTGCTTAAGCAGCTCCAATCGGGTCCCAATGATGTAATAATGTAATAAAAAAAAATGATGTAATTTTTTTTTATATTTTTTCAATATGGTTAAAGAATGAACTTTTACTCTTGCGTCCCTTAACTGTACTTTTATCATTACACCTATACTCATTGAGTAACAATTCCATGCAATGCCGATGCATTTTGAAAGAAATGCCTTTATTAATTTTTTTTTTAAAAACTTGTATAACGTTAACACGTCAAAAACTTAAGTTTTTATGGAAATATCGTTCCATCAATAACAATGCATTTAAGTGTAAGAAAAATAGGAAAGTTTCCTAATTTTACCACGCTCTTTTCTGGTATTTATTTTATTTTCTTGTATGAAAAATGTATAAAATATTTCTACGCATACACTTCGCTGTACTTCCCGTGCTGCCCATCTTACATTCTAGGTTTTCTTTTCAATATCGCTCTACTTCCTTTTGAAACAATTGTGCCAGCTGAGTGAACTCGATTATGAATGGCTCATATAGTTATAATATTTAATTGTTCATAGTCATCATTTCATTGTAAGTTCTGACGTTTTATAAAAGTTTTAATCTTACCCTCAAAAAAAAAAAAAGAAAAAAAGAAAGAAGCATGGGTTTGCGATTATTTCTCAATTTAACCGCCTTACAACTAGATCGCCTCATTTTTACGGACTAACGCTGCCTTGTTTCTGTTTTGTTGTTGTTCATTTCAGTAACGAGTAGAAGTCGAATTATCATAAATTGTTGGTTTTTGTTTTATTTAATTTTTACATTTTATTATTATGTAATTTTTGCCTTAGATTCAAAGAATTATCACAAAGATCTTTGATACATATAAGAAACACCTTCAATAAATTAATTCGTCGGTATGATGTTCTTATTTATCACGTAGTGTGTTCACATGGTTCTTCACACTAATCCAGCAGCGCAATAAAAATGTCTGTTTTATCTCTAGACGAGGCCTCGTGAGGGTGTGAAAACGCTAGCTACACACCGCAGTGTCACAAGTGGTCAGACAACAAAACATAAATTCATAAAAAACGATAATTCCAAGTTGGAAGAGTGGATTATTTATGAAAGCATTACCATCAGTAGTGGTGGTGATAATGAACAAGTGGTGGTTGGCTTCTAGGTTGCACTTTAAGGGTTTATATAACTGGATGAAGCTATTAAAACAAACAATTGAGGTGAAGTAGATAAGTTCAGGGCGACATTTTGACTTGTCTTGGTGCGATAGGCAGCTGGCTTTTTTTACTAGTAAAGCCATTTGAGCTAAGAAGGTATTTGTAAAAGGCTTGTTCACGACAAGATAAATAGTTATAGAAAAAAAAAAAAAAATAAAGGAATCTCTTGAATTTACCAAATATCGTCAAATATTTATTTTTGGAATTGTAAATTTAAATTTTTTTCGTTCTCAAGATAATGCACTTTACAAATGCACTGAATATTTATTAAAATACAACATTTCATTTATTTGTTTAAGTAGAACATAGGGAAAATATTTATTTTTGCACTAATGAATGAAAGATAGATACACTTCGGATTATTTGTTTATTTTGTGCGATAAGAAAATTTAAACTTTTGTATAGAAAGATCACATTTTGATGATTTTGTAAAATGAATCATTGGTTGTTTGTTGTGTAAAACTAAAATCTTATAAATTTTAAAATTTGATCTTGACTTTGAACTGGTAGAACATCAAAATAAAACATCTGAGTCACTAGTTAATGAAAACTTATTTTGTAAACTTATCTTTAGAAATAATAAAAAGTATATCAATAAGAGCTGTAACGTTGCGAAGGCATGTTCTTTAAGGGGACATATATGTAGGTTACAAATATAAAAAAAAAACATTTTTTTCGGGAATTTTTTTTTTATAGAAGGAAAAAAGATATCGTTTTCAAATTTTGCACATATATTTATTAACATTTAAAGAATACAAAAAAATTGTTTCAGAATTTTTGAAGCTTTTTTTTAAAAAGAAGATTTTTTTTAATAAAATGCCGAAAAATTGACGGTGTGCTGGAGTCTGGAACATCCTAGGAAAAAATAAAAAAAAAACAAATTAGTCCTTGTTTAAGTGGCCACCGCCTGAACTAGGATAATTTCTATCAGCCGAAAAAAAACAAAATGGCGGCCATTTAAAACAAAAATCGATTTTCGAGGTTACAAAATCGGTCGCCATTTTGTTTTTCTTCGGCGGATAAAAATTATCCTAGTTCAGGCGGTGGCCACTTAACCAAGGATTAATTTGTTTTTTTTTAGTTTTTCCTCAGATGTTCCAGGCTGGTGATATCCTGCACACCGTCAATTTTTGGGCATTTTTAAAAAAAAAAATCAAATAACGTCAAAAACCGCTTCAAATCACAACATTTTCATTTCTAAATGCTGACAATTTATCCAAGAACACTATACTGTGTAAGAAATAGCACAAATCATTGACTTTCACTACGAACTTTTGCGTTTAATCGCAGTTAAAAAAAAAAAATGAATTGGCCATTTCAACTCTTGAAAGAACTTTGGCAGAGCTTCTTATGATCAAATTCAAAGAAGTTTTATTCTCAAAGAAGCTTTACATGGCGTTATTTACTCTCTGAGACTTGTCCCTGTCTGCAGAAAAATGATGCAGATGACTGCCGATCAGAAAAATGAATTTATTCGAAGAAATTTTCTGTGTTAAGCTAAGGTTCGAACCTGGGATCGAATTGTCCACGTTCTTTTTAATGCACTCGATCACGGCCTCCGCGATAAAGCAGTTCAATCGTGCTGGCAAAATTCGAGTACATTTTCCTCGTAATCATGTACCTTCTAACACGTGCGTGCTCAACATAATCAAACAATTCTAAGAATATGGCTCAGTGCAAGATGTGAAAACATCGAAACGACTTCGCCCCGGACGTTCGACCGAAAATGGCGACGCTGTTAACGAAAGTGTTGAAATCGATCCAAGCACCTCGATTCGTCATTGTGCTCAAGAACTCAACCTCTCCACCTCCGCACTGCAGGGAATAGTCAATATTTACGACCACGAAGTTGTAATTGGTGGTAGAGAAATTCGTGGATGAGATTGGATAACACTTGCCTCAGACTTTAATTCATATGTTTCTAATTCAAGGCTTCTACCACTCTTAGAACAATCTGCATATACATATATCGCTTGGATGTCCCTTCTCTCCCATTAATCTATCAACCCATTTCAAAATAAAGGCATACTGGGCTAGATAAGTTTTACACCTGAAATCCCTGGTTCAAGCAAAAAATAAAAGTTGTGAAGACACCGAAACGACCACGCCACGGACGTTCGACCCAAAATATTGACGCAGTGAAGGAAACTGTTTAAACTGTTACCGTGCTCTAGAACTATACCTCTCCATGTCCGCACTGCAGCGAATATTGACGAAATATTTGGAACTGCATGCACACAAGGTCCAATTGACTCAAGAACTTCAGCTGGTGGACAACCAGCCACGCCCTTCGTTCTCTGATTGGGTCTTGGAAAACATGATTGGCGACTGTGAGTTTATTAAAATAAAATCATGGTTTCTGAAGAAGCTCATTTCCTCATTAAATGCGGCTACGTAAATAATCAAAATTGACACATTTGTGGATCCGAAAATCCACGAACGATTTAGGAGATGCCAATGCAATCATTTAGAGTGAGTATTTAATGTGCATAGGACCGTCCTTTTTCGAAAATAACGAAGGTACTATCTTCGTTGTAGTACCATCAAGGTAGAGCCGTTACAGTCAATGGAGTGCGATACTGAGGCATGATAAATAATTTTTTTGTGGTTGGAAAGGGAGTATTTAGACACAGACGATCACTATCTTTAACAGATTGTTGCTAAGAGCCATACAAGTCGTGAAATACAGTGCTTAACAAAAGTATTCGGAATTGATAATCTTTTGGAATTAACCACAATTATTTTTTAAGAAAAACAAATTCTGTCAATCAAAAATCACTTCAGTTCTTTTAACAGACACGAGAGGTATTATTTATATTTCGGGAACTGGCAACACTAATTTCAATAGCTAAAATCTGGCATCACCATAATAAAGTTTGACATTTGTTAGCATAAATGTACTCACAACGTTTTGATGTACAAGTGCTATTTGTTTTGTTTACAGTGAGTTAAGAAAATCAATTTGTTCAAATAAAGGAATAGTTTAAGAGAAGGTTTTCTTTGGATGATTTTCCACAACTTTTGACGTGGATTTTCTCTACAAGATTGTGTCGATGAACTCAGTTCTTTGTATGACGATAAAACACCATCAAAAATCACGTGGTCGTAGTTCGGTCGCCGACGAATTCCGTGAAGGTCGTCCAAAATCGGTTATTGTGCCATAAATATCAATGCAGTACGTGAACTAATAATGCAAGATCGTCATGTGATATATCGTGAGATAGAGGACGTTAGTTCCACATTTGATTTTGCATGAACACTTATCTGTAAGAACATTTGCTCTCGTTGGATACCCCATAATTTATCAATCACTCAAAAAAAGCTCATGATTAAAAATTTCAATCGTGGTGCTTCAAAAGACGTGTATAAAATCGTGACAAGTGACGAATCACGGATATATGTTTATGAGCCGGAAAAAAACAGCAATGGACCGTGTAAGTATTGCAAGACGAGGCAAATCCAACAAAAGTTGTTCGCGCATGTAGCACTGCGAAGCAAATGGTCGGCTGTTTCTTCCACCGAATGGGTCATGTGGCCACTGTTCCGCTTGAGCAACGTATGACGGTCAATTCTGAATGGTGCACGACCATTTATTTGCCGGAAGTCTTCGGAGAAATTCGCAAAACCAACCGCCAAAGACGAATCTTCCTCCATCATGACAATGCGAGCTCTCACACTTCTTGTCGAACATGTGCATTTTTGAGCAGTCAAAACGTCGAATTGATGAGTCATTCTCCATATAGTCCTGATTTAGCACCCAATGACTTCTTCTTGTTCACGAATATCAAAGGTAAACTGCGTGGTCAACGATTTATGAGCGCCGCAGAAGCAGTTGAAGCGTTCAAAAACCACGTTTTGGAAGTGTCTCAAGAGGAATGGAAAAACTGCTATGACAAATGGTTTGAACGAATGTAAAAGTATATTGATCATCAAGGGGGGATATTTTGTAAAACAATAAAGCCATTTTCATTTATAAATTTTTGTTATTATTTGCTATTCCCGAAATGTAAATAGTACCCCGCGTATGTTTACTTTTAATAATAACTATTAAATAAAAATTAAACTAACAAAACCTACAAAAATTCACAAAAGTATTCGAAATATGTTGAGTAACGCCCCTTTTTTTAAATATATATTTATAAATTCCACTTCATATTGCAGCAGATTTTGTAAATTGAGCTTGTCGTCTACTATTGAAAAAAAAAAAAAAAAATTAAAATTTTTTGATTGCGTGAAGAAGGAAAAACACATAAAGATAATTCCAGTTCTACAAAAAGAAGCACTTCTCGACTATTCATAGTATTTCAGAAAGAACACGCTGCGTGTTGGACAACAATCAGGCAGGTAAAAAAAAACCTGGTACTCGCGATAAGTCCATTATAATACGGAAAATTAAAAAACAGCCTGGAACATCTACCGTAGAGGCTAACAGAAATCTTTCCGAATATCACGGTATACATGTAAATAATGAGTGTTCAGAGGACTCTTAGAGCTGTTGGTTATAATGGAATAACTCCCCGAGTTAAACCACTAAGAAGTGAAAAAAATCGTAAGAAACGCTTAGAATTTGTGAAAAAATATAAAAATTACAACAATGCCTTTTGGTCACGAGTCTTAAAACAAAACCATGAATCAAAATTAAACCTTTTTGGACCGGATTGCGGAAATAAAGTATAGAGAATGAAAAAATAATGAATTGAACTCAAAAAAATACAAATGTCCTTCTGTTAAATATGTAGGGGTTAACGTTATGTTATGGGGGTATATGAGTACAAATGGAGTTGGCAAAATCCAGTTCATAACTGACAGAATGGACCATCCGCATACTGCTAAAAATACTTGACTTTGGATCCTGTACAATACGTCAAATATTTTTTGAACACCTCCTCCGGGTCGTCGGATCTCAACTCGATCGAACGTTTATGGGCGTATTTGGAGCGAAAGCATCTTATAACATCAAAAGAATAATTAAAACCAGTTATAACATAAGAATCAACGAAAATTTCATCAGAAAGAACTCGGAAGCTGGCTCTGTCCTAGCCAAATCGCATAAAGAAGGTTATTAGATAGAAGGGACACGATATTAAAATTTCGTTATCATTATTGTACTAGTTTTGGATATTTGAAGTTGAATTCCGAATACTTTTGTGAGCTATTTTTTAGTATTTTTTATTAAGAATTTGAATTTATTTAGACCTTTATTTTTTTTACTAAATATCATATCGACATTACAAATGTGAAGTTGCGAATCTGAAATGGGCATGGATTTAAACGAATACTTTTGTGAGGCAGTGTTATCGAGTTATTGCGCACGAAGTTACCTGATCGAGTAATTTCATGTTTTTCAGACACCAATTGGCCAACAAGATTTTGTGATTTAACAAAGTTAAATCGCCATCGCCGAAATAGAGTTCCAATTATGCGTAATAGTGCTCGAAAATTTCGAAAAAAGGATTCAGGTCTGCAAACCAAGCTGATGTGGCGATTTAATAGATATTGTAGTTCATATAAAATTTTCATGTATTTATCTTCTTTATAATTCAATAACATTTTAATTGACATCCAAGCAATTGCTTATTTCAAAAAAAAAAAAAAAACAAATTGTATACCTCTTTTTGATGTTATATTACAACATACTTCGAATGAAATATTGAGAAATTAATCAACTAAAAAAGTTTCAATACAAAAAGAAGACAAAAAGTTAAAAAAAAAAAAACAGAATAATAAGAATAAAAGCACGAACAGTTAATTTCAATTTAAGCCAATTAAAGCAATATTCCTACACAAACACTCAAATGTTCAAAGATCTTTGGGCTGACAGAGCAGAGCATTCATGTGGATGCATATGATGCTGAAGTGATAAATTCTCAAGACGATTATCAATAGACGTTAATAGATTGAATGTTTATAACGATAAAAATTTTAAAAATATATCTTGCGTTCCTATACTAATCGCTCTTAAATAAGCGGAATTTCAAAAATACAACTTTATGAGATATAGCAAAACTAAAGCTCATAAATAAAGCTATAATATACATAAAACATCAATGAATACTACGAGATAAAATACAAATTCTATCAATTTAATCAATGAAAATTTATTTCCACAACATTTCATTTATAAAGTTGGTAAAAAATCATTACTTTCAATGAAGAAGTGTAGATAAGATGAAAATTTTGTAAAATTTATTAGCTTAGTCTGAGAAATTGTTATATTTTGTATCTTCAATATTAGCTGTTTTCTTTTCATCCCTTGACTTAGATCTCAATCGTGCTTTGCATTAAAAATACAAATTACACATAATTTAAAACAAAACTTGTCTCTTTTCATAAATCCAATCTGAATACATATTCAATTAGTTATTTTTTCCATTAAGATCCATGTTTCTTGTCACATTTTACTCACCGCCACTGTTGTTTATACTCAAGTACTAAATCTCTTCTTGCCGCCATTGATCATCATGCATTTTCCTCCCCATACAATAATAGTCCAACAATTTATCACCTTTAAATATTTTTCTGTCAGTTTTCCCGTTGTCGTACAGTTGTTGTCGATTATGAGTTAACATGAAAATTTATTATAGATGTGTGTCGAAGAGCGTGGATTCCTTATCGCTAAGACAAAAAGTGGGACACAGTGAGGGCGAACATTTTTTAAATTCAATAAATTTCATTCACTGGTCATTATGATCATTTGATAATATTGAAGCTTTAGCTCTTACTTTAAAAACAGCTAGTTTTTTGAAAGGTTGATATAGGTGTATTGATTTGTTCCCAATCTTGATATCAAGATATTTATAGATAAGATATTTATCTATTTAACTTTAAGATATTCATAAATAATCGATTTATTTAAACGAATAATTGTTTAATTTAATCGATTTATTTAAACGAATAATTGTTTAATTTAAATTTTCTAAAAAAATAGTTAAAACTTGTTAGGCATGTGTATATTGTATAATATCAAAAATTATAAAGGTTTTATAACTTCAACGGCGAGATTTTGTATAGGGGATACGCGTGGTTTCCATTCGATTTTCAAAAATTTCAAACGTAGAGTAAGTACTTGGAATCAAAGCTGCAAAGAAGGGCAAAATTTAAAATGTTTAGATCGATTTTTTGTAGAATTTTTAGAGATTTAATAATTTTTCTATAGACAATATTATATGAGAGGCAGCCATGGTTTGCATCCAATTTTGACAAATTGTAAACTTAAAGTGCATATTTGGAATCAAATATTATATGAAAAATTTAAAAATCTCAATTAATTTTTATGGAGTACTTATCCAGTGAACTAAGGCCACCGTTTTCGAATTCATTTATGAACCTTTAAAGGTAGAAACGTTAATTTTCGGCACTCATAAATGAACCCTTCTTGTATTATTCGCCGGACTAAAATGCCTCTCAAAAATGAACTTTATTTTGCTCGGAAATTAACCTTTTTTTAACCAATCATCGGACGAAAATGCCTCTCAGAAATGAACTTGTTTTTCCTCGGAAATGAGCTCAAAAAAGAATCATAGAAAAGTAGCAGTACATCTCTCTTCTTATGGCAAGAATCAATCCGCACTGGTAAAAATGTTTATATGACGATTGTATGAAGATTAACATTTTAATTTTCTATTATAAAAATACCAACAGAGATTAAAATTCTTCATTTTTTAACTCATTTTAGAATATAAAAAAGTAATATTTATGATTCATTTCTGAACTCATTTATGAACAAAAATGTTTCATTTATGAGGAATTTTTACCTATCAAAATGTTGAAATAATTATTCTTCTTCGACTTAAAATGAGTTGTTTCAATTTCGCAAAAGAAGTACAGTTTTTATTTATGGGAAAAGTTTTCACGAATTTAATCTTCTATAGAAAGCATTTTTAAGCGACAAAATAAAAATCAAAACTTAAAAACAAAAAATATACCCATAAAACTCTCATCTTCGCTTATGGTTAAGTAGATTTTGATATAGTCACTTTGTAAGGGAGGAAAAGGGTCTTGGTTTTTATCCGATTCAAAATTGACCTTCCTATCTTAAAAATAATCTAACATATTAAAATTTATCTCCGATAGCTTCGAAATTACGGCTGTTATTGTCAATAGGGACAAAGAATAGACGTACAGACAGACATCACTATGTAAAATATTCTTTTCTATTTTTGGGTACGGGCTTCAAGATTTTATTTGAAGTTTTTGGATCGAATTCAATGACGTGCGATATAACCGATAGGGAATGAAAATATCGTCCGAATCAACACAATGCTTTCGCATTTATAGGGGGACTCTAATATTAAAAATATGTTTTTTTTCTACCAAAAGATTGGTACTACTCCCTTAAGAGTAGAGCAGGACAGTTAGTAGTTCCGTCTAGGAGCTAACAATTAAAGATTACATCTGCGACTTCCCTGTGTTTTTCAAGAGTTTGCATGATAATCAACATCAACCGATCAGTATAAGGAGGTTCAGATTGAGACTGTCAGAACCGGGAAGGCCGCGTAAAGCGAAACGAATGTATCTTCGTTGTACGGCTTGGATACGCATTGAATGAGAGCAATATAAAGGGGACCATACCTGGCTAGCATAAGCAAAGACAGGCCTTACAAAAGTGAAGTAAAGAGATTTTGTAACGTATTTATAGGAGAATTGTCCCGACCAATGTTTCACAAAACCAAGTATAGAGTGGGATCTATTTATGATGTTATCGATATGAGACCAAAAATTCAGTTCCTTGTCGCATATAACACCTAAGTCCTGCGAGGAATTTACTGTGGGAACTGGCTTTTATAGTATGTAATAAGTTTTTGAAGAAGATTGTTGTCACTTTCGTGAATATGTGAAAGCTTGGCATTTGTTCACGTTGAACACGACAAAACCTTTTTTTCGCACCAAGTGAACAAACTGTTTAAACCATCTTGAAGGCGGTTAGAGTCAGCGACGGGGCTGTAAGAAAATTTGCCAAAACCCAAATGCCCCAAATTCAAAAATTAGCAATCACCCAAAAATTTCAGGTCTTCGTACATTGTGACTGAAAGCCAAAAAAAAAAAACAAAAATTCAAAATCGTCCAAAAACTAAATGAACCCAAAAGTAAAAATGAACAATGATCCAACTTTTTTTTGTGTTTGCTCATTATGAATAGTTTCCCGAAAACAGAATGAACAATCATCAAAAAATTCAAAAATATTAAAGACATTTTAGTTTTATAAGTTCAGTAAAGGATTGGAGTCCAAAGTTGGGAAAATGGACCCAAAATTAAAAAAAAATTCCTGCAAAAGTAAGCGCTATGGATCTAAAAAGAAAGGTTATGCTATTACCTACTCAAGGAACTATTAACCATAAAAATCAATGCATTACTTTTGAAAATAATTCATTTCATAAATTAAATATGTACACTTGACGGTTACGAAATAACCAACACGTAATAACCAATTTTTACGAAATAATCAACACGTAAGTAAAAGGAAAAATCACCCAAAACAATTGTGAATAATTATTCATTATTATAATTATAATCATCCAAAATACAATAGGAAAATCGAAATATTTGGGGCGATTGTTCATTTTTGAATTTTTGGGCGATTGGGTTTTGGGTGATTGTTCGTACAGCCTATCGATTTTACGTACCTTTATATAGATTTTTATATCATCAGCAAAGACATAACCCAGCAGAGAAGTGGACCAAATTTGAAATAGTTCAAAAGTAGTTCAAAAAAGAGCCAGTCTAGGTCTACTACAATACCCTTTTACATTGAACGAACTGACGCTCTTTGCGGGTTGATGCCTTAGGAAAAGACAATTGTCACCATAAACACTCCTTTTCCCCATATTTGAATTAGTTGCATTAGGAACATTTTTAAACTGGTTGCTTTCGCAGTAGCCTGAAAGTGGTTCTTTTTTAACTAGTTTTAAAGTGAACATTTTAAAAGTGTAAAAATTAAGTTTACTGGAGCAAAGGTCCTAAAGACCTGATTTGTACGATCTTTTCCATCCACAAGATTTATTAAAGAAGAAATTTTGTTTATAAATGTCTCAAAAATATTTATTCTATTTTTTTTTTATTATTTTTTCTAATGCGCAGCAAATTTTAAAAAATAGCCAGAACGCGTTTATTTATTCAATAATACTTTTGAAAACAAAAGCAAAGTGAACTGTTCTACACTGAACGCCTTTTGTACTTTTTCAGAGCTACTTCGAACTGCGCTAGAAATTAACTAGTTCACTTATTCAATTGACTCCAAAATAATTGCTGGGAAAGATTTGAGTCATTGATGAAACCCTCTACATCGGTAATTGTAAAATTAAATAATATGGGACCAAGGTGGCTACCTTGAGGGACACCAGAAGTGGCTGTAAAAAACCCTGATTTGGAAAATCTAAAGATGCTATTATATTGACGGTTTTCAAGGAAAGATTTAAACCAAGCAATAAACTGCTGCTGAAAGTCAACAGCTTGGAGCTTAAGAAGGAAAGCCAGTAGGGACTGCTTCAACTTCATAACCGTTTTCCAAGTAACCTAGAGTATTATGTTAGAGACAAATTCTGTAAGGTTGGTGATAGTCAATCTTCCCTTGAGAAAGCCGTGTTGGCTAGAGGAAAAAATAGATTTGTAGGAAAAAAACATAATGTCGAATATAATACTTTCGAGAATTTTGGGTGCGCATGACAGTTTTGCTAACGCTCTATAATTTGAAATATCATTTCTTGGACCCTTTTTTATGCAGAGGTATTATTCTTACGAATTCTTCCATAATTTCGGGAAAACCTGACTGCGAAATGGAGAGCTGGAAAAAAGCTAAAAGAGGACGGGCTAACATGTAAGTGTTTGTAAATTTTTTTCAAAACAATAGCAGGCAGCCCATCGGGTTCAGGAGAGTAATCGTCCTTTAAATTTCGTAACTTTTTTATGACATCGAAAAGTGTACGAGGGCCGTTTGATAATTCCGTGAAAAATGAAACAAGGAATAATTTTTACAGCAAAAAAACGTTTAATTTCTCAAAATAGTTTCCTTTTAGCTCGATACACAATTTTTTGAACCCATCCGAAACACACGTTTTCGGAAGGTACTCAAAATAGGCCTCTATTTCGGTGATGAGCTTCTCTCTGGTGGTAAATCTCTTTTCGCCGAGCCATTTCTTTAGGTTTGGAAACAAAAAATAGTCACTGGAGGCCAAATCTGGAGTATATGCTGGATGAGGAAACAATTTGTACTTCAATGCATGGAATCTTTTTGATGGAAGGTAATCGATGTTGATTATACCGCGTTAATCACAAAATACTGTCGCCATAACCTTTCTTTCGACAGTAGTCTATTAACAGATTGTAGTTGACAGGATAAGTGTTGCATTTAAAGTTACTACGCAGGAAATTAAAAAATGCACTAACTTCCCAAATTGTCCTCGTAATTATAATCGAAGTTAGCGACATTTGGGCACAATTCCTTAGAGAAGATAAATATTCATTATCCAGGTCATTATTGAAGCTGGTGAATGACTGACTGAGGAATTTGGCAAAAAGATTTGTGATTTTTTAGTATCAATTCAAAGTCTTATTTTATTATAAGACATAACGGGTAATAAAAAATGACCCAAAAAAAAAAGCCTCCACATAATTCAGATCCAAATTAATTTTTCATATTTTATTAGTACTTAAATATTTTAAAAAAATTTTCCCCATACTCTTGACACATATAATGATATCTCCGAATTGTCTTCTAATTTAATTAATTTTTTAATTTGTTAAAAAAAATTTTAATGAAAGATTTTCAAATTGCTGCTAATATATTGGGCCATTTAGCACCTAGTCAACCATATTAATAAATATACATATATATGTATAAGTATGTGCACAAAGATGAAGAGAAAAGACACAAATCATAAAAATGAAATAGCAAAAGATCAGAAGATTCACAGCCAGCATACTCAAGGAAAAGTGTGCCAGCCTGCACCCCGCCCATTTTTTATGATCAAAAAAGAGAAATACAAATTAAAAAAAAAATAGAAGTTGAAGAATACTTTCATGTTTGGCTCAAAATAAATATTTGGAAAAAAAACAGGTCAAAATTTCCGCTGCTTGAAAATCAATGGGGGAAGTAGTCAAGACACTTGGCTTTTAGACAAGCACAACACACTCTCCAACGAATGGAACTGATCTTCAGACAAACACTTATTTTCGGTTATTAAACAATGATCATTGATCATTGATCATTTGATACTCTTATAAATACTCACCAAAAAATACACACGCTGAAGAGCGTTTTTGATAGATTTTTTTAATTTATTACATTTTCGATTAATGCCTTTAACATTGGGGAACTTTATTGTTCTATTTAAGTGTGTCCGCCACGGCAAAGAACCTGCAGCAGTCAACAGTTCATTTTTCAAAAATATGCGTCGGCTGCAGATTCGACGTTTTTGAATAAATCGTGCTTGGAAAACTATCGTGCAGAAGTGCCCGCATACGTTGGAGGTTTCATTTTGGTTTTCTATTTCCGCCGATTTTTTACGAAAATAGAAAAAGAAAGAAAATCAACAATTTGATTTGATAGAAATAAACAAGTAAACATTTCAGTGCTTGAAAGAAGGGTGTCTAGGATGGATTACAGCTTGAGTGACCCCAACTAAAGCATCTGGACAGCCTTTTAAAACGTTTCTTTCTGGCTTTTATTTGGTTTTTGCGGATTGTGTGTGGCTGGTGGTCGTTTGTGTACCAAATTAAAAATATTTGAAAATAGTTTTTTGGCCTATTGCCAGAAAGACGTTTCTCACTGACAAACATTTTGGAATTCAAATTGATTTTATTCGTTAACCATTTCTTTTTGGCATTTTTATGTGCATCATTTGGAAAAAAAAAACAATTTTTACTGCGTCATTTTGTCTGTTAAACCGACTACATTTTATTACACACGTTTTCGAAATGAGTTGGAAGTATTTTAATCGCTGTGTAAATATTTGTAAATGAGATTTATTTACAACTAGCATGATCGATGATGTTATTTCAACAGGTGGTTGGGTTGCATGCGACGGCGACGGCGATGGCGACTAAACAAACGTAGACGCTTTTATGCGCCAAACTAAATCTTTTTGTGTTTTTAAGATTTTTTTTTTTTTTTTTTTTGCTTTGAACCAAGGATTTCAGGTGGAATACCTATTCAGTCAAGTCTGCCTTGGTTCGAAATGGGGTGATAGATTAGTGGGAAGGAAAGGGCAATCAAGTGGAACACGTGTAGGATGTTCTAAAGGTGGTAGAAAGCCAAAGAAACATGTGAATTTGAATCAGAGGCAAGTGTTATGCCTTTACCTCAGCCAATTCAAGTTATAAGGCAATCTCATCCACAAACTTCTCTACTATCAACTACAACTTTATGTTGTAAATATTGATGAATTTTTAATTTCAGTTGATTAGAAATGAGGATAGAAAATTTAGAAAGGTTTAAAGCGAAGGACCATGGCCTGGCCGGGAATCGAACCCGGGACCTCTGGGGTGGCAGTCGAGCACGCTACCAACTAGACTACCGAGGCCGCATTATTTATGTTGAAAAATTTTAGTTTTTAAATATTGGTTAAAAAACTAACGCAACAGAAAGTGTGAGAAAATCCAGTGAATTCCCAAAGGGTGTCAATGGTGGGCTCACCAAATTAACTAACAACGCCTTAATTTTAGCAAATTCACACCCTAATGACAGCTGCTGTTTATCCAAGAGAACCCAATTATAAAGCTTAATCACATTTTCCATAAGCGCCATAAACAGTCAATAACCATAACGGTTAACCAAAAATATGGGTTTTGAAACTAAAACTCCCCAAGCATGACGATCAAAATCATTAACAACTTAACGATGTTAAGCTTCATTAACTATTTGAGTTGCTCAAAAAAAAAAAAAAAAAAAAAATTATAAAAAAATTACAGTAGCGTCTGTTATATTGTGTTCAATAAAATGATGTTTATTGCTTAGGTCAGGTCAGTAGCCCGGGTTTTTTTTTTGGGATTAAGGAGGTTGTTTAGATTACAAAACGGAACATTTTCCATGTCAAATCAAGCACATTGAAAGTGTTTTTTAATGTGATAAATTTTTTCTAAATTTAATATAAAATGCACCAAATTAATTAAATAATGTTACTTACTATCTAGCTGTTTCGAGCTGTCAAATTTTGGAAAACATAGGTTTTAATTATTTTCTATATTTGTCAAAATAGTTTCTTGTAAAATTACAACAATTGCAATTTTTCCTTTACTTATACAGGGTGAATATTTATAATATAGGGTGTTTTTTTAGCTGCATGAGAAGTTTCGATGGTTGTTGTCTATGGTTTGACAGTTGACAATGTCAAACTGTGTTGACATCATGAATCATTTAACGCTAGAACAACGCTTCCAAATTGTGGAAATTTCCTTTGAAAAAAAAAGAAATCTGTTCGCGAAGTTCATAGAGCATTTCGTCCATTTTAGCTCATTTTAGATGTAGCTCATTTCTGGTTAAAGGTCTCCGTCAATAATCAAAATTGCCGTATATGGAGTGAAGACAATCCACATTTACGAATCACCATTACATTCATTAAAAATGACTGGTGCGGTTTACACTATCGGCTTCGAGCCATGCTGAATGATTTTTTTATACTTTGTTGAATAAAGTTTGGTGACAACTTTATTTCCAATAGCGGAATTCTGTAACTTTTTCGCAACTTCCAATCGAAATCGTAATTTGCGACTTTTTTCGGTTGTCATACCGAAAACGGTAGTCACTGACTTCTACACTAAGGGAAAAAATATAAAATTTATGCAAAAACTTTTTTAATTTATCCAAAAAGCGAGTCATTTTTGCACCAATAACGGATTTACTTAAATCGACTACGTAAATATTTAAAATTTATTTAAATACTTTTTTAATGAAATAAAATATTAAAATATTTAAAATAAAATTAATAAAAAGTTTATTAAAATTATGCACGAATATATTTAAAAATCTTTCAAATATTTACTATTTGAATATAAAACTATCGAATTTAAGGAAAATTTATATAAAAATATTGAAATTGAAAAACAATTTATTTGAATATTTCCCACGAGTCAATCAAATACCATTTGATGGTATATTTTATTTCATTTTTTACTTTTTTCGTTCTCTAATTTATGCTATTTTTGACAGTTGGTGCATTATTATGCCATCAAATGTCAAAAATAGTTTAAACTATAAAAATAAAAAGTAAGATAGAATAAGAAGGAAATTATGCAGGTCCAAGACATTCTTGAGAAAATACCGAGTTGTCATTCCACCCTACATAATTTAATCATCCATTGCACTCACCATCGCACTCACAAATCATATTTGCCAAAAATCCAGGCTATATTACTCTTGCAACATTAACTAAATGAGAACTATAAGACTGCAACTGCAAGAAATAAACTGCAGGAACAGAGTGCGATGCTGTTGCTGCTTGTCGGAATGTGTGTGTACGTATGCGATGATGTT
Organism: Pherbina coryleti; assembly: GCA_943735915.1. Lineage (NCBI taxonomy): Eukaryota > Metazoa > Arthropoda > Insecta > Diptera > Sciomyzidae > Pherbina > Pherbina coryleti. Next base: position 39,448,302 of record OX030950.1, read on the forward strand.
GCTGCTTGCTTGTGTGGAATATGTGTGTACGTGTGTGGTATAAATAAAATTCAAATACGGGAAAAAAACGAGTTGTAAGGAAAACATTTGATTTATCCACGTAAATATTTAAATAAAATTTATACTCAGGCGTGGATTATGGTATTATACGTTATTTCCCTTAGTGTACTTTGAGACAAATTTCGGTCGAAAAAGTTTACGAATTTAAGTGATAAAAGTGGCAGCACTACTTATTTATCGGTGAGAAATGGAATTTTTATTCAGTTACAAATAAATATTTAAATTCAAAATGGTCAAAGCAGCCGAAAAATTTTTGAATTTATTGCGTCCGTAACTCGATGAATGGATTGACTTATGGATAACTGGCTGCAAAAACGTACACAAAATAGTAAAGTTCATGTCTATGAATCATAAAACAATATTTACTTGATTTTCAGGTGATAGACCAGTGATTTTATTTCACTGTAGACGGTCGTCTAATAAGTCGATGAGCTCATGAGTTATATTTGGCGTGATGCGTTATAACTTTTTGAATTTTCTCAACTCCAAATCAAAAGGAGTTTCAACTCTTTGAAGAAACTATCGTTACAAATTCATTTCACGAACATGAGCTTCAGTCGCTAGAAGCGTAGCATCAATTTCCAAATAACTAAAAGCCATTTAAAGCTACAAAAAAATACTATACCGTTTCCAATTGTAATTCATGAGAACTCAATTGTAATTCATATTTTTCAATTGGAATTCATGAGATCTCAATTGTAATTCATCATTTTCAACTGCAATTCATGAAATCCTAATTGTAATTCAAATAGTATTATTATTAGGTCCAGAAACTTCAATGAAACGCATCTTGTTTTTTGGCATAGGTTTTTATTTTCGACGATTTGTTCTCGATGGGATTCAATATAGGAGAATATGATCCTAATCTCAGTAGTGAAACAGTAGTTCCTCTACTTTTTTCATCTGTGTAGTTTAGAATGATAGGGAGTATAGTCAATAAAAAGCACCAAATCTTCTAACTGGTTGCACACATCCTCTCAAATTTGTAGCAGATTACCAACCCAATCATTTGCCAATTCGGCATTGTATAGCCACGTTTTTGGTCCACGTTTTTTTGATTACATTTGATAATATTTGAATTATACTTAATAATATTTGAATTACAATTGGCATTTCATGAATTATAATTGGAAAATATGAATTACAATTTGCATTTCATGAATTATAATTGAAAAATATGAATTACAATTGGGATTTCATGAATTACAATTGAGATCTCATTAATTACAATTGGAAAAGGTGGAGAAATTGAAATTTGTTCTATTCAATTTAATTTATTAAAAAAACTTACAGATATTTTCGATTCGATTCGATTCGCAAGATTTTCGTCGCGATTGCGCGATTCGTTTCCGACAAACTTCCAATACTTTCACCGACAAAATTGGAAGAAAGTATTTACTGAATACTACTTTCTGAAAATTATCCCAAATAGAACTTTGTGACAACGAATATCGGCCGAAATTTGTTACAGAATCCCACTATAGAAGTGGTCCTGTTAATTGGCCCCCTCGTTCGTGCGACTTAACACCTCTCGATTACTTTTTATGGGGCTATGTTAAGTCATTGGCTTATGCCGACAAACCAGCAACTCTTGAAGCATTGATATGTTGACATATGTGACCCGGTCTACGAAAAGGGACCTTCGGTGTGAAAATATCATTTTTCACTTTTTTGGCGATTCGGATAGACTAATGTGTGCTCTTTCTAATGGCACATTTTCTTTCTCGAAAACTTGTTTTTACACCGAAGGTCCCTTTTCGTAGACCGGGTCACATATATTGAAATGAAAAAAAAAACAATCAGTTTCCATATATGAGGCATGTTTATTTAATTTGGTCCTCTATAATTTATTTGGACTAGTTTTTTAATACAACACCCATTAAGTGGCCGCTTCTATTCAATTTATGCTGCGTTTTCGAGCTCTTTTTCGAGCATCTCGGGCGGTATAGCGATGATTTCGGCACAAATATTGGCCTTGAGGTCATCAATGCTCTGAGGCTTGCTGGCGTACACTTTGCTTTTCAAATAACCCCACAAAAAAAAAAGTCCGTAGAGGTCAAATCATGGTGATCTGGGTAGCCAGTAAGGTGGGTCACCCCATATGGAAAAAAAAATATTTCAAAAGACCGCCCCTCATGTGAAAGCTTATGTTAAGAGGGTTTTAGTAGAATACAAATTTTTTAGTAGCATTTTAGTAGCATTTTAGGTGGACCCAAAATTGTCTTTTTTGTATAACTTCATCAGTTTTTAACTGATCGTAAAAAAAGTATATCGTTGGACTCGAATAATTCATCTTAAAATTTTTACCTTCGATTTCATTTGTGAATAGATATTTCAACTTTTCGTCTTATTTCCTCAGTAACCCCAAAACTTTAACTCTTTTTTGTAAAAAAATAAATGTTCGAAAAAAATCATTAAACTTTTCTGAAGAAATTTTTTGATTTCATTCATAGGAAAAAAAGTTACAGCGAATTTAATTTTCGGTCAAGTTTTGCTTCGTTTTTAGTATTTAGCTTTCGGTTCATCTTCGTTTGCCTTCGATGGGTTTAAAACTGGGCCAGATTTTGGTAAAAAGACCATTTGGGGCAGATTTTGAGTCCACCTTAAAAAAAATGTGTGTGCTGCAAAATCCTCCTTAACATAATAGAGGCCCATAATGGACTGCCCCTCATTTGAAAGGGGAAAATATGCCTCCTTTTTGAAATTCTGAAATTATGGTCCAATATGGGTCCATTATGGGTCTTTTGACATTTTTTTTGGTAACCCACCTAAGTTGCCAGTGAACGTCTCCATTTTTTGACATCACACGTCCAAGGAACTTTCTTTGCAGAAACTTTCTTTTCATTGTTCGATTTGCAGTGTGACATGGCGCACCATCTGTGTGAGACTAGTAACTTTCCAGACCTTTTTCACACATTTGTTGGCAGACATAAGGAGCCAACATTCACCGATATCGATTCCCATCGACTGTTTCGCCTTCTCTAAAGAAAAATAACGCAATAATGGTTTTGGCGCAAACACCGGCCAAGTCACTTTTTGGTCATGCAATGTGTGTATTTTAGTGTGTTTCATGGATCTCGTGTGGATTCTCCGTTAGCCAAATGCGTCAATTTTGCTAGTTAACGGCGCCAGAGAGTATGTATGGGCCTGTCGGTTATTGAAAATTGCTTCCAAAAATCATGTTCAGTGCTAACCACTCTAACGACTGTTTCGCCGTATTCCAAGCGACGTGGACTGTCGGCAATATTCTCAAAGTCAATTGTACTTTATCCGGAAACAAATCTATTTCATGATTGATAATCATCCTTCAAAATGCGGTGCAAAGTGATTTCACTGAAGCCAAAATACTGAGCATCGTGACAATACGACACATGTGAGTTCTCGGCAACATTCTCTCTTACCGCTTCAATCAGTTCATTAGAACGTCTTGGGTTTTGATGAACGACATGTGTCTCCCACTGTCCCGGGCTCAGCAAAATTCGACAACAAACGACAAATAATGTTGTCAGACGGTGCTTGTTGGCCACGATATTTTCGACGATAAGCACGTTGAGTTAACATAACTAAACGTCTATTTTCAATGAACAGCGTCACTATTTCGGCGCGTTGTTTCGGTGTCCAACGATTTATTGTTAAAATTGTGCTGATTTGACATTTCAAAAAACTGTCTACTCAAGACCAAAAATAATATATACAAGATTATGCCATGCGCATATACTGCCTACGTCATGATCCACACATTGTCAAAATCAGCTGTTTTTCACTGAGCAAAACATAAACAAACAGAACTGTAGCTGAAAAATAAATCGCACAGAACTTTTTCGCACTATATTTCGTCTATTCTTGCACGAACAGAAAATCAGTGAGAAAAACAGAGAAAGTGTCTTTTCCTATTTACGTCACGAAAGACCTAACGTCTTGAGCAAAACGGTGCAACTTTTTTTGCCTCTGTTGGCGTAATCTGATTTCTATTATTTCTGACTCAAGACCATCATCTGATAAACGTCAAAATTATTCAATGTTTACATACTGACTTAATATGGCGCACCCCGTATATGTTTCACTTGAAACTGCATGTTTTCATGGAGTTCTATTCAAATTACAGTTGACAACTTTCTTTCTAAGGATTAAAATAATTAAAAAATGTTAATTTCTTTTTAGGAATTAATGTATTCATTATGTATTCTTTTTTTTAAAAAGGATTCAGTTGGCTAGGTTATGGACACACCCGTAGGTTTTAACTTGAGAACTTTTCTTTACAGTCAACCTCGATTCTTTCCCTTGTCCATATCATTAAACTTGCTCCCATTCTTATCTTTATTCGCATGTTTGATCTTATACTTGGCTTACATCTTGTCCTAAACCTTATTTATTTTTTTGTTTTAATTCATGTCCAAATTCTTGACCTAGTTCTTGTCCAAATCCATTTGATAATTCTGGTTCCACTTCTTGTCACAATTTTTTTCCCATTCTGCTTCCAAATTCTTGTTCTAATCGTTGTCCAAATTCTTGTCCCAATCCTTTTCAGAATCCATGCCTGGATCCATATTCTAATCCTAGATCAAATCCTTTTCTCGTCTTTTTCGAGTCCTTATCCTTACCCGTTTGCAAATTCTTTTTTTAGTCCATGTTCAAATTCTCGACTTGTTCGTACCCATTTGATAATACTTGTCCCACTACTCATCTTAATTCATGTCCCAATCCTTATTTTAATTCTTGTTTTAAACATTTTCCAAATTCTTGTCGCAATCCTTGTCTGAATTCTTTGTATCATAGCTCTTGTTCGAAAACATAAACCCCCTTCTTGGTGATGAGCTTGGCTTAGTCATTTGCTCTTGTTTCATGCAAATTCATGGTCTTACTTGGCTTCAATCATGGTTGGGGTTATTTACTCGTATTTCATTTCACGCCACTGAATATATTTAATTTTAATACAATTGCAAAAAATTGGCGTAATTTTTTGATGGCCATGATCGTTTAATTTATTTAGTTTATTTATGTTAAGGTGAGGCTTCCTCCCATCTGGCATCATCCCCACTCAAGTATGTCTCTTGACTGAACTTGACTGCATTTCTGACAGCAGTTTTCTGCGTCACCAGTTCAACTAAACTGTTAATTCTTGACGGAATACCTTTTGTTGTTGATTTTTTTGTCATTGTTGTTATTGTTGATTGTTTCTTTGCTTGTTCGGCGAAAGCGTTGTAATTTGATGCTTTTGTTGTTTGTTTATTTTGTATGTTTATAAAAATATATCAAAAAAAAAAAAACAATTTTTCACGGTGAAGCGCAAATTTGATCTGCAACGCGAAAAAGCGTGTAGTTTCAAATGATGTTTAAAAAACAACAAAAGCAATAAAAAAAAACATCACGCATATTGGCAATAAAAGAAAATTACGTATTAATTGTTTATTTATTTACACAGCGGTTCTTACTACTCGACATTGTTTAAATGATATTTTTAAAAATGTGAAAATGTGGTATGTAGAAAATTTTATCGAAAAAAATATTTTCATCAAAAACAGCTGAGAAACTTTTTACGGAAAATTCCTTAGATATTTATAGAATTGACATGATTTTAATACCTATCAGGTTTTCAGTCATTATTAAGAAATATTCGCATTGTTTGAGTTCAATTAACCCATTTCGATACATTAGACATTTTTGGTCACACTTTTCAGTGGATGTATTTTGCATAAAAACGGGTCGGAGATAATGAAAAAACAATCTATTTGACATAAAACTGGATGAACTTTAATGTAGAATAAATTTCGGTTTGGAATCACTAATCCATGAAAACTGTTTTTATAAACTTGTGACATCAATAAATGATGTCATTCAGAACTTCAGTAGTGCTTTCGATAGATTCAAAATCTTAAAATCAGGTTGTTGAAATTTTTGGATTAAATTTGCTCTGCAAATGATTCTGTTGTTCCTGGATCGATCCTATAATTTACAAGAAAAATTTTTTCTAGCCAACTTTACCAAGTATGACATGTACGTACTCTAATTGATTAAATCTCTTAAACTAATTGATGTACTTCCGGTTTAAAACTGGGAAAAAAATTAAAATTTAAAAACTGATTAGAAAATCAAAAAGAGTAGTAAATCTTCTATAGAAAAAATTACATTCTTTATTTTATAATATTTATCTTCAATATGAAACACAATTTCAAAAAACCCTTCCGTCAATCTGGTGAATTCTCTAGAATCCCATATCTTAACAGCTAAACCTCAAATCAAAAAAATATTATGTGAACACGTTCATATCCCATAGAAGTACATATATGCCCAATATGAACGAATTTCAGAACCTTACTTTTTTTCGTTGTCCGCTTCACATGAGGCATTTCATACAGAGTTATGCTTTTGACCCAAGATACTTTGATTTATAAAGCATAATATAATAAAAAATTAATTGAGCCTGGGTAAACTTCTCCATGTGATTATTAATTGGACATACCTTAAGAAGTAAAATTAATATGTCATTTTGGCAGTATTGCTTGTCGAGTAGGTAATACGCTTGACTGTCAACTCAAAGATCGGGTTCGACTGTCAACCCAAAGACCCCGGATGAAATGTTATGTATTTTTTTTTTATAATTTTCATATCGGCCGATACCACTACTTGTGCTTAATAAAATCTGATCTTTTTGTCCTATTTTGCTTCGTTGTCAGGATATGGCATTCTCCCTCAATTTTGAAGTTGATCATATCGAAGGTTATGATAATGACCAGGGTTCGGACTTGAAAATTAGTAAATCGCAGTAAATTAAAGAAACAAAAAAACGCAGTAAAACGAATTTTTTCGTAGTAGTTTTTTTTTATTAACAACCATGTACGTAAATAAAATAAAAAAAAATCTAAATACAAATATAAACATAACAATATACTATATATTTGCATGTTGCAGAAATATAATTTTTTACGGATTCAAAATTAATACGACTATTAATTTAACACTTATGCTGCCATCTTTCTAGTTTATTATGTAATGGTATTAAAGGTTTAGTTATACTTGACGTAATTCAACGTTACATAAGAAATTGCCTGTGTTTCCTGTCGTTTGTAAGATAAATACAAAAATAACCCTACAAATGTTTCTTGAGAATAAATCGCAGTAGATTTGAAAAAACCGCAGTGACGCAGTAAAACAATCAATTTCGCTAAAAAGCGCTGTAGATCTACTGCAATTGCAGTAAAGACCGAACACTGATAACGAGGCTCTACCTGTGCGTCTCGTGTTTTGGTCCCTATTTGCTTCGTTCTCGAGATATGGCGTTTTTTCTTATATTTTAAGGGTATCATATCGATCGACACCTCTATCTATGCGTCTCGTTTTTGGGTCCTCTTTTCGTTATTTTTGGCCTATATGGCTACGTTTTGAAGATAAGGCAATTTTTCCTTATTTTTTCTTATTATTTTTTTTTCGAATCTTAGTTTTCGAGATATGGCGCTTATTCTAATTCTTGAAGTTACATTTTAGTATCTTTACTTGTGAGCCCCTTAGAAAACTACAAACGATTGCCTCAAATTTATCGATGCTGATGCATGGTGTACTTGGTGAGTTCGTTATGATTTACAGTTGATTTAACTTCATTGTCGTTCTATGGTTTGATATTTTATTTCATAACAAAACTCAAGAATTTTTCAACACCAACGAAAAGCTTTCAAAACATGTAGTGCTTGTTTTGTTGGCTTCGCTTCATAAAGAACATTTTTGTTCGATATCAAGGCTACACTGATATACACTGCACCACGAAAGTGCTCTTTAAAGACATCACAATTGCCTGTAAACTTCTAAGGTAAACTACTACGCTAAAAGCATCCTACACATGTTTCACTTGATTGTCCCTTTTTGCATACAAATCTATCACCCCATTTCGAATCAAGCCAGACAACACTGAATAGGTTGGTATAACACCTAAAAATCCTTAAAAAAGCAAAAAAAAACAAAACGGGAGCTTATTAAATATTTAACGTTTTATGTTGAATTATTTATGTCGAAGATTGAATTTTTTTTGTTGATAATATTTAATATTTTCATATTTTTTCTAAGAATTTGAAATGAATGAACTCAAAAGCTCGTTATTTTCTATCATGTCAAAAATAAGTTCTGATTTATCTTTTAAAACAATAGTGATAAGATTTCAGTCTTATCTGATGAATGTCAGTTATGAGCGATGAAGAGGAGAAAACAATAAATAAAATAAAAGTTTTTAATACTTTAGAAAAACGTGCTCAAAACAACTACATCTCTGAGTTTTGACGTGTATTTTCTCAGTATAAGCGTTTCACATTTCACCAGGGAATAACTGTGAAAAAAGAAAATAAATATTTTTCACCCTTCGTTACGTACCTAGAGTAAGCAGCTTAAAGATGACAAAAAGAGGGACTCTTGATTTCGGTAAGTTATTGTTTTTTTTTTTTATAAACAGAACAACTTGTTAAACAACTTTCTGCTCATTACACAGTGTGACGAAATCGACCAAAAAAAAAAAGCACAACCAAACTTTATAGAAATTCTTAAAGAAGGACATGTTGTGAGTCCATCGCACTTGATCTGACCTCTCAATGTCGTCACAATTTTTTTTAATTCGTTTTTAAAGTTGAAGGGTTCGATTTTTGTTGCGCCGACGTTCATTGAATTTTTACAGCTATTTGCCTTGTTGGAAATGAAAAACAAATTCCACTTCTTTTCAGTAGAATTTCACGTAGAATAAGGCTGTATAAAAATAAATACGCTAAAATACAAAATGAAGCGTGTAGCGAAGCAAATTCCTCAATTTTTCTTTAATTTCATAAAAAAATAAGTGTTTCTATAAATTTAAATGATATAATGCTGCATAAATGACATCTTTTTTTCACAAAAATTCATTGCACGTAAAAATACCTTTTCATTGAATACAAAACCATCAACATCGGTTGAGAATTGGCAAAATGGCGGGAGTTTTAAAGTTTTTTTTTTGTCAGAAAACACCGACTCCCATGTATATGTTGCTATCGTACAAAGTTCTGTCATTTTATCAAATCTTAACCGATTTTGGACATCTTTAGCTCATTGGAAAAAAAATATGATGAGTAACATACATCTAAAACATTGCAATATAGATCTTTGAAAAATATAAAAGTTCCTATGGAACGAATAAACATATTTTTACTTTCAACAGAATTGTTATATTAATGAATGTGTACGAGTGCATTAGACCGTAATGGAAAAAAGTAAGCTGCACACCGTCTAATCTGAAGAATTTTTTTAAGAAAATTTCGAAAAAAACAAAAACAAGCGTTTAAGCAAAGATCATATAATATAAAGATGAGTTACGTAGAACATTAAAATGAAACAAATAATTTTCAGACCAACACGATAGCTTTTGTGAGTGCGATATGAAAAAGCTTTTAATTCTTGCTTGAGAGAAAAGTTTTCCGTTTCTCCATGCCCTTCCTCTCCGCATGATCTACTTAACATCACTTGCTTGCATTCTCTTCATTATGATTTTGATAGCGAACGAGTACAGATGGCTTGTTTTATGCGTCGGAGAAAAAAAAAGAAAGTTTTTCTTGGTATTGAAATAGTCATTGAATTATTTCAATTGCATTTCTATTGTTTCCCTTCTTTTCTTACCACAGTATTTTGTTTGATATTGTGTGAATGTATATTTAATTGATTTATGATTTTGATATTTATTTCGGATTGAATTGATATTCAAATATTTCACTTAATACGATTTATATGATTTTGATGGTCTGCCCTGGATTTTATTTTTACATTCTATTACATATGATTGGATTTTTACTCAATTCTGTCAAATTGTAGGTAATCAAAATGAAATTTTCCGAATTTAAAATTATTTAAATTTTTTGATTTTGAGACACCCTTTATTCGTATGTGGACACAGAAATGCCATTAATTATATATAAATAATTATATATCAATCATATTATTAATAAATTATATAATTTAATCTATATCTAACATATAAAAAAGAGTTTTTGTGTGTAAATACGCAATAGACTCCTAAACTAATCATCCGATTAGCATGAAAATTTCTGTATAGAAGTTTTTTTGTACGGTGCGTGTTTTGAGGCTATCTACTTTGATCCGCCTTGAACACCAGAGGGCGCTATAGTACAAATTTTTTACAAAACCGCCTAAAACTCAAAAACCGCTCATGCGATTCGAATGAAAATTGAAATATAGTGGTTTTCAAGTAGGATGAGTGTTTTTTCGCTATCTTCTTTGATCCACCTTGCACACCAGAAGCGCTGTAGTACAACTTTTTGACCAAATTGCGTAAAACTATAATATGTCTACAATATATATATATATATATATATTATGGCATATTTTTTTTTGTTGTTTTAGGTTACATGCCATATGAAAATCAATTACAAAATATAAAATTTTTCTTAAATTTCTTAATTAATAATTTCTCAAAAACACTTACATTTCTTCAATACTGCGAAAATTTTGATCACAATGAAATTTTAGAAGCGAGATCTTTCCCTTAGCAAAACCAGTGCACCAAGATTTGTTAAATAAAGATTTTTCGTTTAACTAACATAAAAACAAATTTCGTCAATTTGACACCAAAAACATGAACATATCTTGAAAACTATGAAAAATTTTAGTGCAACGATATATTTAATACAACATCGTTGCTCAGAAATGAGAAAAAAACAATCAGAAATTAAAATTTGTGACTTTCGATTCAAATATCTGATTTTAACACATTTTACTGAAAAATTTTTTTTTTTGTCTTAAGAAACCTACCTTATTGCAAAAATACCTTTAGTTGAGTATATAAGTATATTTTCAATATTTTTTTCAAAAAGGTCTGAAATATTGGAGTTTTCCTAAAAAAAAGGGACAAACATTGTTTTTATTGTAAAAATAATTTAAATTCAAATTTGCAAATTTTCAACTCTTTTTCAAAAGCTATAACCAGGAACTGTAACTGTTATAAAGTTTTTCACAGAATTCAATTAATAATAGTTATTTTTTGACCGATTTCTTTTTGGTCAAAAATAAAAGTTAAAATTTGACTATTATTTTTTCGGTCAAAAATAATAGTTAAAATATGACTTACTTTTTCGGTCAAAAATATAAGTTAAAATTTGACTTTTATTTTTGAGTCAAAAAGAAGTGTAGTGATAAGCAAAACAAAGGTAGAGAAGAGAAGAATGAATAGAATTTATACTTTTGTTATGATTTATACTTTTAACCGAAAAAATAAAAGTCAAATTTTAACTGTTAGTATTGACCGTAACAGTAAAAGTCATATTTTAACTTTTATTTTTGACCGAAAAAGTAAGTCATATTTTAACTTTTATTTTCGACCGAAAAAGTAAGTCATATTTTAACATTTATTTTCTACCGAAAAAAATAATAGTCAAATTTTAACTTATATTTTTGACCAAACAAAAACCGATCAAAAAATAACCATTAGTTTTTTACTTTTTTTAAAAAAGTCAAATAAATAAAAAGCTTTCAAGATTATTATTTCTTAGCTAACAAGCATCACATTGCTTTCTTCAAATCTCGAAAAGACAAATTTTTTTCGCCTGACTTGTTAAATTGAAATTTTGAAATATAACAGAGTTATTTCAAATTCCCCCAAAAATTACAAACAGCTTTTGTGGTTCAGAAAACAAAGCTACCACTTGATTTTTTTGAAAAAAATTTTTTTTCCAATATTGTATTTTATTGAATTGCCACCTCAGAGTGATGTGGGGAAACTTTTAAACTGAAACGGACAGTGGACCATGTGCTTGGTGTCAGACTAAGTGTCTAATTAAAGTTTTGAACTTACTTAATATAACAACACGCAGGGTGTAACAGCGCGCGCAGGGAATCGCTAGTATATGTATGTATATAATATAATATAATATAATATAATATAAAATAATATAATATAATAAAATATAATATAATATAATATAATATTATATAATATAATAAAAATTATATAAAATATTATATAAAATAATATAATATAATATAATATAATATAATATAATATAATATAACATAATATAATATAGTATAATATAATATAATATAATATAATATAGTATAATATAATATAATATAATATACTTTAATATAATATAATATAATATAATATAAATATGTAATTAATATAATATACATATGTAATACAGTGAGGCCTCGATTTTCCGTGATTCGATTAACCGGCAACATCAATCATCCGTGAAAGAAAAAGACGATTTTTTTTTTTTGCTTCGATTTAAATTTTTTTTTTTGCATCGTTTAACCGTGATTACCTCTAGTATCCGGGATTATAAGCACAATTGTTTTTTCGATTTCTTTCATTGCATGATTTTTTTTAAAAAATTACTTAACAATAAATTCTTATGCTTGCTTTTTTCTCGCAAAATACTTTTTTTTTCTTATATTATTTAAACATGTACATTAAATGCTTGAATTTGTTACTGTAAAACTATGTAGAACAATATTCCTTTATTAATTAAAAAAAAATATATAAAAAAAACTACTAAAATTTGTTACTCAATTAACCGGGAAAATCGATTATCCAGAATGCTTCCGGTCCCGACCATTACGGATAATCGAGGCCTCACTGTATATTACCTTTTTATAACGTGCGTAGGGTATTTAAATACAAATCATGCCTAAATTTTTGTTTTTTTACGCAAGACAATTTAGCTACAATTCGTTTGCAGACACATCGTTTGTTGAGATCTTTCGTAAACTAAACAATTTCATGTGCTCTCTATGCTTCTCAATATTATACTCACAATGTCACTTGCTTATTCTCCCGCTCTCATAAGCTTTAACTCGTTCGCTCACTGACTCTCACAAAGCCTTAAAGTGGATTTATGATAAATCCACATTCGATTTTGACTGTGTCGCTGATTTGTATGGCCGTGGCGCATCTTTATATTATATGATCTTTGGTTTAAGTCTTTCTTCATATCTTCGGCATTTGCATACCTATCTTGTCCAAGAATGATATATCACTGTTTATATTTCGAGGCGTCCAAATTTTTTGCTCTAAAAGACATTCGGGTCGAGGACGCCTTACTTACCAGATTTCAACTTTTACAACATGAATTAAAAAAATAAATGTCAAATCAAAAAAAGTTTTTTGAGCCGTTGCCCGAAACCTTGAAAGTCCTCAATTCAATATTCATTTGCATTTTTTTATCTTTTAAATAAAACACAGAACTTTATTAGTGGTTAAGCTTTTGCTAAAAAGTCACTTTAATTATTTTAATAAGAGTGCCCTCTAGAGTGCAGAATATTTTACATTTTGACCTGCACTCAAAAAATGTTGAACTGTTCTTAGTCGAGAAAAGATCAGAAAAATGCAACATTTTTTCAATGATGTTGTGTTGGCTGTACTGTTGCTTACTTTTGAGAACAATTTTTATAATATTTATTTTGTCATCCATGAAAAAGCTCAAATTTTAATGAAATTTCAATGATAACATTTAATATTTTCGTAACATGTCACTGTTTTTGTTCATTCAGTTGGTAGCATTTGAGGCCAGAATTTAAAATCGTCGATCTTAAGAGTGAAAAATTCTGCATTTTTTCTTCTTTCAAGGTCAACATTGTCGAGAAAAGAACTCGATTTAATTTACAGGTCAGAATTTTTTTTTGAGGAAATAGCACATAAAAGTTAGAGTTCTCAAAGAGGGCAGAAAAAATGCAGAATTTTTTTGAGAAAAGTAAACGCCATAAGCGGCGCAACAAAAATCGAACCCTTTAACTTTATAAACGAATTTAAAAAAATTGTGATGACATTAACAGGTCAAATCAAGTGCGATGGACTCACAACAAGTCCCTCTTTAAGAATTTCTATAAAGTTTGGTTGTGCTTTTTTAGTCGTCACACTGTGTTATTTATTGATTTGATTTTTTAAGAACACCTTAACGCAGCCCTAAAAGAGAATAATCTATTAACTCTTCATTTCATAAATCTTATTGAAAGCAAACGGAAATACTTTAAAATCCACAAATTAAAGTCAAATGAAATTTTTTTAAATCTTTTTGAGCTCAAATTTCCGAAGCATATCATATTTTATTGAATTACATATTTCAGCATTGAATTGTTTTTGAGCGCGAATTTTGATGCTTTTCATTTATTTTTCTTGTCAGTTTTGATTGTTTTTTTTTTTGTATTTATTTTGTTGTGCATGCAAATTTTGCTGACAAGTGCATTCATGGGAGTTGCATTTATATTTAACAACAAGCTTGACAGTTGCGTGCTTGTCACATGCAGGCCGCATTATTTAATTGAGTAGCTACGAGTTGTGAAATTTTTTTTTTTTGCTAAACGCTTATTATTTGTTTTGTGCTTCCATTAAATTTTTAAATTCAATGACTAACTATTTTGTCGCTTATAATTTGTTATGCTTGCTTATTATTAATTGTATTCTTGTGCATTTAGTTGTAATCATTATCAGTGCTAAAAGAGAAAAACTACACGCTCTGTCATTGTGATTTTTAATTCTTCGGAAGCTCTGTTGACTAATTGTTATAGTTGCTCTAAGTTTAGTGGAGAGTATTTTTATAACAGTTTTACTTAGCTATGATTAAGGTTTGATAACATTTTCTTAATGACGGCGCATTTTATTTTCCCCACCCATTTAATTAAATGCCGTAGTTAAACGTAGTTAAAGAAGTTTTATGTTTTTATAAATCTTTCAATTTTAATTTCTTTCACTAAATTTCTTATCACATTCAATTCAAAGGTTTTTTACTTTGAAGACAGGTGGATTGATAAAAAATAATTAAAAAAGCTATATTAAGCTTGTTGTACCCTCTTATCACATTGTTTTTTTTTTTCTTCTGTTGAATAACAAAAGTTACTGATAAGCATTTTGGCGTTGGAATATTTCGCAATATAAATATGATTGATATCTGTTGAGAACAGAGAAATAAGAGAAATATAAAATAAAACGTCATAAAATGACTCTTTTCACAAGTATTGCTTCTCCTTACGTCTCCGACTTAGGGCCTATGAGTAAAGTACGTGGTATTCACTTATTTACTTTGGACTTAATGTAAAGTAGTTCATTGTGTTTTCTGAACTAGTTTTTCAAGTGGGTATTGTTAAGAGCCAAGCTATGGGACATTCTATATTTATAGGATCAAATATTGGAGATTTTATATCAGACAAAAAATTTTCTGTAACCTTACGAGAGGTGAACATTTTTGCAAATTTTGCAAAGGGGGAGGGGGAAGGGGGAGGGTTGGGGTGGGAAGGAGAGTGGAGAAGGGGTGAGTAATAGAAAAAAGGAAATCGACTTTTTTAAAGACGTACATCTTTGTCACAAGAATTTCTTTGACTCTTTGAATCTATGATATAACGTATATTTTTCATGGGAATTTAACAATCTTTGTGCCTTTGCCGTAAGGATGTTTTATCTTTGGGCACAATCTAACCAATAAAAGTCTTTGTGGCAAAGTGTATTTTCTTTGGTTTTACGATTTTTTTCCCTGAGTGTACCCTTTACGTAGCAGCTCCTTACAAAAAGAAGATATGGCCTTTGGTAGTGAAGGGTAATGATCACCGAGTCTTAAAGGATGTGCCGAGAAGCTATCTTCGGAGTCGGCATGAAACTAGTAGGTCCAGTTCTCGATCAATTGTGTACAAACATTTAATAAAACCCACAACATAATTTGATCATAAGACCTTCGGTCTAAGTCCTTTCAAGGGCTGAAATGGTCAGTTTATTTATTTGGTTTTAAACTCTCTGTGTAGACATGGCATTAGACAGCTGAATTTTCACTGCTTCCTTGGTTTCATGGCTAAAAAAAATTTTTTTTTTTTCGTTAAGTTCAAAGAACCACTTTTTATGAGTGGGAAATAATTCCACGCGTTTTTGTTGCATAAGCTATTACCTCCGCGACCTGACGACGTCTTAATTTATTTTGTTATTTTTGCCGAAACTCAAAGTACAAATCCCTTATTTTCGTTTAATAACATTTACCGCAGCGTATATATTTACCGAATAATAATTCCATGCAACGACGTTTCATAATTGTTGGATTTCCGATTTTGAACCGGCTGAATGGTATGCATTTTTTGTTTAATTTTGTCATGAAAGCTAAGAACCAGTACTTACTGGTGTATAATATTTTTTACCGCCTTTTCAAAGCGTGTCATTTAAAGACGATTGAAAGGATACATTTCAAGTATACTCACAAAGCTAGAAACAACAGGACTGAAGAGCTCCTAGTCCACATCAATCTGATTCACAGATTTTTGTGAGTACATTTTGCTCCAAAGATTCCTTCAAAACTATTCTCAAGTTTTTAAGACAAAATCGGTGATTTTATTCTGCTCAACTTCCGGTAATTAAGAATGAAGTTTTCATGGTGAAACTCTCAAACCACGCAGCAATTTGAGTTGATTCTGTCATATCATTTAATTTCCTTGAATTTTGTCTGCGAACTCTCTTGAATGTCATAAAAAAAATAAAATTTGCTCAATTGAATACCGCAGTTAATTGACAAAACAAAAACTGCTCCATTTTTTGCATATCAAATGACAATAGCTCGATCAGAGCTAAACAATCAAGTTAAATCAAAAATTAAAACTATAGAAAATATAAGATTTCATCGATTCTACTGTTTTATTTCATTTATTTGCAGCATGGACCTCAGTTCGGTGGTGATCGTGCAAATACTGTTTCTCATAATCTTTGGCAAAATGATGGCATTCGGTTTCATGGGCCAGGAAGAGCGCAAGTGTAAATATTTGCGAGTGGAGAAATTATTAAAAATACGTTGCTTCGATATGAATTTGAAGGAGGTGCCACAGAACTTGAAGTCATCGGTAGAGGTAAGAGCCTATGAGTAGAAGCTTGTATTGATCGAGATATTAATATTGATGATCTTTGATCATCTCTTAGATTGTTTGTTTGCTAATGTCTGTTTATATGTAGATTTTCACATTTAACCCCATGACTAAGTTTGGCTTAAGTTCGTTTTGGACGCGACGTAAAACGTAGATCAATTTACTTAAATGATTCTTAATTTGATTCCTCGTTTTGTGCTGATTGAATGTTTGGATCGCTGAATAGATGGAGAGTTTATATAGACCGAGCAGATTTTATGCACACGCAACTTATACATAAAAACCCCATGTTCCCCAACGTGAACCACAACGCCTTGTTTGTAAGACACATTAAATTCCACTGAAACTCAATTGAAATTAATTAACGTATAATGGAGCATTTTGTGTGTTGGCGAGTGTAGCATCTCAGATCTGCCTTAATGTGTATATGTGTGCGTTTCGCCTACTTCCAAGTGTGAGCTTAAATTATGTTATTGTTATCTTGTAATGTTAGGCGACGTAAGTGGCAACAATTTGAAGATGCTTATCGAATTTATTGTAAAAAGCACCCAGTAGGAAAATTTAGAGAGTTTTTTAGAAACAAAAAAATCTATGCAATTTTTCAAAAGCAAATTCACAATAAAAGAAGGTATTGGCTGTGTAATAGACACACCCATACGTTTTAACGTGACAAGGAATTTTTATCCTAGACCTTATCTTGTGCCTTCTCGTTTCTTTGTTCCCATATTTGTCCTCATCCTTAACCTTATCCTTTGGCTTAATTCTATTCCAAACTCTTAAGTTAATTTCTATCGAAATTTTTGACATTATCCTTGCTCGAATCCTTTTCCTAATCCTTGTCCCACATCTTTTCCTAATCATTGACCAAAATCTTGTCCTTAATGTGTGCTAATTCTAGCTCTAATCATTGTCCCATTTCTTGTTATAAGCCTTTTGCCAATCTTGCCCAAAGTATTATTTTAGATGTGTCTCTAAATCTTTGTCTTCATCATTTTCATCCTTGTCATATTCCCATTCCAAATACTTGTCTGAATTCTGGTCAACATTTTTGTTTTCACTTTCGTTATGAGGTCAAGCAACCCTTCTTTGATGTCGTAGAATAAAATTTTTCGTAGCACATCCAGTCAGCGAGTAATAATTTCATGCAACAATATTGCATTTTTGTTGCATAAGCTGTCATCTAATTGACCTGATGACGTCATAACTTATTTTTTATTTTTGACGTAAGGCAAAGTATAAATCCTTCATATCTGATTTATAACATTTACCGATGCGCATAAAATCGTTGAGTAATAATTCTATGCAACGCTGTAGCATATGTTTCATATTTTCGATCTTGTAGCGGCTTTCTCCGCGGTCGTACAAAGTCATAGATTTTATATCTATTTTTGTCATAACAGCTTATTACTGGCGTATTTTATTTTTAACCGTAGCACATTTAATTAGCGATAAATAATTCCATGTAACAAATTTCCATTTACGTTACTTAATCAGCTCTCTTCTCGTCCCAATGATATCTTTCATTTTTTTTTTTTTATTTTTGTTTTAAGTTCAAACAATTTACTTTTACTGTCGTTTAACTTCGTCGTAACTTTTATCATAGCACCTAAACTCAGTGAGTAACAATTCTATGCAATGCCGGTGCATTTTGGAAAAAATCCCTTTTTAAATTTTTTTGAAGGAGTTGGCTGTTGAATGTACACACCCGTAGGTTTTGACGTGACAGCGTGTTTTTATACTTTTCCCAATTCTTGTTCCTATTCCTCCCTTTGTTTCCAAACTTGTCCTCATCCTTATTCTTATATTTCTGCTAATAATTGTCCAAAATCTGGTTGAAGTCCATGTCCAACTTTCAAAACCCTTTGTTCGAATTCCATTTTTAATTCTTGTCCCAGTCTATGTCTCCGTCGTTTTCCTAAATCTAAGGACAAGATTGAAGTCCTTAGTTTAAACAAGTTTGCCCAAATCCTTGTTTTATTCCTTCTCCCAATCCTTGTGCTAATCCTTTTTTCAATCTTGTTCTAAATCCTGTCTTACAAGTGCTTAAGTTTTTATCATAAACTTTGCCCAATCCTTCCCCTGATCTTTTTCCAATCCTTGTCTGAAGCCTTGTCTTAATTCATATTCTAATTTTTGTCTAAGTCTTTGTCCTACTCCTAATTTTATTTCTGGTCATAATCTTTGTCCGTAACAGTTACCACATCCTCATCCTTTTAATCCTTTTCTTAGTCCTTGTCCCAATTTTTTTATTTTATTCTTTTTGTTCATTTCTTTTTTTGCGACTATGGCTTTTGATTTTGCTTTTGCTTTTAGTTGATTTTGATTCTGGTTTTGGTTTTAGTTTTGCTTTCGCTTTTTTACATTTAAATTTTTTTATATTTTTATCATGTGGCCAAAAATTACATCGCTATTATTTTACCTTAGCGCTAATTTTCGTGGAGTTATAATTCAATGCAACGATTTTTTTCCTGTCGTTAATAATATTTTTTTTATTTTCGCAATGAGGTCAAAAAACCATTCTTTGCTAACTCCGCGACCTGACAACGTCGTAATTAATTTTTGTACTTTTGTCGTAAGGCCTAGTTAAATCCTCCATTTTCGTTTCGTAATATTTACCGAAGCGCATATACTCATTCGTTAATAAATCCAAAAAAAATTTGTTAAACTTTTTTGGAAACCTGCGAATAAAATGTTATCCCACCAAAAACAACTAAATTTTAACATAGAAATAAATTGAAAAGACTATATAATAATTATGTAAAAGACACATTTATGATATAAAGTATATTATTTCAGGTACTCGATCTATCTTTCAATCGCATTAAAAAACTCAAAAGATCTTCATTTCAACCCTACGGTAGCATTAAATATTTACTGCTCTATGAGAACATGATACAATCGGTGGAACCGGGTACATTCGAACGCCTCACATCATTGCAGGTAATTAACAATAATATTAATTATACGCTTTTGGCTTAAACAATCAACACAATTAGTGTTGAATGTGCTGAAGCTTCTAATGAGCTGTGATAACGCAATAAGTGACAAAATGTCATTTTTACACCATAATTTAATTGCTAAACATCACGATTGATCACGCTTATTTCTTTGTTTCTTAATTAATGATGTTTTGGTATGCAATTAATAATTTTTTTTTATAACAGAATTTTTTTTTCATTAACCTATTTATAGGAAATCGATTTGTCAAACAATGCTTTGATTACAATACCATTGGAAATATTTCAACTGCCATCGCTGCGAAATTTATATGTCGATAGCAATGAACTGATCAATTTAGAACGAGATTTAGAGGTAAGATACTGGAGAAGTTAAAACATATCCCAATTAACAATTTTCCTTTTATTTCATAATTATGAAAAGATTTTCGGCAATGAATTAAAGAACAACATTTATAGATATAAGATATATCTATATAGATATATGATCATCGTATATGGCCATAAAGGCGCACTTTTTATTGATTTATAGAAGCTTTTTGACATTTTCGGAACCAAGGGAATTGCAATTCCAATCTATTTTAAGATAAGCTTCAATATTTAAGAGAATAAAATTATTTGTGTCGAGAACAATGTGGAATTGAACCCTTGACTCACCGTAGTTTAGTACTTCCACTCCGATGAGGTCTTTATTTTTATTTTTTTTTTTATTGTTACCATAATGTCAAAGAATTAACCTTAAGTGTCATACATTGACTGTAATACCATAACAATACGTTTTATTTTTGTACGCGTTGTATATAATTGAAGAAGTTTCGAAACAGAATCAATTCATCCTTTAAATTTATGTCCCAAAAGCGCGTTTTAATCTCTTTTGCATCCAACAATATTCGAAAATTATAGCTTCTGTAATACATTTTTTATCTTATGTTTATAGGTAAAAGCACTTCTAAGTTGACTTATAAATCGCAATAAATATAGTACGAGGGCAATTTGAAAAGTCAGTGACTTTTTTATTTTCCCGCTCAGTAACTTTAAATTCAACACTGGTCCTGTCAATAACCATCTGTTAATAGACTTCTGTCAAATTTTGAGTAAGCTGCGCTATGTAGTTTATATATGACAGCCATTGAAAGCAGACAACCTCTTTGAATGGAATGACAATGGAAAAAAGTGAATTTCGTTTACTCATCAAGCATTATTTTTAACGACAAAAAAACCATCACTGAAACCGAGGAAAGGAGTGATAAATATTGTGGGAACTCCAAATCAATTTTGAAAGGTTTGTAAGTAGTCTTATGAATTCCGTTATGACAAGTGACGTTGAACTTTCATATTGTCCAAAAGGGATCGTCACTCCAGAAATCATCAATAAGATCCATGCAATGATATTAAACGATCGGAGAATGAAAGTTCGTGAGGAGGCTGAGACTGTAGGTATCTCAACTGAGCCGGAATACTACAATGTTGAGAAATAAAACGCTTTTTTGCCGAAAAAAATCCTTGTATTCAAAACGTCACTCACTTATCAAATTGCCCTCGTATGATTATAGAAATATCGCCTAATTTTTCTATAAACCCTGAATTATATTACTATGAGAATGTGCTTGTAGTTATAATGTACTAGCGTACGTAGGAACGCTAGTTAGGAAAAAAATTTTTCCTAAAAGTATGCAATGCTTTTTTAAGCTACTTATGTGAATAGATGCATGATACAATTATACAGGTAGGTTTGACAACAGGCTATTTTCTCACGAGATCGTTCATGGATTGTCAAACTCGTCTGTTTTTTGTTTTTTTTTTTTTGTTTGCTTTGTCTTGTATGATTTTGACAATTCATGTTCGCTGTGGAAAACTGTCACACCTACCTGATTAATTATACCATGAATAGATGTTTCGAAGCAAGAGAGAATATATTTTCGTTTTTTATGAAAATTTAAAAAAACTGTTTTAAGTTTTATTTACTAACATATGTGATTTTTTCAGTCTTTAGAAACTCCAATAAAAGCACCACTCGAATATTTGAATGTGGCTGATTGCGGCTTGGAGAACATACCTGATATAGGTCTTTTACCTAGTAAGTTGATAGCAATGAATGTAATATTTTTGAAATTTTCAATGGATTGTTAATTAAAATTATCTTCACAGCTCTGTGGCACATTAATGCCTCATCCAATCCGCTCACTCAACTTACCCTCGACAGATTTGCCAACATGTGCCATCTCAAGAGCATCGACTTGACCAAGACCGGTATGACGAATTGTGACTGTCAACAGATTAACAGTCATCTGCGTTATTTAGGAGTCAAAACGAAATATGTGCCCGTCTGCAAAGGTGAATATTAGAAACCATTAGCCTAAGATAACTTTTTTGAATGTATATATTTTCAGAAACCCTCGACTTGAATATCTGTCCGCTGCCTTATAATCAGACGGTGGAGACGGCGAAATTTCATCGTTGTAAAACTTCAGCCAAACTAGCGGAGGCGCGCAGCATGTGGCTTTTTATAGCTGGCATTGTGGGTGGCGTGCTGTTAGTTCTGCTTGGTAAATTTATCCTTTATAGTAGCTTTATGTGGCACTTATTTTGATGTAATTATGTCTTTTCTCCTCTTAAGTTGTGCTCTTATGTGTTCATCGCAGACGCAAGAAACGCGCGAAAAAAGCGCTAAAGCAACGCCTGAGTCGCAAACAATTTGTGATCTCACCCAAAAATGCCATTAACAATCATCCGGACGATGATCTGCTCAGATGTGATACTGCGTAACATTAGCCCATTTTTTTAAATTTGTAGATATTAGCGTAATTTTATACGTTTATGGATTTGAAATAAGCTTCGATTGTGTTTAATTTATCATTTAATGTTAAGCTAATTTTAGCATATTTTTTATTTATCCTTTTGTTAATTTTCTGTGCCTTTTAGACTTCATACAGCAAGTACCAAACTAGTACCTAGTAAAAGTGACAAATACTGTTAGACTAAGTAGTTTCTACAATTTTTTAAAAGAATTTAGAAAAAAATTTTAAACCTAAATCAATAATTTTTAGTATTATTAAAATGTTAGTTTTTTTTTTTAACTGTGTCAAGCATTAATTTAAGTAAATTTTTAAAAAACTTATTTAGCTTTAAATTATGAATTGTTTGTTTATATATGTAATTATAAAACTTAAAATAATATAAATTTTTTTACACATTTTTGTATATCCAAAATACTAAAGCCAGTCAGCAAAGGTGTCTTATTTCTTTCTAATATTTAAACTATAATTTATTAAAGTGTGTACATATCAGTTAAATTAATATAGTTTTTTTTACAAGTGAGTGTAAAATGTTAATATAATTCAAAAGTACCTATATTCTTAAATAAACCAAAGAATGCTGAAATAAAATGTAAATAATCCATTTATAAATACTTAAAAATTTTTGAATTCAGAGTTGTTTCAAACCAAATGAAACGAATATTTTAGTTTAAACACAAAACTTGAAGTTTTTTTATATAGAAGATTCTTATATAGAACAAATTGTAGAACAACTTATCCGAAATGGCCACCATTTGCTTTCCAGCACGAGCGAAGTCGATCGAGCCAGTCATCGATCGCAGCACGCACGACATGCATAGGAAATTTATCCGCTGCTTGGATAAGAGCGCGCTTTAGAGACTCGATATTTGGGTGTCGACTAGAGCAAGTCATCCTCTCTAACACGGGCCACATTTTTTAATCCAATGGGTTCAGGTCTGGGCTACCCGCTGGCCACTGCACCATAGAAATGAAGTCCGTTACAATGGTTTTGAGCCACTCTTGAGTTAAATTAGACTAATGGGCCGGAGCAGAATCTTGTTGAAAGGTCCACGACTTGGTTTGGAATGATGTGTTAAGAGGATTCACAACCAATTTCAAAATATCGGATTCATACACATTCGCCGAAGTTGTGACTCCTTTTACTCCTTTTACACTATTTTAAAATGGATCTTGGTGACCCCATCATAGGTGACTCCTCACCAAACCATCACAGAAACTGGGTGGTGACCTCTCTAAACTTTCGGAACGAGTTCTGTTGCATGTCGTGATGACAGAGCATTCACTCTAACATTGTGTTTATTGAACAATGCCTCTACGGTGAAAATTTTTTCGTTAGTAAACAGATTCGTTTCTGGGCATTATCCGCTTGCTTTAGAACTAACGCTTTCGATTTTCGCTTACGTTGTTTCTTTAACGCTACCGTGAGATGGTGCCCGGTATGTCTTTTGTATGCTCTGAGCACCAAGTCATATTTTAGAATGCGCGAAATCGAATGCGCCGAGATATTCATCTCCTGCGACATGATTTTCTGCTTTCGAAGTGTTTTCACTTAATTCGAGATTTCACCGCCTTGATGGTCCATGGTATTCCTTCAACCCGCGGACGATCGGATTTTGGACGGTCGATTATTCCATCAGTATTCTCAAACAACTTCACAATACGATACACAAAATTATGAGTGACTCCGAGTGGTCGCAAGGTCCGAAAGATATCGCCTCTTTCAATGCCACATTTTTTTAGACAAACTATAAAAAAAAAAAAATAAATAACTGGCCATTTCAGCCCTTGAAAGGACTTTGACTTATAAACAACTGCCGCCGAAGATTTTTTTTTGAAAAAGAAGCATAAATACTAAATGTCAAATAGGCGTTAAACGAAGCGAGTGCGTTCAGAAGTTCACTCACAGTGAACACGTTCAGTCGTGTACCTAAACATATGAGAGTATTACGACAACGACAACAATAAGGAATATTTATGTCATTTGAAAATTAATTTAATCTCGCATTGAAGATATTGTATTCGAAAGAAAGTAATTTCAGTTTTTAAGTGTGAAAAACTCTACATTTTTTCTTATGTGATATTCAATGCTTGAGTATTATACATTTACCAGAGTCTCGCACAATTACGAGGGAAGTCTCAGAAGTACCTTAAAATATCTATATTTCTCTACATAGTCTCCTTTTAGATCTACACTTTTCCCAGCGATATCTAATACCTTCGATACCTTATCATAAAAATTATCCTAGTCACATCCCAAAAAACTTAAACCATGACCTTGCCTGCAGATGGAATAATCTTCGTCGATACCTTGGAGCCGATACTTATCTTTCAGTCCACTGTTTTAACTGTTCCTTCGTCTCAGGTGTGAAGTGATGAAAGATCTTTCATCCATGGTTATGAATCGATGCAAAACTCTGTTCTATTGGTGTGAAACTTCGTTAAACACACGATTGAAACATTCTCACGAAGATATTTTTGTTCCATTTTGAGTTATCGTAGCACCCATTTTACGGACAGCTTTCTCGCGTCTAAATTTTCAGTCAACACTTTTTAAAATGACTATCATATCTGCTATCTCTCGCACTTTCAGTCAACGGCCATCGGGTGGTCTTCTATATGGTCAAGCACTGCGATGCTCGTCTTGGCAGCTCGTATGGCCTCATTTAAACTCTGACACCCAATATTTTACTGCTGTAAACGAAGGTTCAGACACTCCCAAAGTAGATTCTAGCTCCATTTTGATATTGGTTGGACTAAATCTTTTCAAATAAAAGTATTGTACCACATAACGAAGCCCAAAAATCAATTTTACATACGCCCTTTTTATTTATCGCTCTCAATATGTAAAACTTTGACTGTACAGTAGACCGGTTCAAAAATATATGAGGAAAATTATGGGTCTTTTTTTCTTCGGTGCGCGTCCATTTTCTGAAAGTTCTATTCCTAATGAGAACAAAAGTGCCTTAAGACCCAAAAAAAATTTGACCTCTAGATATTGCTGAAATCGTTTAAAGGTCATTTTGGAGCTATTTACGACTTAGATCATACATGCCCACGTAGAAGCCCGATTGGCCCGCGTGGCCCTTCATACAAATTTTTTTCTATCTTGATTTTGTCTTTGCGCTTAGCCAAATAGAAAGAACACCTGCACAAAACAAACACACAAACCGCACTCGTTCAGTGTCAGCACATTTTCCAGCGAACTTTACAAAAACAAATGCATGCAAAGCATAAAAAACGCACTCTCGATGATGTCGATGCTGAAGCTGATTGTCCCGTTACTTGTGTGTCGAGTAATTTTTCATGCAAGCATTGTTATTGTAATATAAATTAAGACTGGCAGTGTACTTCATGATATGTTATTTTATTGCATTGTAATTGTTTTTGTTTTGTTTTGTTTGATTTTTTGTCAATAGCAACGATGAGCAACATTTTGTGTTTGTTTTGTTTTTTTAAGCATTGGCCCGCGCTTAAAATTCCTTGGGCATGTATGACTTAGATCATACTGAATAATATGTTGTCCAAACTGAAACATATGTTGATTATATTGTGATTAAGAATCATTTATAATAATCTAAGCTATTTTCATTATTTTTTTTTTTTAAAATGCATCCGATATTTTTTGGCGGAGCTTTGAAAATGCAATTTAACTCCTTAGTCAAAATTATTGTATTTCCACTTACAATTTTTTTTCTTATTTTGTTCCAGTGACATTTTGTTTGTAATTTTGTATTTTTGTGCGGCGCTTAAGGTTTCTTGCTATATAACCTATTGCATAATTTTTGGACGATAAAATTAAAAAAAGAATAAAAAACACTACAAACATTTGTTTTTCCTGAATTTATTTTTTAAAAATATGATTTTTTTATATGTTTTTCAAATTTTTTCTATGGTTATCTACCACTTGCAGCAAATATTGTTTTTGCTCTTCATTTGACGTAATTGAATTATTAAATTCAGTTAATAAAGCTACACTTCTCTCTGCTGCATCGTTAATAACATTGAGCTGAGTGACCATTTGAAGACCACTAACGTATGCGCTGTTATTAAGCCACTCATCAGGGTGAAGTTTTAAAAACTCAGTAGAAACATTCAGTTTCTTAAAAAACAATCTAGTGTTGATTGTTACAAAATCATGCAGATTAACATTTAAATATGTTGGTTAACTTGAAGCCTTTTTTAACGACTTTTCAGTTCCTCGCTTATTTTGTATTAATTTCGCCATTTTTTTGTGAGACCTACCTATACTTTTAAAGACCTATCGAAAAATGATAACCCTACAAGCTCTTCACCAAGGTGCCATAAGTCTTGCTCAAATTTTTTTAATGCAATTTCTGCTATAACGGGGCTAATACGTTTGTACCTATATTAAAAAAAAATTGTGATATTAAGAAAGTTAAATAAAAAATTCAAATAACTTGTTAACCTTTCACCGTTAAAAAAGGCTTCAAGTAAACCAACATATTTAAATGTTAATCTGCATGATTTTGTAACAATCAACACTAGATTGTTTTTTAAGAAACTGAATGTTTCTACTGAGTTTTTAAAACTTCACCCTGATGAGTGGCTTAATAACAGCGCATACGTTAGTGGTCTTCAAATGGTCACTCAGCTCAATGTTATTAACGATGCAGCAGAGAGAAGTGCAGCTTTATTAACTGAATTTAATAATTCAATTACGTCAAATGAAGAGCAAAAACAATATTTGCTGCAAGTGGTAGATAACCATAGAAAAAATTTGAAAAACATATAAAAAATCATATTTTTAAAAAATAAATTCAGGAAAAACAAATGTTTGTAGTGTTTTTTATTCTTTTTTTAATTTTATCGTCCAAAAATTATGCAATAAGTTATATAGCAAGAAACCTTAAGCGCCGCACAAAAATACAAAATTACAAACAAAATGTCACTGGAACAAAATAAGAAAAAAATTGTAAGTGGAAATACAATAATTTTGACTAAGGAGTTAAATTGCATTTTCAAAGCTCCGCCAAAAAATATCGGATGCATTTTTTAAAAAATAAAAAAAAAATGAAAATAGCTTAGATCAGGCCCGTAGACAAGGGGGGGGTTTTTAGGGTTAAAACCCCCCCTTATGGTCCAAAAAGTATTAAAATATAATATATTAGCATTAACATAACTTTGCCAATTTGCGAATACTTGCTGCACGTGCGTCTTTTTTCTCTTACAGTGCAAACTGCAAGTGCAAACAGCAACAGCGAAAACATCAACATGCTTAAGTATCGAAAAAAGTTCGATACATTCAATTGAACTTTGTCTACCACCAGCAATTTAAGAATTTATTGCGTTAACAGATGTTACGTGAAAGTGTTGAAATTTTGATTGAGTTTCGTTAGATAAGTTTAAGGCCCAGTTTCAATTTTTTTTTTTGATAAATTTTCGAATTTTTTTTTTTTATTTTATTATTTTCAAAAACATCCTAAGAATGTGCAAAAAAAATTTCAGAATAAAATTTAAAGCCGTTTAAGACATACACCTTGTTGCAGTTCTATCAGACAGCTTGATATTGGCTCTCATTTAAACTTTAAACGCGTTTTTCTCGAAATGACATTTTTTGAAACGGCTTGCACTCTAACTCGAAAAGTATATGTCCGATTAACTTAAATCTTTTTTCATTTTGTAAAATAATTGAATACGCAGTGCGTGAACCAACAAAATTAAATAAAAAATATTTTTTTTTGCTTTTTCTTTCATTTATAAGGTCCAATTTCGTGTATGAAAAATGGAATTTGTTCTTTTATGCGGCATTTTTTTATTTTTTTTTAATTTTACACTTTTTGTTGGTCCCACACAAGACAAAACTGTTATAAAGTTTTGGTTTTTTGTTTGTTTTTTATCAAACCACCTAAAGAGGTGATATCGTGCAAGCCGCAAGAGGCCTCTTGTTCGCGACCTCAAATTTTACGCGCTGTATAACCGTAAACATCGCTGCAAAAAAAAAACAAAAAAAAAAATTGTTAATCTAAGACTGAAATAAAAACCAAAAAAAATTGTTTTGATATTTAATAAAATAAAAAAAATACAGGCATTCAAACAAGCCCGTTTTTTACTCAAAAAATTGAAACTGGGCCTTAAGAGTTTCTATTGTTAATTTTACTGTGCCAAAACTACAAAAATGAGTCTACTTAATTGGCTGCAGAGACCAGAAGTAAAAAAGGCTAGAACGGTGGAAAGTAAGTGCTTGATTTAAATGATTTGTTTTTTTTTATCAATGCGTAAATGTGTTAAAAAGTTGCCGAAAATTTCTGAATGTTTGAAAGCTGTGTTTTTTTTTTTGGTAGCGTGTTTGCATTTATTGAATATTAATGGATTAACTTTTTGCTTGATGCGGAACCGACAAAAATCGAATAATATTATATTTCATCTGTATTGCAGAAAACGTTCAAGAAACTTTGGAATCTGAAAAGTCTTCAGAACTTCCTTTGTAACCGCAGTTGAAGAAAGCTTTAATGTTGACAGCTTTGTGGAAAGCGTTAGTATAAGTTGTGGTATTAATATTTTACTTTTAATGTTTATAACTCTAAGTTTGTGTGTATGATTGTAGAAATTGTTCCAGAAATATCATTTGATTCATCGGAACTGCCTTCGACGTCGAGAGTATATCAGTGTCCAAATAACGATATTTTCAAGTTGATGAGCAATATTTCCGATTCGAACCGCCTTGAAAGTTTTCAAAGCATTTATGTGCCTCCACCAAATTTTAATTTTCCTGCCAGCGGTTCTCGCAAACTCCGATTTAAGCATTCTTGGTTGAACCATTGGCATTGGTTGGTTTACTCCAAATTAGAAAATGCAGCTTATTGGAAGTTTTGCATATTTTTTAGCACTGGTTTTGGAGGTGCAGGATCACAACCTCTTGGTAATTTTACTGAATGATAATAAAAACTTTTTAAATAAGATTTTTTAACCTTTTCATTGTGGCCTTTACAAAAGTCAGGAAATACGAGAAAATGTCGTTATTCTAATCGTGGTTATTTTTATATAGAATTTTAAACCGACCGTTTGCAAGTATGCATAAGATGCTTAATTATCGTCATTTTAGAAGTTTGTCTTGAAAATTTTATTTTTTAGCTTCTTTCTGTATTCCAAAATGACAGTGCAAAGATAAGCAAGATATATAGCCGAAACACATTGAGCTCAACAAACGACAGTTTTGAAATTATAGAACACACGTTTTTTATGTTCAATGGGTGTGCATCCTTAAGCATACATAGGGATTGCAGTCTTATTAGAATTAACAAAAAAAAAAAAAAAAAAATAAGAAGTTAATCTATATATATAAAAATCAAATGCGTGTGCGTTTTGCTAAGGCTCAGAAACGGCTGGGCCGATTTTAATATTTCCTTTTTTGTATTGTTTGCCTTAATACAGATGTGGTTTAGAAAGAAAGAAAATTACAATAACTTCAAGGAACAGCGGAAAAATCGAAAAAAATCAAAATTGGTAATTTTGTATGGGAATTGCCACATCAGACTACTTTAAATAGCCAACAAATCTTAACGGCAGGACGGATTTAACTCAAATTCGGCACACACATTACTTGAATCCTAGATTAGGTTATGGCATACTTGGTTTTGACCACGCCCCTTCTTCTGCCCCTTTACAAGAAACGTAAATTATCCTACTAGCATACTTTAATTAGCGAAACTGTGCGTCTAAATAATTAAAAGAAAATTCTGTCAAAAAATATTCACATATCTTCAAAATTGCACAAAATATTAGTACAGCGTCTTTTTCTAATAACTTTGTTTCCTTAGAATAACAAAAAACTATCAGAAATTCGTATTTCTTATTGATATATTATAATAATTTTAATATTGATATATTATAAGTATTTCGTTGATAAATTCAATTTAAGCACTTAATAAACCAGATTTGAAGAAAGCTCCAACGTATTCATTTTTTACTCCAAAAATCACAAAAGCTGTCATTTCAATAAACAAAAAAAACTTTAAAAAAAAATTATTTGTTTGCCCATTGTGGGGATCGATCCTTAGACCACCTCATGGCTTCAAAACTAACAGTTGAGCTGACTATTTTTATTCAAATTGAAATGTACTAAAAAAATTTTCTAATAGAATTCGCAATAAAATGATATGACAGCATAATCTTTTGAATTCGAATAACAGCAGCCTATTACATTCCGTGTTAATATGGGATATTGGAGTGTTTCATGCAATCAATAATTGATTCGATTGGCACCTTTGTCACCATTTGTTATCGATCATGAATGTTCGATAAAAAATTAATTTCGCGTGGAATCTTGATTTTAGGGCGGGACGAAGTTTGCCGGGTCCTCTTGTATAAATATATAAAATAAACAAAAATAATGTAAATTCATTTTTGTTTTTTGTATTTGGTGTACAAAAAAGTTTTAAAGTGTTTTTTTTTTCAAGTTTGTCGCTTTATTGTGAAAAATTTGTTACAAATTCATTTTTCAAAGTATTGTTCATTTCTAGCCACTGATTTTTCCCATCTTTCTGGTAATTATATAAAAAATACCTTTTCATTTATCGATATCAAAAACTATCGATATTTTTTTTTATCCAAACCCCCCCCTTAGGTAAATCCTGGCTACGGGCCTGGCTTAGATTATTATAAATGATTCTTCATCACAATATATTCAGCATATGTTTCAGTTTGGACAACATATTATTCAGTATGATCTAAGTCGTAAATAGCTCCAAAATGACCTTTAAACGATTTCAGCAATATCTAGAGGTCAAATTTTTTTGGGTCTTAAGGCACTTTTGTTCTCATTAGGAATGGAACTTTCAGAAAATGGACGCGCACCGAAGTATTTTTACATTTTTGAAATGTGAACCGGTCTACTGTACAGTGATTCAAGACTAAGATTTTCCTTTCTCTTAAGGGTACATTAAAATTTTTTTAGGCTAAAAATTACTTTTTCCTTTTGAATTTTGTTTCTGAACTGACTATTTATTTAATATTTCAGATACATCGCTTGTTTTCTTCAATAACGTTACAATCCAAAAAACATAAAAATTGAGTTAATTACACAGCAACATTCGTGTTACCATGATCTATGCTGTGTACAATTTTGGTAACGATATCTTCTTTGATTTTTGCAGGAGAGTAGAATTTGTGATTCATTCACCTCAATATATTTCCGATTAGATCGTATTATATATTGATAATCTCCAATTTTTTTTTTGTCACTTTGTATGGATTAAACCATGTACATTACAGTAGTAATTGTATATTAGATGTTTTGTCCATATTTTGAAAATGATGATTTATTTTCCTTTGTCTGTTCAAAACTTAAAATGTTTCTCCTGAAAAATTTAGTTTTTTGAGTTGTAACTTTATTGCAGAAAACGAGCGATATCATGAAATCCTAAATTTCACAAGAAAGTTTTCCAAGAGTTGTTTAATTAGGTATATGTACAAGAACTTACTTCAAATAACACATAGTCCAATAAGTCCCGAGACTAAGTAATAAAACAACTTTTTTTTTGCAAATATTCTTCTGTATTCATCAAAATAGGTTCCTTCAAGAGCAATACATTCATTCCACCGCTTTTCTAACTTTTTTAATACCGGTTTTGTAGAACGATTTGTGCTTCGCCTCAAAATACGCTTCAGTTTCAGCCATCACCTCTCATTGGAGCCAAATCTCTTGCCGTCAAGCATTTTTTTGAGATCAGCAAAGAGCCAGTAGTGGCTGGGGGCCAAATCTGGAGAATACGGTGGATGAGGAAGCAATTCGAAGCCCAATTCGTGGATTTTCGCCATCTTTTCATCGATTTGTGACACGGTGCATTGCCTTGGTGAAAAAAAATTTGTTTCTTTTTCAAATGGGGCCGATTTTTCGCGATTTCATCCTTCAAACGCTCCAACAATGCTATATAATAATCGCTGTTGATTGTTTTTCCCTTTTTGAGATAGTCGATGGACAAAATTCCATGCGCATCCCAAAATACAGATGCTATAACCTTTCCAGCCGACTGTTTTGTTTTTGGTCGCTTTGGACTGCTATCATCGGTTGCTCTCCACTCAGCTGACGACCGTTTTGATTCCGGTGTGTAATGGTGGATCCATGTTTCATCTATTGTCACATACCGATGCAAAAATTCATGTTTATTCTTTGCAAACAGTGCCAAACTGCTCTCCGAATCATCGACACGTTGTTGTTCTTGGTCCGGTGTGAGAAAACGCGGCACCCATTTGGAAAGCAGCTTTCTCGTCGACAAATGTTCCTGTAATATTGTTCCCACACTGCCTTTTGATATCTTCAGAGCCTCAGCTAGCTCGCGCACCTTCACTTTACGGTCGGCCAATACCATTTTGTGTATTTTTTTTTGTTTTGTGGAACAACTGCATCATTTGGGCGTCCTGAACGTTCAGCATCAATTGTGTCTGTACGACCAAGTTTAAGCTCAGGATACCATCGGCAAATGGTTGCTTTTGACGGAGCAGAGTCCGAATAACACTTTCGAAGCCATTGCTCAGCTTGGACGGTATTTTTCCCATAAAAAACAGTGATAAATCAACACCCGGAATTGCTTTGAATCCATTATTTTGAAAATATCAACAGTAGCGTCACTTAAATCACTGCAACTTCTGAACTAAACGTTAGATTGTCATGAAAATTTTACACGTATTGTTTGAGGGTTGGAACTATCGAAATATCATATCGATATTTCGTTATAGATGCCACCTAGTAGTTAGTCTCGGGACTTATTGGACCATGTTCTAAACAGTGGTTTCATAACACATTTTAAAAAGTATTTATTTTTTGCTTAAAGAGAAAGAAAAATCATAGTCTTGGACCATTGTACAGTCGCGATTTTATATATTGGTATTACATATAATAAACTAACTTCCATCTAACCTTCCATTGATGATAAATTTTTAACACAAATATTGATTTTCGTAAATTTTGTCTCCGAATTCCTTTGCTTGAAACCAGAAAATATTTGAAATTTTAGCAAAATTGCTTACTCTCCTACCACACAAAACTTAACAATTTTTCATTGAAAAAAATTTTAAAAATTACTGAAAAAAATCACATTGAATAAATTTGATGTAATTTTAAGCAAGTATTTAATTACAAAATAAAAATGGATTGAAATTGAATCAAAGTATTTTTCAATGAAATATGAAAGTCATAGGAATGGAAAGTGAAGCAGTCTAGAACTTTCTGTTGTCAATCACACGAAGTTCATTGTCCTTTATTAAATGAGACACACGACACGCCAAGCTTACATACAGGCACACTAACTCCTTTTAAATCGAATCATTTAAAATTCAGCTCCATAAACATGCAAAATGATTTCATTTGTTGGCGATGGGTTTTTTGCTCTCTGCTTGCAATTAAAATCAATAAAAAGCATTAGCCCACAGGATATGACAGGATAGTCTGAGATAGCCAAACGTTGTATAGCTGAAAACTTTTCAGTTACCATAGGACATTCGCTGCCTACACTTGAAAGGATGTTGTGGACGCTTAAGCAAAAACTTATATGTTATATTATGCCACTCTTCATGTTGCTAATGCTACACCAAATGCTATTGACTACGGCCTATTTAAAAAGCGTGCGCATCGAAGAGATTCCTTTTGGACTGAGCGAAAGTGATCGAAAACAAGAGGGTTTAAAATTGTCACCAGGTCATCGTGGAATACATGCCATGTCACAATTGGAGGAACGTCGTGGTTTCTTTCACATATTCAATGTACCCTGTAAGTAGATGAATTTTATATTTAAAATTAAATAAGAAAATAAATCCAATATTACTTTCAATTTAAGATATCGTCTGCTTCTTTGCCGCCAAGGGCAAGTGGCCTTTCATACCTCCCTTCATGCAGGTGCGCGTCGATTCCGTTTCAAAGACTCTCTTCAGTCATAATGATAGCTACATTCAGAAATTCTGTCAGAAGTGGATACAAATCAAGCAATGCTTTCGTCCGATATTTTGTAAGTTGTCTAAAGAGTCTGGTGTCTTACCCTTACTGCTCTTGTTTTAGCTCCCACAGTCAATACTGAGATTGACAACATTTCACCACTGAAGGATTCAACGCCCTGCACCTGTGCTCAGAATGGGCAACAATCTGTTGTTTATTTCGACAAGAACTATGTTGGCAATGTTAGCTCTGAGACCATATTGAATACCATTGAGTTTCTGGAAAGTTTCTTACCGCCACCGACAAAGAAGACAAAAAAGAAAAATCGTGTTCGCAGTAGATTAGATGAAATGGATATAGACTGATTTAAAAGGGCTTGAATCGGAATAATGCCTCCGAAGATGTTTATTTGTAGAAATTTGTAGCAATTTTACTTTCGTGTTGTAAGCTATGTTTAGATTTTTACCAATACATTTCTGAAATAAATTGATACTTCTTTATCGAAGACCTTATAATGACTGTTGATTTTATTTATTCCATTTTTAACTCAACCTAAAAGAATTGAATTAACCATAAATGATTTGATGTGGCAATAAAGCGGAATTATATATTTTTTAAAGGAAAATTTTAATAATAATTTTAAAAATAATCGTCCTTGGTAATTTGATCCGTGGAACAGTGGGGCCGCTCCATATAAGTGAGTGCTAAAAATTCTTAAAACAGTTTTTTCGACCAAACTCCTTTCAAATATTCCTTTTAAGTAAATTATTGATATTTAAACCCATTTATGACCATAGTTTAACTCATTCGTAACCATGTTTTAGACCAACAGTGACCAAGTTATCATTAATTTAATATAATTGTCCACCATAGTCGTTAGACTATATTTATAAAGAAATTTTAAATGATTTAACTCACAGGCAGCCATGATCGAACCCTTTGGTGACCAAGATAAAATATAAACAAAACAATAAATAGCCATTGAAAGGACTTTGACCTAGCTTCTTATGATCAATTGTGTTGTGCGTGTTATTAAGTTTGTACACAATTGACTGAGAACCGGACTTACAGGTTTAACGCCGACTCCGAATGGCGATGAACGGAATGTTCTTGTTCTCAAGAAGTTTTACATGGCATTTTGATTACTCTCTGAGGTTTGTCATTGTCTGCAGAGAGATGGCGGCCGTACAGAAAAATCATTTTGAATTCAAATAATTTTCTGTCGCTGCTGGGGTTCGAAACCGGGTCTCCAGGTTCGTTGATATAGAGGCCACGCATTTTAACCAACTACGCCACGGACTCCAAGATAAAATAAATTGAACAAAATTTAAAGCATTTGGAAACTTCCAGTAAAAGTTTCCATATAAACCATACAAACCATACTACAAACCATAGAAGGTTTGAAGTCATAGACGCAATTTTCATCCATTGTTATGAATTGAAGTAAAAACTCTGCTTTATGCTGTGACACTTCGCCAAACACTAGATTGCAACATCCGATTAAAACACCCATCTTGCGGACAGGTTTCTCATGTCCAAATTTTCGATCATTATGGGATATACGACCCTTTTTTGTAAATGCCTATAATGCCATCTAACTCGCGTATTTTCAGTCGACGGTCATCCAATACCATTTTGTGTATTTTTTTCACCATTTCTGGCATGGTTCCCTATTTGGTCGACCGCTGCGATGCACAGTGATGCGAAAGGGCATGCTTGACGGAAAAAATTCGAAATCGAATTATTACATTCTGAATATTTAAAACTTTTAAATAATATCCATTGATCTCAGGAATAATTTTTTTATTTACCTGCGCTTTCTACAAAAAATGCAAAAATTCTTGAAAGTTGTCCCAAAAGGTGATTTCATGAAATTTTTGCTTATGGGTTTTCTAGCTATACTTAATTATTTTTTTAAAATATTTAAGAGTTGAAAATTGGCATGCTTTATGACTAAGATAAGATCTTTTAAAATAAAATATGTTCAATAACCTATCTTTTAAAATGTTCGCGCTATAAAACGGTATTTATCGATATAACTGCGTAAAAAATTAACATTTGGTAAAATATTTTGGAAAATAAAAAAAGGAACATTTTGTATTTGGAGCATTCCAATGTTGGTACGGGACAAATTGTACGCATTTGATAAGTTAAGATCTTAAATTAAAAATAAACCGAAATGTAATTATTCAAAGCATCTAGTACTTTAATTTAGTGTAACGGAGGCTTTTCAAAATCAATTATTTGTTCCTGAAAATATTCATAAATAGGCAGTAATAAGTATGAAAAGATGTTTGTTTGTACGGGATAACCGCAGTCCACCATACTTTTTATTTTTTGACATTGGAGATTTTCAGCAAAATTAATTATCTCTGTAAAATTAAAAATATACTTATGTAGACTTCGTCGATGATGGTATGACGAAATACTACAAGTTCGAAAAAATATATATTAAAATGAGAATAAAAAAATAAAAATGAAATCATTTGTACGTGACACTTTCGTTTGCATGGGACTCGTACGAAATTCAGAAATTAAGTCTTCGTTTTGAATCATTTTTAAAATAAAAACTTAACACTATGATTATCTAAAGCGTGTTTCTTGCATGTTAGTTTATGACCGTCAACTAATATATGATGAAATTTTGATATTCCTGGAACAGGCCGCAGCTTCCCATGGATGAACATTTTGGATTTTATCAGCTATTTCTGATTCAGCAATATAGAAAACCTTCGTAGAAGGTACTTAAGTGGCTGCTAATGTAGCGAAATCTTTTGCGTTTTGGATTACGGTACCATCTCCTTGACCTCGAGCTTTTTGGCTTACAAGTCACTTTACGTTATCACCAACTCCGTCAATCAATTTATAAAAAAACAATGAGATATGTATGTGTCAAAAATTACCATTTTCAGTGGAATGCTCCATTTACAAAAATATATTTTTTATTTAACCATTATTATGTTTACTCTAAGCTCTAAAAGTGCCAAGATGCGTTAATTACCGGTTGCCTTGTTTTTTAACCTGTTTGATGGTCCTAAAAATGCATGTATAAACTAGGTCCTGACCATTTTGTATGTAATGTATTGAATTTGAGGTCGAATAGACTCTATGTGATGTTTAAATATACTCAACACATTACAAAATATTTTTACACTAAAAAAAAAATATTGTAATATATATTAAATAAAAAAAAAATACTTTAGCTGAGGTTTTTTTTTAAAAAATAAAAACGCAAAAATTGGTAAAATATTTTGTAAAATTAAAAAAAATGTCTATTTTATATTTGCAAAAATATATTAAAATAGTCACCCGGCAAAGGTGCATAAATTGCCGGCTTCCGTGTTTTATAACCTGTTTGATGGTCATAAAAATGCTATTTATTTTCGTTTCAAAACCAGGTTTAAACTGTTTTTTATAATTCTGATAAGCCGATAGCCCGAGCTGCTAGTGATTTTAATATTCATTGTAAATTTAATGTATAACTAGTAAGAAATGATCTTCGACTGGGCCGAAATTAAAATAGCCCCACGATCGAACCAAAGTATATTCAAAGTCACTTTGTATGGGAGGTAAGCGTGGTTTTCACCCGATTTCGTTGAATTTCGTACTCAGAGTGCATATTAAATATCGAAGCTCATACGCAAAATTTCAAGTCCATATATTAATTTTTGTGGAACTCTAAGAGATTTTGCAGTTTTGATAAAGTCACTTTGTATGGGAGGCAGGCGTGGTTTTCATCCGATTTGGCTCATTTTCAAACTTGACCTTAAAAAAAAAATTCTTATAGCTACAAATGTTTATCTTTAAATTTCGTTTTCATAGCTTTTCTCATTTCTTAGTTATGGACCAAAATATAGTCCACATGTATGGCAGCTACCACGTCCACTTTATCAAGCGCGCCTAAATTTGTTCCACTTTTTCGAAATTACATACAAGACATCTACGTTTAATTTTGTTACTGTAATTTCTAAGATATAGCGAAAAATGTGATTAAGTTGTATGGCAGCTGCCACGTCCACTTGTTCAATCGCACCGAAATTTTCTTCATTTTTTGCACATTATATACAAAACGTCTACGTTTAATTTTGTTATCGTAGCTTATCTCATTTCTAAGATATAGCGAAAAATGTGTTTTAGTTGTATGGCAGCTGCCACATCCACTTCTCCAATGGCGCCAAAATTTTCTTCACTTTTTGGAAACTACATAAAAAAAATCTTCTTTTGATTTTGTTGTCGTAGCTTATCTAATTTCTAAGATATAAAGGGTGTTTTTTTTAGAGGTATAGAACTTCGAATTGAAATAAAACTCAAGAAAATCGTTTTAATGTCCATCAATTTGGCTTTATTAGAAGGATAATTTTATGCCATTAATGTTTAAATATGATTTCGGGCATGTGGCCGCCGCGGCTGGCTCGAATAAAGCCAATTCTACAGGTCCAATTTTCAACCACTTTTTCGAGCATATGGGGCCGTATGTCGGCAATAACGCCACGAATGTTGGCCTCCAAGTCCCCTAACGTTTCTGGTTTGTTGGCGTAGACGAGCGACTTCACATATCCCCAAAGAAAATAATCCAATGGTGTCAAATCACACGATCTTGGTGGCCAATTGACAAGTCCATTCCGCGAAATTATGCGCTCATCGAATGTTTCCTTCAACAAATCGATTGTGACGTGCGCTGTGTGGCATGTAGCGCCGTCTTGTTGGAACCACAACTCATCCACATTCATGCCATCCAATTCGGGAACAAAATAGTCGGTTATCATGGCTCTATATCGGTCTCCATTAACGGTAACTGACTCTCCAGCATTATTTCGGAAGAAGTATGGCCCAATGACTCCACCAGCCCATAGAGCACACCAAACAGTCAGTTTTTGTGGATGTAATGGCGTCTCAAGGATCTCATGTGGATTCTCTTCACTCCAAATGCGGCAATTTTGCTTGTTGACGTAGCCATTCAACCAAAAATGAGCCTCATCACTGAACAAAATTTTGCGATGAAAATCAGCATCGAGATCAATCTCATTTTCGGCCCATTTGCAAACGTTGTTCTTTTGTCAACCTGTTCATGATGAAATGGCAAACCAAACTGAACATAAATGACATTAGAGTTGCCAGATTTGATCACAAAATGCCAGTTTTATCTCTATTCGAAAAACAAACCCCTAAAAAAAACACCCTGTAGCTCAAATTATCTTTCAGTTGTATGGCAGCTGTCACGCCCCCTTGTCCAAAATTTCTGAAATAGTTTTTTTTTGTACTTTACTATACCTAAAACACCGAAAACTACCAAAAAAATCTACAAAATAATATTTTCGGTCTAACTTGCACCAATCGCATCACTGTGGGATGTTCGTCTTGGCAGCTCTCGTACGACCTCGTTTAAACTCTGCCACCCAATATTTTACTGTTGTAAACGAAGGTGCAGACTCCCCCAGAGAAGAATCTAGCTCCGCTTAGATACTGGCCGAACTGACGCCTCTCAAATGAAAGTCTTGTATCACATAACAATGACAAATTTTTTACATGTTTACAAATTCATCGAGAGCGTTTAATATTGATAGCTGCCAAACAAATATTGGACAACGTAGCATCGGCAAACTTCAAACTTAAGCCTTAGGTTGCGTACAGAATGAACTCGTATCTCATGAGATTCTCGTACGATTAGTTTTTTCTCATACGAAAGCCGTTTCGTTCACGGATGCGGCGATTCGGCCCCAGATCAGTGCTATAGAAAGTTTGTTATTGTTTTGTTGTTTTTTTTTTTCCGCATTGTTTTTTTTCTGTTTTAAAAGCTTAAATGCTAATGCCGTTTGTAAGGAATTTTTATTAAGGAATATTTTATTGTGCTTCGAAAAACAATTACCAACAACAACATACTAATAATAAATTAAACTAATATTTTATTTCATTATTGAGTACATGTACTACATACATACATTCTTGTTGTATTTGTTGAGTAATTACAAAAATATTGAGAACAAAATGCAAAAAATTCTTTGCGTTCGGTTCCACGAATTGTGTGTTGAATAGCAAAGATAAATTAAATCAATAATAACACTCTTCTACAAAAAAAAAATTTTTAATGTACAAAAGCTCCCACCGATATTTTATGTTTTGCCGATCCATATGAAGACTTTCTGCGATTTCAGAATGTTTTCATCACTCCGATTTTTTCGTCAAGGACATTTTTAAGAATTCACTTCGATTTTCGTACTTTGCTCTAACTTGATGTATCATAACTTTGCTTCTATTCATCAAAATTTGATTTTTTACTAACGATTACACTTGCAGTCTTGCATTTTTGCTGAAATGTCTTAAATCATTTTATTTTTTAACAAATGTAAGGGGATTACGTGAGCAAAAAGAGCATTTTTTTTGTTTAAATTTGCTTTTACCTATTAAAACTAAACAAAAAATTTTTCTTATATGATTATTTTGGGTTATTGGGTATAAAGTCCAGTAAAAAAAAAACAAAATTGTTTAACAAATAACTTAGTTTTGGACGATAACAACAATGAAGTAAGTGAGTTTCTAACCTCAGGACTGCAGCGCAATTTTCTAATCTCAGAATACTAATTGAAATTTTTGTCAATTCTTGTATCAGCTGTCAAAGTGTGACATGCTATCTCTTTGTCTATGGTTTTATTACAGTAATAAAAACTGACCACAGTGCCTCGGTGAAACACTTTTAAGAAATTTTAATAAAGACATTGTTAAAATGTGCGATAAACGGGATAACTTTTGTTCATATGTGGTTTGTTTACGGATTCGAATCCTAAAATTGATTAATTGACAAACCATGAAGTAATCTCACTGTATGAAAAATATTTTAATCTGTGTGTTATGCGCAACAAGTGGTACATACAAGAGCTGTACAAAACATTCCATTCATAGAATTAGAAAAGTGTACACTATGAAGGTGTAGAGTATTTCTGTGTAGCCATGACATCGAGCAAAAATGTTTTGTGTAAAGTGAAGCCAAGTTAAACACTTATGTCATGTCTTGAAAGCTCTTCGTTAGTATGATTGTGTTTTGAAAATATTGATATGAAATAAAATATCAAATCATAGAGCGACACTGAAGTAAAAGTAAGGGAAAACATAGCGAGCACACCGAGTGCACCATGCACTCACAAGTATAGAGGGTCAGTCGATAACATAATTTTAACTTAAAAAAACTAAAAAAAAGCGTTATATCTCGAAAACGAATCAAGATAGGCCAAAAATAACACCAGATTTGGCTTTCCTTAAGTGGGTTATAGAATTCGAGACGCACAGGCAGAGGAGGTCAGACGATATGATAACCTTACAAAATTAGGAAGAACGTATAAAAATTAGGATTTTTCGCTTCACAATGCATTCACAAAGAAGCAAGTTGTTGTTTCTGTTTCAAATTTTTATTTCTGAAAATATGTTAAACCCTACTTTCGTTAATAACTTTATTATTTAATAACCGATTTAATTTTTTTTGATAAGTTCGAAAATTAAAACCCTTATATTTTGAAGAAAAACATTAACAAAATTATGTCAATAGGCTTCTTTTGATTTCTTAACGTTAGAAAATGTAAAAATGAAAAAAAAATGTGCGTTGATTGTTTTAGCGTTTATTATTTTGAAATGGATTGGTATATTTCTATTATTTAAATTAGAATACAAAACTGCAAGTCTGACCTTTGTTATAATATAAAGGGTTTTAAAATCAGTTGAGCAGAAGCAATGTTATGACATACTAAGAATGGCAAGC
This sequence comes from Pherbina coryleti, assembly GCA_943735915.1. Classification (NCBI taxonomy): domain Eukaryota; kingdom Metazoa; phylum Arthropoda; class Insecta; order Diptera; family Sciomyzidae; genus Pherbina; species Pherbina coryleti. The sequence continues at coordinate 39,490,599 of OX030950.1, forward strand.
TACGAATATTTTTACTGATTCATTTATTAGGTCCTTGACAAAAAATTCGAAGTGATACAAAAATTCTGTAAATGCAGAAAGTCATCATATATTACCACTTAAAGAAATAAATGCGTGGGATGTCTTGTACAGTTTTCGTGTAGAACAGTGTTTTTGAATAATATTATTCTTAATATGTGTAAAAATGTCTAAAAACTAATCAAGAAAACACAATCTGCTCGTAATCAGCTTCGAAAAACCTGAGCCAGCCTGCTTTCACGCCTGACCTAATCTGATCTGCCTGCTGCCACTCTGCACACTTTGAGCAGGTTTATATGAAATTGTATGAAGCCAGTTTTGTCGAGCTGACCTGCCTGTCTGCCTGCCTGTCTGAATCGGCGTTCACTATGTTCGCAGCCTTAGGGAACAAAACGTCTCGTCACAATGTTACTTTCAATTTCGATCAGTAACGTACAAATGTGCATTTTGGTTATTAACATTGCCTTCTAAATATTTACTCGAACTTACTCGTTATGCCTCGATCATTTAAGCCTTATAAAGTTGGAACTTTATGCCAAAGTTATTCTTTCTAAACAACAATCGCCTTCTATATGTCAGTTTTAGTACTTCTGGGAGCACCCTCGTAAGTATTATTTAAGTAAGTATGTAAGTATTTCTAAACTAAAACCTGATCTCATCACTTAATTATTTTCATAATTAACTTTGCAAATAAAGTTTGGTGCTTTTATTTGATTATGATCATTTTATTATTGATGGATACAAATTGATACAATGGGTACAAAATGGAAAATTTCTTAGATAATAAATGTATTTACGTCAAGTTTAGAATTTCCAAATTGAATTGGACCATTTAATATTATAATGTTATTGATAAAATAAGTAGACAAGTTGACAATTATAATAATAAGAATAAAAAGAAGACTACATAAAATGATTCAAAATTAATAAAAAATGATAAATACTTTAAACATACTTAAGGCAGTTATTATAAGTGACATTTTTTCTTTTGTCAACGATAAATTTTAATAAGTCTTCATAAAATATACTATAGCATTGTCTTAAGTACACAGGAAAATTGTCTTTTAGTACTTATACATGGTATTACAATAAAATGGGACACAAATTATGAACACGCACGAGTCAAATAATACGAAAAAAATAAAAGTTATAAAATTTGCAGACAAACTTTTTGCTTAATTGTAATATAAAATGAAAAATAAACTAAATCGAAGCTCAGGACGATAGAGTTAATTATTGCTCAAGCAGAGCCTTCCAGAGCAACATGCGTTTATTATTAAATTTGTTATCAATCCTTATTTCGAAAGAGGTGTTACCATCGGCGTTAATAAACTCTTGATAATCGCAAATTTTATTTGTTGCCATTTGCGGAAATGTATTTATGTTACAGGATCGTTGGAGTTCACTATTCATTGGCTTACTGAAAAGAGAAAACGATTTTCAAAACAGTTTCTCAATACACAGTTATCAATAAGAACTAACCCGTATTTAGCAAAATGCACAAAGTTATCGACAAAAGACTTCACTACCGCAGCATCTACAGAGTCTTTGGCGAAATCTGGAAAAATCATCGGTGCACGGAAGAGATAAATTAAATCATCACAGTGTACGACACCATAGTTTCGACTGCTGTGACCGCCCGTGTAAATGGTGGCAAACGTATAAGGACCACGATAGTTGAAATGGTATAAATAGATGGGATTTTCAGTTGTATCCATGTGATAGACATATTCACGCACGGCTTTGAAGAATGGCTGATGAAAACCACGATCGGTTATGAGCTAAAAAGTAGAATAAACAGTAAAAAAAAAAATACCGTTTGAGCTAAAATAAATATCATATCATTTCATACATCTAAGAATCCCTGCCATGTTGCATTGTTTATTTCATGTTGCCCCTGAAAGTATTCTTCGATTACTTGCAGTGTTTTTGTCTTTTGCTGTGTAGAGTTAAAATTCGTTGGCCAGTCCATAAGTTTCTCCAACAAATGATCAAATTGCGAATTGAAGTCATTCTTGAGCGTAGCATTCTCCAGTATAGAAAGCACACGTACAGCACCTTCATGGGGTACACCACCGACCAACCAAGGCACTGCTTTGTAGTTTCCACTTTCGAGTAATTGCTCCGGATGTGCAATCAGAAAGGAATCTGTTGCATTAGCTGCTTCAATAACTGGCCGAAAATTGGTCATATGATCGACATGCCAATATTTGAGCCCATCACCGGATTGAATCAAAGTCATTGCATCTACTTCGCGTAGTGCTCGCGTCAGTTTGCCGCTGCTCAATTCGAGTGCACCAGTTATATTGCAGAGTTCAGCAACTCTACGCGTCTGTTCGAGTGGATTTTCCGTTATGGCAAAGGGTACATTGGCTGTGCCGCTCAGTGCTATAATACTGTGAAAGAGACCTGCGCGAAATGTTGATGAACTCTCACATCATCTCTAATGAACAAAATAAAAAATTCCTACCTTCCGACTGCTTGCTTAGCATATGCATATGTGCCGATATTGCACCAGCACTCTGGCCGAAAACGGTCACCAATTTTGGATTGCCACCGAAGAAGGCAATATTCTTTTGCACCCAACGTAGTGCCAAGTTTTGATCTTTCAGTCCAAAGTTGCCGGGCATACTGGAGTCATTTGTCGAAAGAAATCCTAATGGTAAGATTGTGTTATATTGTTCATGTCACTATATTTCTTAACATACCAAATGCTCCTAGTCGATAGGCAAATGTTACCAAAATAACTTCCTGTGTATCCATAAAATATTCCGGACCATGTAGTGCTGGTGCTGCCGAGCCACTGAACCAACCTCCACCATGTATGTAAACCATAACTGGCATGGGTTGTTTTTTCAAAACATTCTAGAGTCAAGAGCATAGTTAAGGTGTATAAAAAGCGTCATTGATGAGATATGGAATTAATTTGAAAATGAGAATATAGAGAAGAGTTGAAATATAGAGGATATAATGTGAAATTAATATGATACAATTTTGATATTAAAATATAATTATACGGGATATAATATATTATTATAATTATATACGGGATCTGAAAAAAAAACAAGGAATCTCATCATAGAAATGAGTTCGAGTTTTAGAGAATATCAACCCAGTGCTACAAAATTATATCGCATTATGTAAGAGGAGAAACACATAATAACTTTGTTTTTCAAGCGACTCCACACAACACAAGGAGTTAAAACAATTTTTTTAAATTTTTAGAAAAAAAAGAGAAGTACAAAATTTTGACAGTCGATGGAGATGATGGCTACGAACTGTTTTATATTAAAAAGTCAAAATCGCAAAATTTTGAGTTGTGCTCCTATTGTAGTTAGGTTGCCTTATGTTTTCAATTCATATATCGGTGATTCTATGACAAAGCGAACACATTTCTGATATCACTACTTTTGAATCTATCAGGAACGAGTTTTCCTGAAAAGAATTATATCTGCGTACTTTTTTTGTATTTTAATTTTTTTTTTTTATGTAAAGATATACACTGAAAAATATCAAAATATGTATTCAAACATTTGTAACTTCGATACCATAGATTGTACAGAAAAAATTTTTTAATTTTAAAGAGGTCGAATTGGTCTTTCCAGTGATGAAATGTTTTTGTAATATTTTTATGAAAAATTATTTTTATAAAAAAATCATGGTCGACACAACAAATTTTTTACCTTTTTAACACATTAAGTGCCAAGGCAAATTTGGGAAACTTTCCCCTGGGGCCATTTGTTTTTTTCCTCCATTTTTTTTTATTTAAGCCATCTGAAGTCCAGTTATTAATACTTTGCTAGGAAGAACCCCACACATGTAACATTTTGGTGTCACACTATCATGGCCCTCTATGGTAATATTTCTGTGTAGGGCCACGTCATTCCTATGTGTTCCTATTTTCTTGGACTAACGGTACAATTGCAAATGGTACCACATATTTACTTCATGTTGGCATACCTACTGCACGTATTTACTTCATGTATCGTGGTCTCAAAAGAAAAATGCCGTTCATACAAATATGGCTCAGTTTTGTTTCAACCTTTGTTTCCTTTATTTTCAAGTCTGTTTACGAAGTTCGTGGAATCAAGAATGATAGAAAAGTAGATTGCGCAGATCGTAAAAATAATTTTCAACGATCTGCGCATCTACGTCACGATAGACTTACGATATGAGCTTACGTTATGGCTTTCTGTCAAGTCTTGTTCAGAATTTGAACAAATATGAAACAATGGCAAAAGATTCAAGAAACAAACTTGGTCTAGCGTGACGTCATCGATCGTGACGTGACGTGACGATCGTAAAAAATACTTTGTTCGTAGCTAGAAATGTCAAAATGAAAAGTAAACAACATTACTGAGCTGCGCAATGCATTATCTATTTTCTATCATTCATGTCGTGGAAAAACTTCGTGTTTTCAGTTCAAACTGTATAGCATTGGATTGAAGTATGTTTGTTTGTTTTTTTTTTGTTTGATTCCCTACACCTGAACAGGAGAGCATTGGATTGAAGTATGTTTGTTTGTTTTTTTTGTTTGATTCCCTACACCTGAACAGGAGAGCTTTTAGGGAGTGCCGGAGAGGGTTAATATGTGTGACCGACCCCCATTACTTTTGCAAACGGAACATTTTCCCTTCGGGATCTATTCCCTACGACCACTCTACAGGGGACTCCCATACAAATTGTATGATTTTTGTATATTTATTCCCTACACCTGAACAGGGGGGCTTTAAGGGAGTGCCAAAGAGGGCTAATATGTATGACCGAACCCCATTACTTTTGCAAAAGGAACATTTTCCATTCGGGATCTATTCCCTCCGACCACTCCTTAGGGTACTCCCACACAAATTGTATGATTTTTGTATATTTATTCCCTACACCTGAACAGGGGGCTTTAAGGGAGTGCCAGAGAGGGCTAATATGTATGACCGACCCCATTACTTTTGGAAATGGAACATTTTTTTCCTTAAGGACATATTGCCTCCGACCACTTCTTATGGGGGCTCCCATACAAATTTTATGATTTTTGTATATTTATTCCCTACACCTGAACAGGAGAGCTTTAAGGGAGTGCCGGAGAGGGTTAATATGTCTGATCGACCCCCATTACTTTTCCAAAAGGAACATTTTGTTACGGGGGCTCCCTTACAATAACCTAAAAGGGGTATATAAATTTCGTCACTTTGTGGCCTTGTAGCTTTCTACGGAAGCGCAGTCCCATGGACTTAAAAAGATACTCGAAAAGTAGAAAGAATCTACCAATTAATGTAGGGTAGAAACAAAATGGAATCAAGTCTGACTTATGATTCGTTCTTCAGAGGCAAGTCATGGCTTGTAGGGTACAAACATATCAAGTTTCTACAAGTCAAGTCAAAACTTGAGTTTTTCAAGTTTCTTGCTTTTTAATTGACTTGTTTCAGATCTCAGGTACATACTTATTTCTAAGGGCTAAAAAATCATAATTTTAACATCCTTTTGCTTAATCCGCACTAAGTAGGAAGGAACCTTATAGATAGTTCCTACTTAGGAACCTTATAGATAGAAATTATTAGATATTTATAGCAGAATATAGTATATACAGGTTGGGCCATCTAGTGGTTTTTTTTTCAAATCAGAGGTTATTTTAACACTGACAGCAGTTTCCCGCTCGAAATCTTGACCAAAAATCTGTGTTGACAATCACGGAAAGAAATAAGTCGCTTTACTCTTGAACAACGTTGGGAAATATTGGAAACTTATTTCCAAAGTGAGTAGTGCTGTGTAGCCCAAACAGTGCGTTAGTTGAAAAGAATCGTTTTATCAGCCGTCTTGGCGATGTCAATTGGCCGCATCGGAGCTGCGAATTGATCCCTTTGGCCTTTTTTTTTTGTGGGGAACCGTGAAAGACCGATTTTATGCCAACAATTCGGAAACGATTCAAGCATTTAAGTCCAATATCATCAAAGCAAGCTACAGCCCGAAAACATGAACAATGTCTTGGAAAATTGGAGTGACAGAATGCGCTACTGCGTAGCCAACCGAGGTAGCTACTTGAACGACATTGTGCTCCATTATTAATGGGGATGTTCGCTCTTACTAATAAAGCCATACTACATGGAAAAAATTTAATTTTATTATATAATGTTAAAGAAGGTATTTTTTGCATATACCAGGCTGTCCTATTAACCTACTGTAGGGCTTCAATACAAAAGGAGAGTGAATCGAAAGCTACTATAGGGCTTCTGTACAAAAGCAGAGTAAATCGAAATCTAAGAAGTAATGAGATACAGTTCACTTAGTTAGAGAGTAAATTTACAAAATTAAATTTTAATGTTTAATGAATAGAAAATTGAGCCCCAGAGGACAGTGTAAACAGTATGGGTTGATTTTAGTATTGAATTCATATTTGAGGTTGCAAAAGATCCAAAGATTGAATTATTGAATTATCGAATCTATTGATCAATATATAATTACATAATTAGATAATAATATAGAACATTACATAAAAGATAATGAGTATTGGATCGATCAAATTAAAATAATATTGATGTACTCAAAACTAAGTTTCGATTCTCCACTTACCACCACCGGTCGATATATATTCATATACAAGCAGTCCTCGTCACCATAAACCACTGGATTTGTCAGTAGGTAATTTTTCTGTAAACAATCTACTTTAACAGCTGTAGCATTTAAAACATCTGACCATCTCGGATAGACTTTGGGATTCTGTAATGATAAAAAACGAGGTGAAATATACGGACAACTGCAATACGACAATATTTGAACCTACACTAAAACGTAACTCTCCAACGGGGGGCAGGGCATACGGTATGCCAAGAAATGCCTCAAAGCGTTCAGTCTGAAATCCTGGCAGATAAATTCCTTGAATGCAGCCAACATGCGGAGTGCATACCTTTGGTAACTTAATCTGAGTCATCAACACTGGCTGACATGTCAAGATGATTATTAAAAAAAGTGTCACCAAAAATAATGGAGGAGCCATTATTGAGGGTTGTCTGTTGGTTTGTGAGCCGAGCTGACTGCTTCTTTTTCCTATTTTCGTAGTGTTACTATTTTGTTCTACTTATCTGTTGGAGAAAAGAAAAAATACATAGTTATTAAAGATTTAACAGATTGTTGCTATACAGCTATAAGCAATTTATTAATTTTTTTCTTTTAACTTTGGTTTAAATGCTTATATTTAGTTTTTATTTTCTGCATTTAGTAAATATTCAGGACATACCGAAAATTTGTCTGCAAAAAAATTTTTCTTAAAACAATTATTAAAAAACAGAAAATTTTAAAATAACAAAGAATACATTTATTCCAAAGAACGATTACATTGTCTAATGCACAAGAACACTTTAAACTCTGTGCAAAAATTATTTTTGCTCTATGCCGCTAGCTTTTTTTTATAAATACCGTTAACGGCCTTTCAGTGGCACCGGCAAAAAAAAAATTGAGGATTTTGCAAATAATAAGCGTATTACAACAATTACTTTTTCACTCAATTATGTATTGTCGGTCAAGTTCGACCGTGAGCTTAATACAATTGCAATATTTTCATACTACAAAGTGAACCAAGCCATTTTTTAATGATTGATTTAAACTATGTAATTAATGAAACTAGTTAGAATTTTTCTTCGGTTTGGTAGAAGTCAAAATACTCCCAATGCTGTGGATTAAGTATTTCAGCAGCAATAAAGGCTTTATTATTTCGATGACGTCACTTTGTATGGAGAAAAGGTGTGGATTCAATAAAATTTTGTCAAGTTTCAAACTCAGAATACGTTTTTAAGATCGGGGGCTATGTATGAAAAATCAAGTCAGTACATTACTTTGTGTGGAATTTATGAAGATTTTACTATTTTGATAACGTGTCTTTGTATGAGAAGTAGGAGTTTAATCTTGGTTGTCAAAAGATGCGTATTTTTAATCAAAGGTTATTTGGAAAATTTCAAATTTTGAGAATCCTTAGATTCTTTGATTTAGAGAATTTTGTGGAAATTTTAGAGACTTTTTCGTTATAATGACGTCACATTGGTTGGGAGGTAGGCGTAGTTTGCATCCGATTTTGACATATGTAAAACCTATTGTTTAAATTTAACATTTATGATCAAAGCTTATGTGCAAAATTTCATGTTTTTAGATAAGTTTTTATAGAATTTGTAGAGTTTCAACTATTTCGATGACATAACTTTTTGTGAGAGTTAGGCGTGGTTTTCAACCGATTTCACTCATTTTCAAAACTGATCTTAATAGTTTCAATATGCACTCCGAAGTTATATCAAAGGTTATTTGGAAAATTTCAAATTTTGAGAATCCTTAGATTCTTTGATTTAGAGAATTTTGTGGAAATTTTAGAGACTTTTTCGTTATAATGACGTCACATTGGTTGGGAGGTAGGCGTAGTTTGCATCCGATTTTGACAAATGTAAAACCTATTGTTTAAATTTAAAATTTATGATCAAAGCTTATGTGCAAAATTTTATGTTTTTAGATAAGTTTTTATAGAATTTGTAGAGTTTCAACTATTTCGATGACATAACTTTTTGTGAGAGTTAGGCGTGGTTTTCAACCGATTGCACTCATTTTCAAAACTGATCTTAATAGTTTCAATATGCACTCCGAATGTGAAAATTGCAAAATCAAATGAAAACTTCGCCTTCTCCCCATACAAAGTGACGTCAACAAAATATTAAAATCTTCATAAATTCTACACAAACTAATGTATTGACACTGATATTGTTGACAGAATATTTGAAACGTACTCTGAGTTTGAAACATGGCAAAATTTAATAAAAATCACACTGCAAATTTCAAAAAAATTTATCTAAAAACATAAAATTTTTCACATAAGCTTGGATCTCAAATGCACAGTCTATTTGAAATTTTTCAAAATTGGATACAAATTACGCCTACCTCTCAAAAAATTTGACGTCATTATAACGATAAAATCTTTAAAATTTCCACAAAATTAATTCTCAAAACTTAAAATTTTTCAAATAATTTTTGCTTAAAAATACGCACTTGACAAATTTGTCAAAATCGTAAGGATCCCACTACTACTTCCCATACGAAGTGACGTCATCAAAATAGCAAAACCTTCTTAAATGCCACAAAATCTAATGTAGGGGTTTGATTTTTTGCGAACATTATTTAATCTTTAATAGACACTTTACATTTGAAAAATGAAAAGGTCTGATGAAGACCACAACCACCTTCCGAACATAATTGACTTTATCAAATCTCTAAAACCTCCATATAAACTAATCTAATTTTGCGCAGAATTTTATTGATTTTTAATATGCAGTTTGACATTTCTCAAAATCGATAAACTCTCCTGCTGCCCTTGCAAAATGACATCATAAAAAGAGCAAAAACCTTTATAATTATTCCACATTTAGATAATTATTTATTGGCTTAATATTAAATAATAATAAAGTAACCATTTCAGCCCTTGAAAGGACTTTGTCCGAACTTCTTATGATCAAATTGTGTTGAGTGTGTTATTAAATGTTTGTACACTATTGAACAAGAACTGGGGCCGAATCGCCGCATCCGTGAACGAAACGGCTTTCGTATGAGAAAAAATTAATCGTATGAGAATCTCATGAGATTCTTCTAAAACTAGATGGACCTACTAGTTTTATGCCGACTCCGAACGGCTAATGTGCATGTTCTCAAGAAGCTTTGCATGGCATTATTTACTCTCTGAGGTTTGACATAGTCTGCAGAGAGGTGACGATCGAACAGAAAAATTAATTCAATTGAAAAAACTTTCTGTGTCGGATGGAAATTGAACCAGGGTTCTCTGGCGTATAGGTCACGCACACTACCCACTGTGCCACGGCCGCCATTAAATACATAAACTTAAATACTTGAAATGTACTCTAAGTTGAAAATTTGGAAATATTTAATAGAAACTACCCCTATCTAACGTGGCGTCCTTGGCGTAGTTGGTTAAAGTGCGTGGCCTCTATGTCAACGATCTCGAAGGCCCGGGTTCGAACCCCAGCAGCGACAGAAAATTATTTGAATTAAAATAATTTTTCTGTACGGCCGCCACCTCTCTGCAGACAATGAGAGAGAAATCCACCTCAGAGAGTAATCAAAATGCTATGTAAAGCTTATCGAGAATAAGAACATTCCGTTCATCGCCGTTCGGAGACGGCGTTAAACATTTAGGTCCGTTTCTCGGTCAATTTGTGTACAAACTTAATAACACGCACAACCCAATTGATCATAAGAGGCTAGGTCAAAGTCCTTTCAAGGACTGAAATCAGTGATGTTAACATAAGTTGTTGAAATTACTGTGTTAGTCCCGAAAAATTACTGTTTTTGATTCAAAATTACTGTGCATTGGAACAAAAATTACTGTGGAATTACTGTATAGCTGAAACATTTATAAAATCAATTAAAATGTTAATTTTCATACAGTTGTTTAATTATATTTATATAACTCATTTCCGAACATCACCTTTTTCTGTTAAGAATAAGAACGCGAGAATTAATACGATTTTGTGTGTATCCAGTTTATTGATCACTTAACGACTAAATTAAACAATATAAAAAAATGCATATGAATGCTCAAGAAACAATTTCGGGTTACGAGACTATTAAATTGTAAATCTACTATTTAAAAAAAATAATATAATATAATAATAAACTAGCCATTTCAGCCCAATTCTTTGGCCCAATTTCAATTGTACACAATTAATCGAGAACTGGACCTCCTAGTTTTATGCTGAATCTACATGTTCTCAATAAGCTTTACATGGCTTTATTTACTCTCTGAGGTTTGCCATTGTCTGCAGAGAGGTAACGACAGATCAGAAAAATTTATTTCAATTGAAAATATTTTCTGTGTCTAGTAGTGGATTCGAACCTCGGACCTCGCGGCTCGAAAATTTTCACCGCGTGGTTCAGGCACTTTAACGCACTTGGTCACGACCGCTACAAAAATATATTTTTGAGTCTTCAGCTGTTATATAAAAAATTAGGAATTTAAGATATTATTCATCTAAATGATCTTACATAGATCTTTTTAAAAGCTCAAAATGCGTTTTTTATAACTGTTACGGTTGTTAGTGTTAGCCATGTACACACTATTATTTTCAAAGTTAGCAACGCAATTAGCAATTCCGGGTATGGTTACATTATGGGAAGAACAGAGATGTTATAAATGTGATTTTAATAATTTTTTTCTAAAGAAACGTTATATTTTTGGCCGGCCATTAAAATTACTTGATTTTTCGAAAAATTACTGTCGTACTGTATGAGCAGTCAAATTACTGTAGAAACAGTAATTACTGTGCCGTTAACATCAGTGGCTGAAATGGCCAGTTATTTCTTTTATTTTACCCCTATCTAACAGGGTAGTTCCCCCTATCCTCCTCACAATCTAACGTCATTAAAATAGAAAAAACTCTCATAACTTTAAATAAACTTAAACATGCCTGTATTAGTGTTTTTAACAAGTATTTTAATAACTTCGTTCAAGTGCGATCGTGCGATTTGACGCCCCTTGATTTTTTCTGATAGCGTTATGTCAAGTCATTGATCTATAGCTGTCCTCAATTAAATTCGGCCAGGAATGCGCTGCCCAGGTGGTCATCTAAAGGAAATCACCTTTTTTGGAATACTTTTAAATTATTAGGGGTATTCACAATGTGATGTATTTGGTCTTGTATTCTGTATTTGTGGTAAATATGGTTTCTATGGTTAATTACACGAACAAAATGTAAGCAACTAAAAAATACCATACTTACCACAAATGCAACACTTTAAATCGTTGTATTTATGATGCATTTGTAATTATTGCTTGTTGAAAACAATAAAATGGAGAATTTAGTGCACGCTATAAATAAAGTTATTGATGAAAATCAGTTTATTTTCTTCAAAGACTTATTTTAACAATCTTATAGGATGAATTGAACATGGAAAATAAAAAAAAAAAGAGAGAAACCCAATTTGAAGAGGACCAGTGAATAAGTTGAAAGGGTCCTTCAATTTCTTATGGACCACCCGAAATTGTTCGGCATCTTGTTGGTTTTATAACAAACGTAAGCAAAATCAGCTCATTGTAAATAATTTACAAATTAACAAAAGGTATGTTCACAATCTTATTCTAAGTGTTGTAAATATTTAACATATTTACCACAAATTTATTTTATCATATACCACATTGTGAATACCTCTACTATTTTTTTTATAAAATTGTAGCAAGTAAATAAAAATTTAACACTAATATTAAAATTATTGCTGTAATATAACTCAATGAACCAGAAGTATATATATTTTTTTTTTAATTAATTTCTGGACCTTTTCCGGTGAGAAAAGTACACTTTTGACACTCAAAAATGAAAATATTAAAAAAATAATTGTCCATTTCAATCTTTGAAAGGACTTCGACCGAGTTTCTTATGATAAAGTAGTGTTGTGCGTGTAATTAAATGTTTGTACACAAATGATCGAGAAGCTTCACATGGCATTATTTACTCTCTGAGATTTGCCATTGTCTGCAGAGAAGTGACGGCCGATCAGAAAAATTAATTTCAAAAAAACTTTCCGTTGTATCAGCTGAGGTTCCAACTTGGACTCGCATTGGCATCGAGTGGTCTACACACTGTTAAACGCACTCAGCCACGGCCGTCACACCCAAAAAAAAATTTTTTTTTAAACGAACCTTGTTTTAAGAACATTGTTTTTACCATGTGATTTCTTTACAATTTACTAACGTTAACATCAATATTCTCTTATTGATGTAGTACAATAAAAGAATTTAAATGCTATAAATAAGCATGATGTTGAGGATTGAACTCACTTTTTTTGTATAAAAAATTAAAAAAAAAATTTAATATTCATACATATCTGAACTCATTATTTTTCACATAACGCGTTATTATTTAAAGCACATTATTTCTCTTTAATTCTTTTTGTATTTTATTAATTGCATTGAAAATAATTTCCGCCATGTTTTCATAACTTTGGCCCCACTGTGCAACGTAAGAAAACATTTCTACAAAAATTTTTACTAGGAAAATAATTTCAACTCGAAAACGGTCGCAAAACTATCACTTTTCAAGAAACCTTCGCTTGTGGTTCAGTGGGAGCACTTCTCCCATCACTTTCTCACCTCGTTATATTCAAAGTCTGAGCAGTGTCGCCAGATGAAATTACCACCAGAATTCTCTTTTTCTCACACTTAATTCCCACAAATTACCACACTCGCAAAATACCTCAAAATACCATAAAATACCTCAAAATACCATAAAATACCTCAAATTAACACAAAATACCACAAAATCACTCAAATTTTCTTTTAATGTATTGTGAGGTATTGTGGTATTTTGTGGTAATTTGAGGTATTTTATGGTATTTTGAGGTATTTTTTTTCCCACGCGTGGTAAATATCTCACATGTGGTATTTTTTTCCCACGCGAGAGATTTTTACCACAAAATACCATGGGAATTCCCACATCCCACAATCGTTGAAAAATACCATAAGCACTATTTATCGTGCTTTTGTGGCAACATAGAGTCTGAGTAATTGTTGAGATATTTTCTTTTTTATATCATGAGAGAAATTTGTGCAACTGCCAAAACAAGCAAACAGTACGCACAAAAAGCTTGATAGTCAGATTCATATAAAAAGTTAACGTTTATCACAGTTTCATTTTTCACCTCATTTATTTATTTACATTTTAATAAATGTTTTATTTTTGAAACTTACTGTTTCGCTTTCAATATTTTTGAGGAAAAATAAACCTCAATATTATTTCAATCAAGTTATATTTTATGTTTACAAAAAGAAAAGATTCACTTATTCACAATAGAACAAAAACTTGGTAATGTGTTTAAAAAAGTACCGTTCTTCTTATATAAGATAAAAATCTCACTCAAAATTTCTTGTTAGTAACGTCGTTTATCCGGAATACAAGAACGCACTTCTGCAACTATTTCGTATGACCAGCGTTGTTGGTCTTTATAACTAGCAGTTTAATTTTAATTTTTTTTTTTTGCTTTTTCTTTTATTTCGACTCAATATAATCGATGCTTAAATGGTGAATACAACTTCAAAACTGCATTTATTGCATCTATTTAAATTTATATGCAACGATTTAACTTTCCCAGCAGACTTTCTAGACAGCAGACAGCAGACAACATACACAGAACAACACAATAAGTAATTCTCGTAGACCAAGAAGACAAGCACACTTCTTTTTAGCATCGAAATTTCTCCTTTTGCTTAATAAATACACTGAAAATATATCTATATCTAAAACTTGATAAAACAAGTACCCATGATTTTGATGACTTGTTTCAAGCATATTTGAAACATAAGACTGAACTTTTTTTTTTGCATTTTGAAAAAAAAAAAACAATTTTTTTCAATTTTTTGCCACGGCACCATTTGAGACACGTCGATAAAATAAGAAATTTTTCCTGAAATTAGGAAAAGAAACAAGCGTCGAAGCGAGTTTGATGAGTTTTTTAGCACTCAAAACATCAGATTAATGGGTCATCCGCTGTACAGTAGAGTGTCCCGTCCATGTACGAGAAAAATTGTTTTTTGAGCTACACTATCACAAAGGGTATCAAAATTAGCGAAATTTTACACAGATTACGAAAAAGGTTAAAAAAAATAAATTGGGTGTCGGGAAAAGAAATAAGCATAGAAGTAATTGCATTTTATAGGAACACCTCCAATATTGTTTGAAACTCCTGTCCGGGCCTTATATACAGCTCTGTGAAACTTATTTTTATCAATTACTAGAGTTAAATCTTCGGCAAAAACCAAGCCGACATTGACCAAAACCCCAGAAGCAACAGCAGTAGCAGATCGCCGCGATAAACCGTATCTATCAGAGATCTTAGCAACTGTTGGCAATGGTAATACAATCCGATTTGCAGTTAAAGTTGATGGAGTCTCTGTCGAAGGCGTGTGTGCGGGAGATGCCTCTGTTATCGGATAAATTTCTGGTGAAGACTCACATTCCGAATCTTCATAACAATTTGCTGAAACAGAATTGGTTTTTTGAGTAGAACATGACTTTTTTGCTTCCCTTATTGACTCTTCAATTTGTCTCTGCTGTCGTTTCATTCATCTAGCCGTTTCTTTCTAATCAAAACCGATCATAACCATTCAATTCTTTGTCAATTCTTTGATTCAACAAAAAACTCTCATTGATGGGAACTTTCTTAGGTTTAGAGCACGAACACGATTCAAATGAAGTGCTTTTACAAGCACCAACGTCGAAAAGCTTCTCAGATGATTTGTTGATACGTTTTCAAATGTATCATTTCGCTTGCTTTTGTCAATTCAGTAATTGAATAAGTCGTTCCTTAGTTATAACTGGAATTGAAGCTTTGGTCCAAATAATATTGATCTCTTTAAAAAAAAATCGAATGTATACCTGAATTCGATGGATCCTTTCCATTATATTTCAATTTCAGGTCGTTATTGACAAATAAAATACATTAAATGATGTCCCAATATAGCACAAGTAGCATCACTACTCCTTTAACTCATAATGTGATGTTGCTTGCAAATCTAAACGTCGTGTGTATATTTCTCCCAAATAGAAAAGTAAGTTTTTTATTATAAAAATATTTAAAAGCAAATTGCAGATTTTTTTCAAGAGGTCTTGCGTTAAGGAAAAGCAAAAAATTGTACAGACCTGATTTAGCACCCAATAACATATTTTTTATTCCAGCATACCAAGGAGAAACTGCGTGGCCAGCTATTTTTGACGACAGAAGAAGCAGTTGATGCGATCAAAAACTATGTTTTGGAGAGTCTCAATCGGAATGGGATAACTGTTATGACAAATGGTTCGAACACATGTAAAAATGTATGAATCATAAAGCAGATTATTTCGAAAAACATTAATAAAATTCAGTATTTATATTTATTTCCGAAATATCTATAGTATAGCCTATGTAAAACCATTAATTTTGAATTGATTTTATGATAACTACAAGAAGTTTTAAAAAATCTTTGTTGTTCAAATCTGAGAAGAAATTTTACAAATTCAAAATTGAGGTCACTCCCCTTTTTTTCAAAAAGTTTTTATTCTAAATTTATATATAAATTTATAAAGCTAAGTAGTGAGAGAGTTAATTTGCAAAACAAGATCAAAATTTCGAAATAAAAATTGAGGTCCCAAGCCTATACCACTTCCATTAAAAAGCTTACTTTGCTTTGAATGCCTTAAAAAATTGTTTACATTTCCTTTTTTTAAATCTTGGGTCAAGTTAAGAAATTTCATCGCCATCTTAGTTTTCGGCGATAATACAATTAAACTACTCGATTTTGTAAAGTACTTGATTCTTAATATTCGATTCTTAGAATAGTCGTCATAACTTCCTCTACATCAGCGCTAACAATTTTGTAAAATAGAAATAAATTAAAGCAGGATGGGAAGAAAATAATAAAATGATACCCTTTCGAAATAGAATTTATATATATATATATATATTTTTTAACATTTGGAACATTTATAGAAATCTTAAAACAATAAAAAAAAATATTTTCAACATAAAACAATAAGGGTATACATTTCACTTCGTAATTTTCCGAAATCGGAAATTTACGAAAATTTCAGTGCAATTGTTGTTGTTCTGGTTTTCCGAAAATTGCTTAAATTTAATCATCTATTGAGTTAATGACAGCAATGTTTAATGAGTGTGAGTCATTGTGAATGTGCAAAATTCAATAAGAAGAAGAGCATTTTGTCAAATTCCGCCTATAAAGCTAATGAAATGTTTAAAATGGAGAAATCTTTTTTGGCATTGCTTTTTAATAAAAGGACAGGAACCACAAGTTTTTTATAAAATAATCGCATAATTATTTTTTTTATAACATTTGTATAGAAAAAAGCGATGGCGATTTTAAGTTTGACTAATGCATGTGATTAAAACAAAAATTTAAAAACGGTCACTCATTCAACTCGTCGGAAATTTACGATTTTTAAAATTTCAGTAGTGAAGTGCTAAATATTTTCATTTAAGTCATGTTAGTTATTCTGATATTCATATTTTTATACCCCCACGTTTAAAAAACGTAAATGGGGGTATATTAATTTTGTCACTCCGTTTGTAACGCCCATAAGGAGGCGTGGTAGGTATAGAAAAGTATATATATTATTGATCAGCATCACCATCCGAGTTGATTTAGCCATGTCCGTCTGTCTGTCCGTCTGTCTGTCTGTCTGTCTGTCTGTCTGTCGTCACGATTACAGCCGTAATTTTCAAGCTATCATCACGAAATTCAATATTTAAGCTTTATATCTTTCAATATCTAAAAAATCTAAGGTCAAGTTCGAAAAAAAGCCAAATCGGATGAAAACCACGCCTACCTCCCATACAAAGTGACTTTATCAAAACGGTAAAACCTCTTAGAATTCCACAAAAATTAATATATGGACTTGAAATTTTGCATATGAACTCCGATATTTAAAGTGCACTCTAAGTATGAAATTCAACCAAAGTGACTTCATCAAAAAGGTAAAATCTCTTTAAATTCCACAAAAAATAATATATGAACTTGAAATTTTGCTTATTAACTTTGATATATAACATGCACTTTGTGTATAAAATTCAACCAAATCGAGTGAAAACCACACCCACCCCCCATACAAAGTGATTTTATAAAAAATGAAAGCGAATATTTTCTGTTAAAACTATGTAGGTATAACAAAAATGTTTTATACAAATAAACATTTTATTGACGGCTTAAGACTTTGAATATACTTCGGTTCGGACGTGGGGGTATTTTAACTTCGGCCCAGTCGAAGATCATTTCTTACTAGTTTAGTTTCTTTATTACTCTAATGGATCATTAATGTTATAAAGACTAATTCATATATTTTTAAAAGCTATTTTCAGTAATTCTCAAAAAAAAAATAGTTATTTCTATAATTGCAGAAGAACTAAGAAATCTGTTTTTGCAGTAACAGATATGCACTAAAACCCATAACTTTATATAGTGTACATCGTGGCCTAATTTTGCGTTCTTACGTCACGTCCTTGAGTAATACATGAGTACCAATTATAAAGATAACAAAACTTTTGGCGTACTCTGTTCCAATTGGTTTAAAACGTAGTTCAATGTCATTTCTTCATATGTATTAACATCTTTTAGGTTACACGCGCTGCAACATTTCACAACAAAAGCGTTGCGATAGGCTGCATTTCTTTAGATTAAGGAGAAGTTTTATAATGCGAATTTATTTTTGTCAATTTTATTGTATTCATTCAATGAGAACTGGGTCACACATATTTAAGCGTGTCTCTTATCAGTTTCGCGTAATAATGGCAAACAATCTTGAGCCGCGTGTGCGGCTTTTCCGGCAAAAAGCCATTTAGCATTTATGTGGTTATAAGTGACGTCAGAATTTAATGAAAAGTTAGATTCAAAGTTCCAAAAGTAACTTCAAAAACTTGTAATGTCAAAATCAGTTTATTGGTTTGCATTAAGAACATAGATTTTCCCTCTACTTGAAAGTAAAAATTCTGATAACATTTTTTTAACACACCAGTAGGTTTTGACGTGATAGAGTATCATCATTCTTGTCCTTATTCTTGTCCCTATTTTTTCTTTGTTATTCTTTGTCCCAAACTTGTCCTCATCTTTATTCTTATTCTAATATTTGTCATAATAGTTGTCCTACTTCTTGTCCAAACTCTAGATTTAAATAATGCCAAAATTCCTGACTTTATCCTTATTCGAATACCTTTCTTTATACTTGTCTCACTTCTTTTCACACACAGAGAAAAAGGTAACATGAAAATTTCAAACATTGTCATGTTTACTATTTCCATGGGTTACTATTATCCCATAGCGAAATTTTCAAACAAAAAATATGCGTTATTAAACAAAATATTGTTTTAAGAGAAAACCAGTTTGAATGAACTATTTTACTCTTTGATTCAAACATTCCAGCAGAAAAATGGACCAAATTTGAAATAGTTCTGAACTAGTTCCAAAAAGGACCAGTACTAGTTCCACTACAATACCCTTTAACATTGAACGAACTGACGCTTTTTGCGGGTTGATGTCATAGGAAAAGACAATTGTCCCCAGAAACACTCCTTTTTCCCCATATTTGAACTAGTTGCATTAGGAACATTTTTAAACTGGTTGCTTTCGCAGTAGCCTGAAAGTAGTTCTTTTTTAACTAATTTTAAAGTGGACATATTACAAGTGTAAAAATTTAGTGCAACGGAAAGGTCCTAAAGATCTCATTTGTACCATCTTTTCCATCTACATTCCAGAAAACATTTTGTAAGTATATAAAAATTTTTTTTTACTATTTTTTCTTGTGCGCAGCAAATTTTAAAAAGTAGCCAGAACGCGTTTATTTTTGTCAGCAATACTTTTGAAAACAAAAGCAAAGATAACTGTTCTACTCTGAACGCCTTTTGTACTTTTTCAAAGCTACTTCGAAATGCGCTAGAATTGAACTAGTTCACTTTTTCAATTGACTCCAAAATAACTGCTGGGATGATACTGTTCAATATTTCATGATACGATATTTAATTTCAGATATAACAACCCATTTATTGTTAAAAATAACTAAATTCTTAATGTATCTAAATCTTAAATGGATTGTGTTTTTGGTTTTATTAACTCATTTTGAGGTTGATTTTTTTTTCTCAGTGCAGTCTTTGTCTTAAATCTGGGCCTTAATGTGCTCAAATCCATTTTCTATTCCTTGTCTCGTTTGTTGTCCTTATCATTTTACCAATATTGTCCTAAATATGGTTTTAGATATGTCAAAATCCCTGGCTTTATCCTTGTCCCAAATCTATTACGATCTTTTCCGAATTTTTTATTTTATTTTTTAATTTTTGCTTTTGCTTTTGCATTTGGTGAGTTAAGGTCACTTTAAGGGGTTCCCTGAAAGGCCTTACGTCGCCAAAAATTTTAGTTTTCATTTCGTTGTGAGGTATCGAAGAACCAACCTTTGCTGACGTAAAATAAAATTTACCGGAACATCTCCACAGGGGGCGAAATAATTTTATGCAACAATATTGCATTTGTTTTGCTTAAGCTCTACCTGCGCGACAACACGAAGTTATCATTTATTTTTCTCATACAACCAAGCATTAATCCTTCTTTTCTCTTTCATAACATTTTCCGTGCCGCATATACTCACCGAGTAATAAGTTCATGCAATGCCATTGCATGATTGTATCATTTTCGATCTTGTAGCGGGTCTCTCCGCGGCCTCACGTCATGAATTTCTTGTATATTTTTATCAAGAACGCTAAGAACTCGGCTTTACCTTACTTTACTACACTGAAAAAAAAAATGGTTTAAAATTGACGACAGTTGTTATTAATTTGACGAACTGCTTGAAAAATATCTTGCCACAAATTTCGTCAAAGTAAAAGCAAATGTGCTTAAAACTTTTGAAAAACATATGAAAAAAAAGGCAAATTATGAATACATTAGGTCTGTTTCCGTACTCACACTGTGTAACTTTTGGGACACTATTTTCTGTTTTCGTACTTTCTGTGCTTAAAATGGGAGAAGAAGAACATTATTGTTCAGTTTTGCCTCACGATAAAAAACTGACGTTAATTTTAATTGGCGCAATTTACGTTTGACACGTTTGCAGTAAAAATCAGCTTTTTTGTACTTGAAACTTACTAGAAGCTGTTTCCGAACTTTTGCAACTATTCTCACATTTCATTTTTACTCTCTCAGTTTGAACTTACACAAATCTTACACAGTGTAGAGTACGGAAACAGACCTATTGTGTTCAATTTAAGCTAATGTTTTTTTTCAGTGTATACGTGTATCTATATCCTTATGCTTACCATTATCGTTATTCTTATCCATAACCTTTTTCTTATCCTTATCCTTATACTTATCCTTATCCTTATCCTTATCCTTATCCTTATCCTTATCCTTATACTTATCCTTATCCTTATCCTTATCCTTATCCTTATCCTTATCCTTATCCTTATCCTTATCCTTATCCTTATCCTTATCCTTATCCTTATCCTTATCCTTATCCTTATCCTTATCCTTATCCTTATATTTAATTTTTTCTTCCTAAGTTGCTACCTTCACGACATGATGACGTCGTTATATAACAGGTGGCGCAAAAGTAATCCTCCTATCAGAAAATGCTATAAATTTTGCGATTGGCCCCTAATGTCAGTTCTGTTTTGACATTTGTGTAGTAAACACATGCGAAATACACGTTAATAAACAATGTTACGCTACACTGCTCCAGAACGCGGAATTAATCACCACCAAGAGGAAGATGATTTTTCATCAAAAATAATCATGAGTGATGAGGCCCATTTCCATCTTAGCGGGTTCGTAAATAAGCAAATTTTACGCTTCTGGGGCACTGAAAATCCGCGTGTAACCCAAGAAGAGCCATTACGCCCGCTCAAAGTCACTGTATGGTGTGCTGTTTTCGCTGGAGGAGTCATCGGACCTTTTTTCTTCGAAGACGGTTACTGTGAATGGTGAGTGCTACAGAGCAATGATCAACGAGTTCTTTTTGCCGCAACTTGATGAATTGGGATTGGAAAACATGTGGTTCCAACAGCACACACTGCACGTGCCACAACCGATATGCTGAAGGATGCATTTCCCGGGCGCCTAATCTCCCGAATTGGCGATTTGCACTGGCCAGCAAGATCGCCTGATTTGACCGCTCCAGACTTCTTTTTGTGGGGCTTTTTGAAGTCGCGGGTTTATGTCAACAAGCCTCAGACTCTTGCAGCTCTTAAAGACAATATCCGTCAAGAATGTGAGGACCTATCGCCGGAAGTTTTGGCCGAAGTGATGGAAAATGCCATAAAAAGGGCTCAAATGACAATCAACTGTGGCGGCGGCCATTAACATGACATCATATTCTCGACTTGATGTAAAAAAAATTAAAAGACCAAATACAAATAATCCACAAGAAGAATCAAAGTTTTTCATTTTTTTTTTAAATTACAGCCAAAAAACATCGGAAGGTTGGTTGTGAGGACAAAAAAATTATGTTTTATTTTCATTGTATAACATTTACTGCAGGTCATACCAGTAACAATTCCATGCGCAGTTGGATTGTTTTCATTTTCTTGAAGTTTCCTCAATGTAAATGCTTGTTTACTTTGTCATGAGAACAAAGATTGGTAAACATCCGCAGTTAGAAGTAGCATTGTAACGTTAAAATAATACGCTTATTTGAACAGTGGTCACTTGACCACCATCAGTGATAATAGGTATTTTAAAAAAATATCGCTGTGTTTAGTGTAACTTACAAAATGCCGCCATTGGCCGTCATAAACAATAATTTTATTGGAGAAAAACACTCACTTCGTTTTCTAACATTCGTAATGTCGATTTCAAATATTTATTTATTTTCCTGGAAATACATTTTAAAAATTTTGGTATTTGGTAAGAACTGTTCACAAGATTTCCATTTCCACTTTGGTAAAAACACATAACATGATCATTCTCTTATTTTCCTCGATTTCCATTTTGGTAAAAACACATAACATGATCATTTTCTTATTTTCCTTGCAGAATTACAAAACAACTGTAAGACCCTTGCACAATAAATAAAATTCATAAGCACCGTATTTTAGAATTAGTCTACAAACAATCACTGAGTGAACAGTTATGTTCTACAAAGAAGTTCAACTAAAGCTATTCACTCTACTATTAGCTAGATACTGAATTAATAATTCACTTTGCACCAAAGATAAACTTCACTCCTGTGCAGTTTTATCAAAATGCACGCCCTCCATAATGCTTTCCCAAAAATACATTCGCTTCAGATTGAATTTATTATTTCTTGAAATTTTATAGGACTGGCCATCATTGGTATACGAAACATATTCGCAGATACCATCAGGAGTGTTCTCGAACGTTGACTTAAAGCACTCCTTGTATGGCGACGAATCGTTTGAGAACCTGCTGAACATAAGAAGAAAATCATCATCACTACTGAAAATAGGCAGATAAAAGACGACGCACCCATTTTTAGCGTACTCAACATAGGATCCCACTAAAGACTGGACAACAGCATCTTCGGTCGAATCACGACAATAATCTTTGGGAAATAAAAATGGTTGCCTAAACAAATAAAATAAATCATCGATATGAGTGACGCCATAATTTTTGCCTTTGCAGCTATGGCAAAACATCGTATAAGAATAAGGCCCACGATAGTTGAATTTCATCATATAAACGGGTTGAGCGAAGTTAAGATAGTACTTGACGCCTTTGTAGAGCGGATAATGAAACGCTAAATCACCAACGATCTAAGTATTACACTGAGTATAATTATAGGACACTGTATGCTGGAATAGTTCAACTATAAATACCTGTCTGAAACCCAAGGCAGTTTGATTATTCAGTTCATGTATGCCCTGGAAATATTCATCTATAACCATCTTCATTGCATTTGCATCTAATTGAGGAATCTTATCCGAAGTAAATTGCAATAACTTCTCTAGCATCTCATCAAAATTTTGATTGAATTCGACTCTCAAGTCTTGATTTTCTAAGATTTCAAGTGTCAATATAACACCTTCGCCTTCGCTCGGCACAAAGCCTGTCATCCAGGGCACATGTTGAAAGTTACCAGTTTTAATACGCGTCTCAGGATCTTCAGTTATAAAAGCATTTTTCCAATCGGCCTTCTCTATGTTGGGTCTAAAGTTAACCAGCGGCGTTATAAACCATGATTTGAAAGCATCGCCAGCGTTCAGTATCACTAGAGGATCCATCGACTGTAAAGACCTTAATAACGCAGTCGTATTCAGTTGCGTGGCATTAGCAATGCCCGCTGTCTGAGCCAATTGAGTGGCTACTTTCAGCGGGTTCGATTGTATTGAAACATAGGGTGCGAGGGCACTGCCACTCATTGAAATGGCACGTGCGAAGAGCCCTGAAATAGTTAAAACCTCAACAATCAAAATTCATTTTAATGACTGCTCTTTACCTTTTGACAGTTCGTAAAGCATGTGGAAATGCACGGAACTGCCACCAGCGCTATGTCCAGCAATGGTGATCTTTTTGGCATCACCACCAAAAGCCGCAATATGTTGATTCACCCATTGTAAAGCTAAGTTTTGATCTTTTAGACCAAAATTTCCGGGCATTACCTCGTCACCGCTGGCCAGAAATCCTAGTAAATATTGGAATTATAAGCAGATTTATACCAAGAAATGTCTATACTACCAAATGGTCCCAGACGAAAGGCTGCCACAACCAAAATGACTTCACGCGTATCCATAAAGTACTCAGGACCTAGTAGTTGAGGATGTATAGAGCCGGAGATGAAACAACCACCATGTATATAAAATATGACAGGAAGAGGATCCTGACCACTGCGCTAAAAGTTTGTTGTTTAAATAAATTTAAAATGTTTGTTTCTTCCAATCAAAAACTTACTAATGGACGATATAAATTTAGATACAAACAATCTTCATCACCTGATATGGGCCAAAGGGGCGCAAAATAGTTTTTCTGTAAACACTGCGGCTTTGATTTTGTCGCATCGAGTGTGCTATTGCTCCAGGCAGAAATAGGTTCAGCATTCTATGGAAAAGTAACATATTAAAACGAATAATTCTCTCGAATTGGATGCTCTCGCAGAGTGCTTACCTGAAATCTTAGATCATCTATTGGTGGCTTCGCAAATGGTATGCCCAGAAAAGCCTCGAATTTTTCCGTTCGTAAGCCTGGCATGTTTTTGCCTTGAAGGCAACCTAATTCAGGCAGACACACGCATAACGTCTCATCAGCTCTTATGAGAAGTAATCCTGCCGAACATATCTCAACTACTATAAATAGCCAGTATTTAGTTGCCATATTTTTCGACTTATACAACTGCTATAGATAACCATAGCTATATGAAGTTGCTTTTATACACAATGTTTTATTAGTTACGCTCGTCACGCAAATACATTTTGTGCTAATAATTAAATTATGAAGTTAAATTGATGAGATACTTTGGGCTGGACAACTCTACAAGCGGTATTTTCAACTTATTCCCAAATTTTGATGTGGACACGATCTAATTATTGAAAATTGACCTCACAAATTCTAAATAATAGTACTGGTGGTAAGTGGTAATGGTACATGGTAGACGCCGTAATGGTAAAAATTTTCAGCAAAAATTTTGTGTCAGAAGGTATGCTACATATAGGTACATATGTAAAAAAATATACCCCAAAACCTTGTTTGGGAATGTAAATTGGTAAATTAATTACTTTTCAATTAAGAATCTGAGAAACGCCCGTTATCACCAAAACTACTCCATCTACCTCCAACTATAATTAGCACCAGTCTCCAAAAAATACACATTAATAAACATATTAATGTGGGGCGTCTCCTTCCTGAGCCTTGGCTCGTTATGTGAGGGGGTTTAAAAAAAAAACGTGAGTTTTTAATTAAACCAGAAAATAAACAATTTTTCCAGAAAGTCAATATTTTTATGTTACCCCGATAATAATTGCTCCATATACGTACCTACTTTACATACTTTATCGCATATATTATAAAACCAATACCACATTACTAAAAATTTGAACTAAATGAGGGAGATGCAGTTTATGGCTACTCCATATCAAGGGTTCATCTATTCCAATTCTCTATCGAACAAATCTGTATAGGTCTGTGGTCTAATTAACCCTAGGTTATACTTATTAAGTATAATTAAGGTTATAGAAAGGTTATATTACAGTGGCGTCCGTGGCGTAGTTGGTTAAAGTGCGTGGCCGCTATGTTAACGAACTCGGAGACCCGGGTTCGAACCCCAGCAGCGACAGAAAATTATTTGAATTAAAATAATTTTTCTGTACGCCCGCCACCTCTCTGCAGACAATGGCAAACCTCAGAGAGTAATTAAAATGCCATGTAAAGCTTCTTGAGAATAAGAACATTCCGTTCATCGCCGTTCGGAGTCGGCGTTAAACTTGTAGGTCCGTTTCTCGGTCAATTGTGTAAAAACTTAGAACACGCACAACACAATTGATCATAAGAAGCTAGGTCAAAGTCCTTTCAAGGGCTGAAATGGCCAGTTATTTATTTTTTTATTAAGGTTATACTTATTTTACATACATATTAGAATGTATGAGGTGGCGTCGTCGATTCGACGAAGTATAACCATTCAGGGTTAAGAAAAACGCGATTTTTCGGAAAATTCTTTTTGTTTTTTATTGAAAATACTCTTCTTTTAGCTCGACACACTTAGTCCAGCTATCTTTCATCATTTCGATACCATTTGCATAGTACGGCTTGTTCAACTCTTCAACTGATATGTATGGTTTTCAATTCAACTTTTTAATTTTATGTAAATCTTTTTTCCGTGTGCCATCTTTTGAGATTAGCGAATAGATAATAGTCGCTGGGGTAATATCTGGAGAAAACCACATATTATAAGTAAGCAATTCAAAGCTTAATGCGTTGAGTTTTAACATTGTTTTCAATGACTTGCGATATAAAAAATAATTTTTTTTGTAAATGTGGTCGTTTGTGTTGATTCCATCGCAGGATTATACTGTCCAAAACCTCTTCGGCCGATTGTTATTTCTTTGGCCGATTCAGAGCACTTCCATTTGGCCCAACCTATTGTTATGCAAGTTGTATCCATTAAGGTGTATAGTCATGATTCCATATTTTATCACAGGTCACTAATCGACGCAGAAAATTTTTGGGATCACGGTTAAGCATGTGTAAACATTGTTCAGAATCACGAATTCGATCAATTTTTATCGTCGAATTATTCAAAGTCTTAATCAGCGAATAAAATGTTTACCTGTACAAACATTTTCATCATAGTTTTAACAGAAAGTATTAGTTTTTTCTTTTTTTTTTTCTTTTTTTGATAAAATCACTTTATGTGGAAGGTAGGCGTAGTTTTCACTCGATTTCGTTGAATTTGATGCTCAGAGTACATGTTAAATATGAGAGCTCATATGCAAAATTTCAAGTCAATTTTTCTTCCGCTTACCGTTTCTATAAAATCACTTTGTATGGGACGTAGGCGTGGTTTTCATCCGATTTGGCTTATTTTCGAACTTGGTCTTTATTTTTCGACAAGCTTAAATATCGAATTTCGTATGATAGCTTGAAAATTACGGCTGTAATCGTGTTTACAGACAGGCAGACAGACGGACATGGCTAAATTGACACGTAATTAACCGCGATTCCATGCTCTATCGTTTAGAGAACTATACGCAGTCAGGAGGCAAAAAAAAGATAGATTTTCAAGAATTTTTCCAAAGAAGACAAATATTTAACTTTAATATTTATTAGTTTTGAATACATTTATTTAACTAAACATTCATTTACATATCTTGGTAACTTTAAACTTTACTTTCATATTTTTTATTTGTAAAAATAATTATTTTTAAAGCTGCTGTAGCCGATCTCTGGGAGCTCCTCTAAAAAAAGGCGTCTTGCAATGAGTACGATATCTCTGGACTGGATCATCTGAAATGAGAAAACCAAAAAACGTCGTTAACGTGAGGTTTATACGGGATTTAATCAAAAGAATAAGCAAAATATTAATTTCAGACAAAATGGCGGTATCTTAACAGAAAAAAATCTATTATCAACATTAATTTCGTTCTTAATTCGTTTATAAAATGGAAATCTTTATTCGTGACAAAAACCTTCGATTTATAAAAAATCGTATTTAAGGTTACGCAAAAACGAGTATATGAACGTTGCTACTTATAATTCGGAAATAAAAATAAAGAATTTTATATTTATACAATAAAAATATTGCTTTTCGAAATATTCCCCTTTATGATTAATAAATTTTTGCATACGTTTGTTATAGCATTTATCACATTTCGCTTAAGACATCTCCAAAAAATAGTGTTTGACCGCATCAACGGCTTCTTCTGGCGTCAAAAATCATTGTCCATGCAGTTTGTCTTTGATAAACGAGTACAAAAAGAAGTTTGACGATCCATTAATTCTATTTTTTGAGTGTTCAAAAACGCTTTTGTTTGAGCTGATGTGTGGGAACTCATATATCTTGATGACGAATAATTCTTTGGAGCTTGTTTACTTGCCTTATTTTACGGAATACATATTTCTTATTTTTCTATGTGGTACCTTGGGAAATATTAAAAAAAAAAAATACTTTGATTTGATTCTAAAATGTTATCTGAAATTTTCTTTCAAAAGTGAGTCTGAAAAATACACCCGAAATTTTAAAATTAAGATTTTAACCTCTCTTGGGGGCCATCACCAGTAGGTATCGAATTATTATTTTTTTTTTCCAATTTCACATTCTAAGAGGTCTCAAAAATTGCATTGACCAGAGTGTGGATTCTATAACGCTACAAACAATACCAATATTTTTATACATGGGGGCTACTGTGCGTTTAGTGTAACAGTATGTTTGGATGGTGTGCTTTTACTGGGCATGATTTGTAGGAAAAAAAAAAGTAAAATAAATATCAATGCTTACTTATAAATTAACTTTTTGCTGCCTCAATGAAGTCATTATAATAATTCATATAATTAACAACATTTAGTAAAGAGCCGTTACCTACCAGCGTTACTAACAATGAATACGTTTGTCACAATTTTCACAAAAAACGAGCTTAACATGTTAGAGTTTGTATAAATTTTCACTTTATTTTTGTTCGATTGTGAACAGTTGTTGACTCGGTCTAATTTTACACTTCATTGCCTATCATTGTTAAACAAATATTTGACTCGATTACAGTGTATCATGGAGTTTCTTAAATATAAATGTAAATAATATTTTTATTTTCTAAGTTAATAAAAGGCGTATTCTCTAAAAAAACTTCACTATCTTGCGAAAAATTTACAGAAATATACATTGAAGCTCCCTTATTATGGACCACAAAAAAGTTATATTGGATGTATGCTAGTCCCACAAATGCCCAACGATGACTCCGTGCCACGGTATGTCTCATGCCAGTCTGTTTAAGGGGAGCAACGCAGCCAGAGGCCGAAAAAAAAGGTCATGTTTGTGAATTTTTTTAAGGAAACCTATGGGATATTTTTGAATGAGGGTTTTTATACCTAAAAATATACACATTCAAGAGTATTTTTAGTTTTTTTTTATTAAAAAAAATTTAATATTAAGGTCGATACAGCAGTTTTTGTAGAGCGCTCTGAAAAAAAGGTGAAATGCGGTGACCAAGATTGCTCCTCCTTAATTCATCTGAAACAAAAAAATGAAATATATTATTAAAGTTGATACTTAAAACTCGTACTTGTCATAGCCGTTTTTGAAAATATTGATTTTTCACAAAATGGCGGACTTTCAAACGTAAAAAAACGATTTTCGACCAAAAATTCGTCATAGTTTTGCCTATAAAAAATGAACGAAGCTAAAAAAAAAAAAATCCTATGACAAGTACGAGATTATTATGTGTACAATAAGCCTGCAAAAAAATCAAAACGATCGCTTCACTGAGCTTTGAGAAATCTTGGTCACCGACTTTGAAAACATGGTTTCGAGAAAAACGCGTTTGAAAATAAGCGCCAGCACTGCGCGCTCTAGAAGGCGGTTCACTCAGTAGGCTATAACTTTGTTATTTTTTGAGATATTAACTTGAAATTTTCACCAAATATTCTTGAAACTTAAGGCTTTAAGAAAATGCAAAAAAGATTTTTGAAAAAAAAAAAGTTCTGACTGCGTATCTCCCCTTAAGGGGCTTCTACACGGTACAACCGCCGTACAATCTCAGTTGGCAGTTTCCACCATTCGACAGCGCAATATTGAAACCAAATCGTCACATGCTTGCATCCAAACGATACCATAATCGCACACAACCATCAAATAGCAACCGATATTTCTACAGCCATTGTATCGTGTAGAAGCCCCTTTACAATGGTTCACGCGTTGCATCGATGTTTTCTGCCACAACAGCCATTCTTGGACGATCTTCACGAAATTCGAAATACGTCTTGGAACAACAAACACGCTCGAACTCATAGAACCAGCGTTTTACAGTGATTCATCACCAAAAGTCGAACTAAGTTGACCGATGCATTCTTTTCTTGTCAATACACATCGAAAATCGAAAAAAAGTCATCACCCGAAAATGTTCACGTATTAATTAAATTTTTTTGCTGAAATATAATTTTCAAACCACTGTTAACAACACAATAAGCGCACATACACCAGAACGTTTTGAGTACGTTTATACTAGAAAATGTCAACTTTGCGAATGGAACTGTCAAAATTCATCTGACAATGCTAAGTGTTGCCGATGCGCAAGACTTAACCCTTTCGGTCCTATTGGGATAATACGTCCCAAAGAATGTTGAATAGTCCTATTTGTTGTCTTAAGTAAACAAATCATATTTGAAAATGTCCCAGTCGTACTTTTGAGTTTTAGTTTATGAAATAAATAACGGGACTTAGTTTTGAGTGAGTTTGCAATAAGATTTTAGCGTCAATTGATGAGAAGCTCTCGTAGAGGCAACTTCATTTGCTAATTAAAGAAGGAAGCTGTATCTGTGTTGCAACCAAAATTGGTATATTTGTTTGAACCAGCTGAATTTATTATTTGTGTATGAAAAACTTTGTTTATTCTCAGTAAGTATAAATTTTTGTTAGTTTTTGTTGGTTTGGGACATATTGTCCCATTCTAGTTTTTCGTTGGTCATATATATCCCATTCGTTGGTCTTATATATCCCATTCGTTTATATTTAGGAAAAAATGTCGCAACTAAGTGCAGAGCTTCAAGAGCTTTTAGAAGCCGATAATTCCGATTATACTGAATCAAGTGACTCTGAGCCGGAAAATGAATCATCAGAGTCGAGTGAAGAAAATGATGAAGGCAATGACGAATTAATCGATGAAAATAATCCGAGCGAAAACTTTGTAAATCCATTCCTATGGTCACTACCAGACGCAAATTTTCGACCAAGAATGCAGATCCCAATCGAAAAACAACCAATAATTTTGGCTGATGTTAACCGCAGTTCAACACAATTAGATATTTTTAAAAAATTGTCTCCGAAATAGCTTTTAATATTTATTGCTGATAGTACAAATAAAAGACTAGAAATGGTGGAAAGAGACAAAAAAATATTCCAAAAACTGATGAGCATCAGATTCTAATGGTACTAGGATGTTGCCTAATCATGAGCTATAACAAAGTTTCAAGGATTCAAAATTACTGGAGCACACATCCATCTCTTGGAATCTTAGCCATAAAAAATGCAATATCAAGACCGATTTCAGCTAATAATATCCAAAACGTATTTCAATGATCCTAAAAAACCAGATGGATGTTCAAAAGTTATCTTGTGTAAAAAAACTTTTCCTAGTGTTAGAACGGAAGCAACATTTCAAGCAACCTCTAAAACCAATAAAGCGCGGCATAAAAATTTGGTTAAGATCTGAGTCCAAAACTGGGTTTATATATGATCTAAATATTTATAGCGGAAGAGAAGAAAGCGCTGTGGTATCCGAATCTACCTTAGCAGAAAGAGTTGTGGAAAAACTTTGTAGTACTATACGGAACCCAGACGTTATGATAAGTTTCGATAGATTTTTTACTAGTACTCGTTTAATAAATTTTACTGACTATCCGGCAGTTGGAACTGTGATACGAACTCGAAAAAAAGTTCCGCAATTTAATGGAAAATTAAACAGAAATGAGAGTGAATTTATGGTAAATTGCCTCGAAACAATTGCTTGTCGATGGCAGGATTCAAAAGACGTATTACTTCTGTCTAATTGCCACATGCCAACCACAAGCAAGACTAAACGCAAACAAAAAAATGGCGAAAAAATTGATGTTGAGTTCCCTGATGTTATTATAAAATATGTAGCTATAATGGGTGGAGCTGACATAAAAAAAAAAAAAAATAAATAACTGGCCATTTCAGCCCTTGAAAGGACTTTGGCCTAGCTTCTTATGATCAATTGTGTTGTGCGTGTTATCAAGTTTGTGCACAATTGACCGAGAACCGGACCTACATGCTTAACGCCGACTCCGAACGGCGATGAACGGAATGTTCTCGTTCTCAAGAAGCTTTACATGGCATTTTTGATTACTCTCTGAGGTTTGCCATTGTCTGCAGAGAGGTGGCGGCCGTACAGAAAAATTATTTTAATTCAAATAATTTTCTGTCGCTGCTGGGGTTCGAACCTGGGTCTCCAAAGTTCTTTGACGTAGCGGCCACGCACTTTAACCAACTACGCCACGGACGCCACAGCGGTGGAGCTGACATAGCGGATCAAAAAGTTGGTGTTTATGATTTGGATAGAAAGTCCAACAAATGGCGGAAAAAAAGTTTTTTTCAAAATATTAATGAAGTGGGAGTTAACGTGTGGATAGTTCACCAAGAAGTAAATCACAAAAAAACCGAATTAATCAGCTTTTTGGTTCCACTAGCTGAAGACATGATCGAAACTGGCAGGACCCTAAGCCAAACTAAACGAAAGGTATCATACGGACGTCCACCAAAACGTAAACTCAATTTAATTAACATAGGTGATCATTTACCAGTTACATCACAAAAAAGGTCGCGCTGTGTAAGCTGCAGCGCAATGAAAAAAGAACAAAAACAATATGTTCAAATTGTAACGTTGCACTTTGCATTGAATGTTTTACTCCCTATCATAATTAAAAGCTTTTTTCTAAAAAAATTATCATATATGATCTATGTATTTTTAAAATGATTAAAAATAAAATGAATTATAATTTTAGTTTTTATACGTATAATTTTTAACTTTTTTATTCAATTTAAGATTAAATAATATGAAAATAAAATTAATTTAATACCGATCCTTACTTTTATTATTTTTTTATATAAATAATTTTGACGGCTTTATGCAATACGCCGTCAATATGTCCCATTAGTATCAAAACTCCGGCTGGGACAATAGCAAAAAATCCGAGTGGGACAATATATCCCAGGACAATAGCCCCGAAAAATCCGAGTGGGACAATATATCCCAGGATAATTAAAGGACTTACGGAAAAATTTACAATGCAAATCATCATAATTTTTGATGTTTTTTATATATGTGAAAAAAAATGTTTAATATTTATTGTTATTTAGCCAATAAAAAACCGGACCGAAAGGGTTAAAGGTGGCGGTCGTATAATTGTATTTTTATTTTATATTTTTTATTTTGTCCTATTTTTTAAAAACATTTGCGATGTGATCTAGAAAAATCTTGGGACCAGTTTGTCCGACAGTGTTTCAAGAAAAAGTAGATTTATTTTATAAAATAATTTCTTTATTTAAACACTTTGTCTTTCTAAATTGTCACAATCAATTTTAAGAAATTACCTTTGAAAAAAAAATGTCTTTATAAAAACAATAAATAAATATGATGCAAAAATACAAACAAATACTGGATAAAAATTATATATATATATTCATATCCTTAAAATTGTATGGCTGCATACAAACAACCCAAAGTAAGAAATTGGCCAAAATATACATAGATACATTGTGATAAGAAAAAACCTTCTAAGTTACAGAATATTTTTTCAAATCCAACTATATTCTTGTGTACAGTTGCTTGTAAGAGAGTTATACAAGCTTTCATTACAAGTATACAAAGCTTCATTTTTAGAAATTAACATTAAGGCGATTCACATTATAATTAATGATAGTTTTCAAAATACCCTCTTACTTATTTCCTACATAATAGTGATAATTGTAAGCAAAAGAATAACTTAAAATAACATTGTTCGTTTTTAAGATAAGTACATTTGAGATACAAAAAAATTTTTTTTATATTCAATAAAAGAATAAACTAAAGCTTGGCAAAAAAAGCAGAGCAACACTTAAAAAAAAAAAAACAACTATTTAAAAAGGCATATATATACATTTTTGGGTTAGTTAAGCATTTCAAGGCATAAAAGAATAAATGATTAAATATTAGCCTAAATCACTGACTGATAAGCTTTCGATTTGTTCCTTGCTCAAATCAGGATGCCAAAAATCGACAATTAGAACCAAACGCATGTGTTCGCCATCGTGCCAAACCTCATGTTCGAAG
This sequence comes from Pherbina coryleti, assembly GCA_943735915.1. NCBI lineage: Eukaryota > Metazoa > Arthropoda > Insecta > Diptera > Sciomyzidae > Pherbina > Pherbina coryleti. The sequence goes on from OX030950.1 coordinate 39,524,598, forward strand.
CTATCATCGAATATAAGAAAAGCGCCCTCGGTCCAGCTCCTGGGGGAAAAAAAAATATAGAATACTATTATTAAAAACCTCAAAATAATATAAGAAAAACCTACATATTTTGACTGGCAACACGCAATATTGTCCCCGATGGCACAACGAGACCCAAGTGAGCTCTTAATCGACAATTGGTTGGGCCACAATGTGCTCGCACATGCGTTCCCGGATGCATGATGCTAAATTTTACTTGACCTCGCCGACATTTGGCTGCCGCTGGAAACTGCTCTATCAGTCGGCATGTCGTTGGCGCTCTCTGACAGTTTCTTTGATTGCGCACACCACGTGAGAACAACTCCAACTCTTTCCAGTTGCCGGTAGCGACTAAATTTTCTGTTTCTTTGCGAAAATAACCCCCGCCTTCGAGCATTCCGAGCGCCTCGTCACGTATGACTTGCCAATGCATTGCGATTTCTTTAAAATTCCTTGTATGCGTTGTCTGCTCTTCGTTCCAAGTAGGTTGTGCACGTAGATTGCGCTCATTATAGACCGAACGTTGATATGTCGACGGATAAAGTTTAAGTTCAGCGCCACGTTTGTAGATTTCTAATGATGCCTCGTGTTTTCCCAAGCTTTCATATGACTCCCCGAGCGCTATGTAGAAACGTGCATCTTGCGTTCCTTTGGCATTTGAATTGATTCCCTGTTGCAGATATTGTATAGCTCCGGTATAATTAGCATCGTGTGCCTTCAGGACATAGCCGAGAAGGGTGAGCGTAAAACCATTTTTTGGCCACTTCTTGTGGGTTTCGAGCAGCATAATTTTGGCATCATAATAACTAGAAATTTTGTTCTATATCAAAATATATTTATAGGATTATTTAATAAAGTTAAAAGATTTAAGCAGTGTCACCAGGATAAGTCAAAATGGTAAATTTGGGTACATTTATCCAGTAGTTCTTATAATATTTTTAGTGGCGTACTTAAAGAGCAATCCACGCAAATATAACACAAACTCGTAAAAATATTACGACAAGCTTATTACTGGCGCTACTTTACTTCTAAAAGAGCTCGTTTTGGCTTCTAAAAGTGCAAGAAGGCGATTTTTCTATTGTTTTGTAGAAGCTTCTTTAACTAATATTAGACTTTGCAAAGCAACTTCCCTATAACTGATCTTGTGGGTTTCGAGCTTGCTTATAAAGGGTATAGGGTTGCAATAATCAACACTAGTTGGAGTTAGAATTCAACTCGATGCGCAAAGTTCGAGCCAATTTTCCTTGAAATCATGTGCCTTCTGAGAGGTGTGTGTCCGACATAATCAAAAAATTCCAAGAGAATGGCTCAGCGTAAAATGTAAAGAAACCGAAATTACTTCGAGCCGGATGTTCGACCGAAAATATCGATGCAGTGAATAATAGTGTTGAAAACGACCCAAATGCCTCAAATCGTCGCAGTGCCTAATAACACGACCTCTTTACGTCCATACTGCAGCGAATATTGACAAAAGATTTGGCTCTGCATGCATATAGATCCAACTGACCCAAGAACTACAGCCGGCAGATCACCAGCAAAGCAGTACATTCTCTAATTGGGAAAAATAGACTTTTCTGACGAAGCTCATTTCACTTTGGCGACTACGTTAATGAGCAAAATTTTCGTATTTGCGGATCCGAAAACCCTCAAGTGATTCGGGAATTGCCAATGCACTGACAACGAGTAAAATTTTGGTGTGAATTGAGGGCCGGAGGCGTTATAGTGCTGTTCTTTTTCAAAAATTACGACGATAGAGCTGTTACAGTCAATTTAATGCGCTGCAGAGACATGATAAACAATTTTTTGAGGTCGGAGATGGAGTATACGAGACACAGATGATCTCTCATTTCAACAGGATTTTGCTACGTGCCATACAAGTCGCGAAGCAATCGAGTTATTGCCCACGAAGTTCCCTGGTGCAACTCAACCTTAAACGCCGTTAAGCATCAGTTCGCGGGGCACGGGAACATCATTTAGCTGAAATCTGTTGGATTAATATTCGTCATTAGTCGGAGAAATGGTTATAGGATAGCCTACTACTCCTACCTCAGAACTACGCCTGTTCTCACGAGCAGCCTGTCCAAAGCCATGATAAAGGAGGATGGCGGCAGGAAACTGGAGTTGGTCGCCGAATCTGGGGAGTAGGTGGACCGTTTGACTCGATCAACGCTAGCGTATGCCTACGATGGAATAGCAATGATCCTTAAAAATTTGTTGGCACGGGGATAGTCTTTACGCTCGACAGACGAACTGTCACAATTTCCAACGGCACATTGGCATTGTGGTCTCATGGATAGTCTCATAAAGACTGGTTAAACGATGAAAAATGGGTGTATATATTAGTGTACAAGAGGTTTTAGAATTGGGTACTCTATATTGGGTAAAGTATATCTTAGAATTGCTATATATTGGTTAAAGTATATCTTAGTAGCCTCGGAGTGCCAGTTTGCAAAGGTGCAAAATAGAGGTGACCATGTGCCACACACAGTCAGAAGTTATGTGGTCTACGCTGTAGCACCTCCAATAGTGGTGGCTTTTGCCAGCTATGAACGATGCATGCAGGGGCCGAATCGCCGCATCCGTGAACGTAACGGCTTTCGTATGAGAAAAAATTCATCGTATGAGAATCTCATGAGATACGAAATTAATCATGATTTTTTTACGAAATTAATTAATTTTTTCTCATACGAAAGCCGTTGCGTCACGGATGCGGCGATTCGGCCCCAGATGTGTCGGTGTGTGTTTGTGCGTATCGACGTAAAATCGCTTTTGTCCGGGGAGACTATCGCTAGTTCAACGTCGCGAACAGGTCTGTGAGATCACCCGGGTGGCAATGCCCATAAATTGCCAAATATGTTAGATGGGTCTCAATTTCCACCAATAAATGTGAATGGTGTTCCAACTAATCATCCATAATTGGTGATGTTGCGTTCTAACATTGGTTGCTATTCATACAGTATATTTATTAATATAAATATACACTTCAATATGGTGTGTAAACAGTGTTGAAACTACTATGACGGGGCGTTGGTCGTGTCTAGAGTCATTGAAATGACGCCCAGGGGAGGTCGAATGGACGTTGTATTTGCATTGCATGGTACTAACGTCTTGAAGATTTATCTGTTGGGCATCAATTCCAAGAACCTCAACCCCATTGCCATGGGCAATGTGAAATTAAGCTTATATGGCAGGTGTTCACGTTGAATAAAATGGTATTTCCTTCCTATCTCATCTATTTTGCGAGCTCTCAACCCATCGAAGTGCTTCGATTATGAACTTTAATCACTGACCAATTGCCTTCGTTTCAAGTTTTACTGGATATTTCGCCAAGCCTGGTTAAAGCCTCAACTCTGCCTTTATGAAACTTTGGACTCAAAAAGGACATGGACAGCGTTATCTTGTAGATTTCTTGTGCAGTGATACTAAGGATCTGTTGAGTGCATGTATTTGTGCAGGTATGATCTGAAGCAACTGTGATCGCTCATAATCTTATGTAGAAGTTTATAGAGCAATTTCTTCTATCACACCATTTGGATACGTTAGAAATAAGATGGTGCATTCACCGCCCCTTCCCTGATCTATCCCAGCGGTCCTGCTACTTAAGCATGCTTCTGTATCCTGTGTGATTTTTACGAGCTGTTGGGATAGCTGTACTAGCGTTACTAGAGGTAAATAAAAAAAATAAATAAATAAATAACTGGCCATTTTGGCCCTTGAAAGGACTTTGATCTAGCTTCTTACGATCAATTGTGTTGTGCGTGTTATTAAGTTTGTACACACAATTGACTGAGAACCGGACCTACATGTTTAACGCCGACTCCGAACGGCGATGAACGGAATGTTCTCGTTCTCAAGAAGCTTTACATGGCATTTTGATTACTCTCTGAGGTTTGCCATTGTCTGCAGAGAGGTGGCGGCCGTACAGAAAAATTATTTTAATTCAAACAATTTTCTGTCGCTGCTGGGGTTCGAACCTGGGTCTTCAGGTTCGTTGACATAGAGGCCACGCACTTTAACCAACTACGCCACGGACACCAAATTTACTAGAGGTAAATAGCGTCTCAAATTATTATGTGTCGATTTCGATAGTTGTCTAAAATTCTTATCAAGGGCGATATTTACATACAAATATGTTGGAAACAAAAAAATCTTTGTGAACTAAGGGTAGGGGATATAGTAGTATATCCACTATATCCACTACTAGTAGGGGATATAGTAGTGAAATAGTAGGGGAGGATTTCACTGGCTCACATCCAGCCTATTATCAAAAACAAAAAAAAAAAAAAAATTAAGCATTCTTACCGATCCATCATTAGAAATGTGATAACCATTTGATTTCTGAGATCCGGATCGTGAGGAAAACGATTCATTATAATTCTATGAATAGTTATCGCCGGTTCGAATTGACCTTAAATAGAAAAGTTAAGAATTATTTATTATTAATTTAAATTTTCTTGTATTTATATTATTAAAGGGTTTCAATCTTTCATGCTTAAATTGAATAAATAATTGAATATGTAAATTTTTACTAGAGTGACTTGTTTTTTTTAAGTAATAATTTCCTCCTATGCACAAAAATGGCTTCTAAAGGGTTTATCAACAAGAGGAGTAAGGTTCCAAAGGCGAATTATAAAGGCTGAAGTTTTTTAGAGGTAGAGAACTTTATATTGGCAACACTGTTTTCTGTGATAGACGATTTAAGATTTCTCGGTTGTTTTGGGGTTAGTTTGGTTTGATTGTATCGGGGCTGACCGTACTCTCTTCTCAGAACCCACAATTGTCAAAATCAATGAAAAGCAAGAACAACAAATTCATCGGGTTTACATGTTATCAATTTTCGCTTTCAGATTTTGTATGAGCTGTATGGAAACTCGCTCTCAACCATGCGACAATCTTATTTATCCAACCATGGTCAGAATGTTACACTGAATGGTAAGAGCTACAGAGACATGATTGCTAACTTTTTGTCAATTGGAAGGCATTAATGTTGCAGACATGTGGTATCAGCAGGACAATTATTTTACTGAAAGTAACATTTGACGAGCGATTAATTTTACGAAATAAACCAAAAATGAACTAGTCACCTCGTTCTTACGATTTGACGCCATTATTTTATTTTCTTTGAGGATATGTGAATTTGTTTGTCGACATCGATAAACCAGAAACATTTGAACACTTGGAAGTCTACATTTGAAGCGTTATTGCCAAAATACAGCTTGATTTACTGGAAAGAGTGTGTTAAGACTGGATCTTCAGATCAGCTAGTCACGGCGCCCACATGTCCGTAATCATATTCAAGCATAATTATCAAAAAACTATCTTTAAATAAAGTTTACTTCATGGATTTTAAAGACATTTTCCTGTGTTTTATTTCAATTGCTTTATGATATTGCTCCGCCTCTTAAAAAATACCCAATGTTATGAAAGGTAGTTTATTTCATACATATTCTTTATATGTCTTCTTTATAATCCAATAAAAATTTAAGCATCCTAACAATTGTTCTTGTTTTTTAAAAAACAAATCTTACACCTGTTGTTGATACAACCAAAATTACGAGGATTGCCTTTAAAGTCTTGCGCCTTGCAAAAAAGAAAAAACAGTGGTTAGTTGATAAAAATACTTTTATTGTTCTTCAAGGTATTCTCCAAGATGATCAATATACTTTTGAATTCGTTGAAACCAATTTTCTTAACAGTTTTAAGAAACTGTGAAGTTGGTAACTCCAAAACCAGGTTTTTGAAGGCCTCAAGAGCCTATACGGGCGTTGAGTGCTCAAAAGCTCTTTTGTTTGGGCTGATGTGTGGGAACTTCTATTGTCGTGATGGAGGATGATCTTACTTCGGTGGTTAATTTTCCTCAAATCTCTGAAACAAATGGTTGTGTTCCAATCAGCATTAACAGTTCTCTTTTACTCAAGTAGTACAGTTGTGACGTGATCAGTTTTTCTGAAACTGGCAACCTTTGCTGGGTGTGCTCCGTTCGCGGACAACTTTTGTCGAGTTTTGCTTACTTTGAAAGACCCAAACAGTGAATTGCTGCTTTGTTTCGGGCTTATAAGCGTAGATCCCTGATTCGTCGCCTGTGGTAATACCGTAGGCCTGTTTCGAACCAACTCCCCCCCTTTCCCCGCTGTATTTTTTTAGCATTTCCTTGCACCAATCGACACGAGCCTTTTTTTAAGCAACCGTCACATTATGAGGTATCCAACGGGGACAAATCTTCCTGACGCCTAAATGCTCATGTAAAATCAAATATTTATGCTAGTTCCCATGGTATAATAATTACAAGGTAGCATTGACAGTTGCTTGAGAAAACATCTCCTGTCTAAAAATATACTTAAAAAGAGAGCGCTCACAATCCGCCATTGAAAACACAAACAATGTTGAAAACGTTGAAGTAAAAAAAAACAAAAACCTCAGTAGCTGCAGAAGTATCTTCACAAAAAGCTGTTTTTGACAGGACATGTTTTCTTGTAGAAAAGAAAATAAGCTGTTGTCAATGCTACCTTGTATTATTATACCATGGCTAGTTCTATTAATGTCCAAGGATGGCTTCTTTTCACGACATCTAACACGGTCACACGCTGGCCTGCTTCGGTGTTTTTTGCCACAACAGTCGTTCTTGGACGATCTTCACGTAATTCATCTTGGAGAGAACATCGACCACGCATGAACTCATTAAACAAGCGTTTTACAGTCACTAGGTGTGGTGCTTCATCACCAAAAGTCAAAGTAAGTTCTTTAAGTTGAAAATCTTAAAAAATCATCACCCGAAAATGTTCACGTGTTAATTATATTTTTTTACTGAAATAATCAGTGTAAATAACACAATGAGCACACATACACCAAAATATTGTGAGAACTCTTATGCTAGAAAATGTCAAATTTTCGAATGGAATTGTCAAAATTCATCTGGCAATGCTAAGTTTTGCCGAGGTGCAAGACTTCAAAAGGCTACCCACGTAGCACATTTTACAAGTACTTAATTTAAGCCTAAAACCATGTTTCTCCTTAGAAGCAACTTTTCTACACATAGAGAAAACAATGCTATATTCAAAAAATAAGATTTCACTCCACCCTTATGCTTATGTCTATTAAAATTAACCAAAATATTTACCTATATTACGCATTATTTCTATGCATTCCTCTGCGGCCTCTCGAAATTGTGCATTGTTCGTAATTAAGTCATCGAAGGCCAAGTACCGCTTAAAGGCATCCACAGATTGCAACCTGAAACCTGTATCATCTTTGAGTTTGGCAAGTTGATTTGACAGCTTGGCTTTACGAAGAAAACCCATAGGACGATCTGGATAATTATGTGTTATCCTGAAGTAGGCAACCAAGGCATCGATGTGATTCTTTGCAGCATGACAGAAAGTTAGACGAGTTAGTGGCAAAAATGCATCGTTAGCAAAAACATATTAAAAAAACAAAGTAAAAAAATAAAAGAAAATAACATGCAAAAAAAAAAAAAACTATTGTTAGCAAATCCAAGCAAACAGCTTCTTAAAATTTTAGTTTTCTAAGTCACATATGTATTATGTCCTTTAGCATTTTTGTTAAATTCCAGTCAACATTTCAATAACGAAAGCAATACAAACCTTTTTGTAGTGGGTGTATAAAAAGTTTGCTTTGCTTTCTGGTTTTTAATTAAAATGTTAAGAAAATTTTTAACATCGATTTTTGAAATTTTAAAGCAGTTGAAAAACAAAATGCAACACATTTTCTTCAAAATAATATTTTTTTTTCATTATCAAAACAGAAAAAAACAAAAAAAAAATTTCATTAATACGTTCTTTTCTTTTTATATAAAAATGTGTGGTTGTATTATTTTTCAATTTTTAAACTTAGAACTTAAACTTTAAAAACATTTCAACTTATTTGATAAAAACAAAAAAAAAAAAAACAAAAACATCAAAACATAATTCAACAAACGCTTAATATTAAAAGCTAAGATGGGGACATATTTTATGGTTGCTATTGATAATTAAGCTATAGAAAAGATTAAAAAAAGAAAATAAGAAAAATATAGAATTAAAATGTATTTTAAGTAAATAAAGTCTTTCAATTGTAATGATCTAGCAAAAACACAAAAAGAATTTTTGAATTTGTTAATTTTGTTTCAAATTAAATGGAGTAACTTAACCATGACGTTATGATATGCGTATCATAACTTTACTCTTCGTGGGTATTCACTGAACCACAAGCGAAGCTTCAGTGAGAAGTGAGAGTTTTGCGAAAGTTTTTAATGAATATTTAGAAACTTTGGAATTTCCTTGCGTTGTGTCAAAAAAAAAAAAAAAACAAGATAGCCCAAAAAAACAAAACTTTATAAATTTTTACATTTGCCGTTAACATTAGAAAAATGATTCATTGTTGAAAAAAAGAAAACTTAAAGGGTTAGGCCACTCTACACAGAAAATAAAAGAATTGATTTATTACCTAAACTAGTTTAGCTAATGTGAAAGTTTCTATTTCACCTAATCTTTTCAACAACTTTTCTACTTACACAGTTAATTTAACAATCATGCATTAGGTAATTCACCTAATTACAATTAGTTAATTCAACTAAAATTTTGCTTATTAAATCATCTAATTCTTCTAGTTATTTTACCTAATGCAAGTTGTCGATTTGTTTGTACACTAGGGAAATAACGCATATTAGCATTATCCACGCCTCAGTATAAATTTTATATAAATATTTACGTGGATAAATCAAATGCTTTCCTTACAACTTGTTTTTTTCCCGTATTTGAATTTTTTATTTCTGTGCAGCCCAAGGAGAGCACAGCGCTCTCCTATAAAAAACATAAATAAAAACAAAGTGAGAAAATTTTACAAAAAGTAAAGCCTCATTGCGAGATTTGAACTCGGGCCGCTGGCGTTCAAGTCAAACGCTTTACCGCTGTGCTGTTACGCCGTTTGATAATTTGTGAACAAAATGTATATAAAAATATGAGGTCCACAACTCTTAAATTATGGGCATCTACAGCAATTTGATTAATTGGTATGTAGCGTAAATTCTTGTATTGGAAATTTAGCTCAATAGATAAGGCGTTGGTTGTTGAAATCTTGAGATCAGAGGTTCGAATCTCAGCGGTGGCAAAGAAATTTTTCAGTCATTTATACAATGTATATATCTCTCTCATTGTATCTACTATAAAACAAATCTTTCTTCTCAATCATGTGACGAAATGAAGTAAAGTCAACTAAGGAGGGAAAGTTTCACTTCAAAATAGAAATTGCAAAACAAAAAACAAATTTTTTTGCATATTTTTTGCACGGCATTCCCACTCTTAAGTGGGAATTCTATCTAAATAATTAGATGATTTTTCTACACTTAGTAGGTGGCTTGCCTAATCTGAAGTGGTCATAGTTTAAAAAAAATTAGCTAATTCTTCTAATAAATTATGTGTCTTATCTATTTTATGGTTGAAGGTACACCTAAATATTTAGGTTTTTTTAGCTACTCTCGCAGTTAAACTACCCAATATAATTGCATATAATTAACATTTAGAAATTGGTAGCGCACCTAATCAAATTCGTTGACTGAAAATCACCGGATTACTTTAGCTGAATTGACTACATTTTTAGGTAAAAGTTCTACTCTTTTTTTTCTGTGTGAGTAAAATAAAACCTGCCCCGTATCAATCACAAATAATCTGTTCGGTGACTAGTTATATCAGACCTGTCCTGTGATAGGTTACATTTGAGCTGTCACGGGACCAATCACTTAAGAGCAATTGACCCTGCTTTCTCTGTAGGGAATAAGCTCACATACACCAATATATTGTGAGTACGTTTATACTAAAAAATGTAGAATTTTCGAATGGAACCGTCAAAATTCATTGGCAATGAATGCTTAGTGTTGCCGAGGTGCAAGACTTTAAAAGGCAATCCACGTAGCACATTTTACAAGTACTTAATTTAAGCCTAAAACCATGTTTCTCCTTAGAAGCAACTTTTCTACACATAGAGAAAACAGTGCTTTATTTAAAAAATAAGATTTCACTCCACCCTTATGCTTATGTCTAGTAAAATTAACCAAAATATTCACCTATATTACGCATTATTTCAATGCATTCCTCTGCGGCCTCTTGAAATTGAGCATTGTTCGTAATTAAGTCATCGAAGGCCAAATATCGCTTAAAGGCATCCACAGATTGCAACCTGAAGCCTGTATCATCTTTGAGTTTGGCAAGTTGATTTGACAGCTTGGCTTTACGAAGAAAACCCATAGGACGATCTGGATAATTATGTGTTATCCTGAAGTAGGCAACCAAGGCATCGATGTGATTCTTTGCAGCATGACAGAAAGTTAGACGAGTTAGTGGCAAAAATGCATCGTTAGCAAAAACATATTAAAAAAACAAAGTAAAAAAATAAAAGAAAGTACATAACATGCAAAAAAAGAAAAACTATTGTTAGCAAATCCAAGCAAGCAATAGTTAGAAAAACAGCTCTATTATAGTTTTAGTTTTCTAAGTCACATATGTATTATGTCCTTAAGCGTTTTTGTTAAATTCCAGTCAACATTTCAATAACGAAAGCAATACAAACCTTTTTGTAGTGGGTGTATAAAAAGTTTGCTTTGCTTTCTGGTATTTAATTAAAATGTTAAGCAAATTTTTAAACATTGATTTTTGAAATTTTAAAGCAGTTGAAAAACAAAATGCAACACATTTTCTTCAAAATAATATTATTTTTTTTTCATTATCAAAACAGAAAAAAACAGAAAAAAAATTTCATTAATACGTTCTTTTCTTTTTATATAAAAATGTGTGGTTGTATTATTTTTCAATTTTAAACTTAGAACTTAAACTTTAAAAACATTTCAACTTATTTGATAAAAACAAAAAAAAAAAAAACAAAAACATCAAAACATAATTTAACAAACGCTTAATATTAAAAGCTAAGATGGGGACATATTTTATGGTTGCTATTGATAATTAAGCTATAGAAAAGATTAAATAAAAGAAAATAAGAAAAATATAGAATAAAAATTTATTTTAAGTTAATAAAGGCTTTCAATTGTAATGATCTAGGAAAAACACAAAAAGAATTTTTGAATTTGTTTATTTTGTTTCAAATTAAATGGAGTAACTTAACCATGACGTTATGATATGCGTATCATAACTTTACTCTTCGTGGGTATTCACTGAACCACAAGCGAAGCTTCAGTGAGAAGTGAGAGTTTTGCGAAAGTTTTTAATGAATATTTAGAAACTTTGGAATTTCCTTGCGTTGTGTCAAAAAAAAAAAAAAAACAAGATAGCCCAAAAAACAAAACTTTATAAATTTTTACATTTGCCGTTAACATTAGAAAAATGATTCATTGTTGAAAAAAAGAAAACTTAAAGGGTTAGGCCACTCTAGGCGTCGGAAAAATAGGCTCTCTTTGGATTTTGTTCCAGAAATACTACATAATAAGTCGAGATTCCAAAATAGGGAGTTTAATATACATATCAGTAATCAATAATTTTTGAAGTGATTAATTTTAAAATTGCGGCTGTGCAGCGTTTTTATGCTTACTTATCCGTTTTTTCAGGGTCCACGGAAAGGGTCGATGGCTCCTGTAATTTTTGAGTTATAAAAAACCAATGAACTTTTTTCTATTGAATATATATCTGCTATAAAAGTACGTAGGATATTTTTGATTTATTTATTTTCGGCCAAATGGCGCACTTCTAAAGTGGAAAGTGGCCAAAAAAAATCATCAGATTATTGTTAATAACAAATGAACTCTTACCCAATAAACCACAGAGCGGACTCGGACTCGTTTCGGATTCGAAACGGAGCCGAGATCTCGGATCCGAATTCTCGCTTCCTATTAGAATTCGGGATGAATTCGAAAATATTAAAAAACGCGAATATTTAATTTTATGAAATTTGTATTTTTGTGGAGAATATTCATAAAAACAATATTTTAAATTTTGTTTCTTTATTTCAATGATTTTAATGTACCAAAGGAATAAAATACAATTTTTTACCTAATTTTAAGAAATTTTTAATATCTTCTACCATGTGTTTACAAAGCCTCAAATAGCACTTCTTAAATTGTTAAAAATTAAAAAAAAAACCGTGGCAACCATAGATTTAAATGTTAAAAACAAAACAAAAACAAATTTCTTGCTACTCGTTGTATAAACTTTCAATAAACGTTCGCATTTTGACATTTGTTAATTTTATTTTTAATAAATTCAGGTCCTCATCTTAAGGTAGCTACACCACGCCAGGTAAAGTATAAATAAAGAGATTAAATAGATTAAATAGGTTAAGAGAATAGGTTCAGCCCCGGTCGAGACTGAAGTTGCTGGACACAAGAAGTTCCTCTGCAGAAGCAAACAGAAAATTAATTTAAAAAAAAAAAATGGATACACAAGACGTCAACGAGATAGGATATATCTATAAATTTTTTTGCAATTAGAGAAACTTTTTTGTCCAGAACCTTCCGTCACGGCAGTGAACTGCAGTGGGAAATTTTCCTTTTACCGAACGGCTTCTCTTACAAAAATTTTAGTGTGCAAAAAGAATTTTATAAGCTGCAATGAAGTAATAATTAAAAATTTTTGAAAATAAAAGCATATAAATCTATATATTATTAAAAAATGCATTGATCATAAGAAGAATATAGAAATCATAAGATTTAAAATATAAGAAAACTTAAAAAATCTCGTTTCGATATCGATTTGATTATTCTAAAAATCTCGTTTCGAACTAAATACAAGAGATCTAGGTTTCGTCTCTAATTCGAAACGAATCCGTTTGGTTTATTGGGTATATATGTATAAAAAAAAACATCCTACATACTTCCATACACAATATTTTTTTCCAAGATACAGTACACGTCCAATATAACGAATACCCGATTTAACAAATGTCCAATATAACGAACGGCAAAATCTCTTCATTGACTATTCTATATAACGAATTCAAATAGTTTGTTGTCATTCGATTTAACGAACACTCAAGGGCTTCTATACTAAAATCAATATTTTACAAGAGAAATTATAACTAAAAAAAAAAAAAATATGCGAATATTTTATTGATATATAAATAAAAACTGAACTACTAAAAACAATATTTCTTTGTTTAAAATATTCATTCGATATAACGAATTTTTCGATTTAACGAAAAGGCTGGACAAGAAACCATTCGTTATATTGGACGTCTACTGTATATTCAAAGTTTCAAGTGAAAAGGTGGAAAATTGTCTGAGTAATGTTTCAAACCAATTTAAAAAAAATGCAGTTTTGAGATAAACGTGTTTGTAGTTTTGATAAGTAGCAGTAGTAGTACCATCGCGACCATAATTGAGATATCATCTTTGAGGTCATAAGGGACCATTTAAAAAAAAATAATATTAGTTTTTCGGAAATTCTACAGAGACTTTACCCAATAACTTGTTTTAATATTAAACTGTTCCGATATGAACCTTAATTTATTTGTGTACATTAGAGTGAAACGAATTTTTAACCTCATGGGCTTCATATATTTTTGAAAACTATGAGTAAAAAAATAAATTTCTGCATCTTTAGTTTTTTCTGCGACATAACTTTTGACTGCGCCCGAGGGTTTATATATTTCATGCCAGAATTACTATTTTTTTTTCTGAAATCCAAAGCTTTGTTTGAAAATTAGTTCCTAATTTAACGCATAAATGATAACTTGTCAAGAGTTCTCTATGATACCCTGTATGCGCTAGGAGATATGCAGGATCAAAGATCACCGAAATCGGTCATTCGCTTATATCTCTGCTCCTCTTTGTAGGACAGAAAATATTCCCAAAACAAAATTGTAGATCAGATAATTCTTTACAAAAATGACCTAAACAGTTTTAACATAAAACAAACAGTTTCCACGCTATGCGACTAGATATGTTTGAAGAACGCAAAGTAGAAATTTTATATTAACTTTGAGCAGAACGGAGATATAAACAAATGACCGATTTCGGTGATCTTTGAACTTGAATATCTTCTAGCGCGTACATGACAAGTTGTTGTTAATAAGTAAATGAAGAGCTTTGCATCAAAAAAATTAGCTCTTAATTTTTTTTTTAATTTCAGAAAAAAAAGTCTGATAATAAAATATATTAACCCTTGGGCGCAGTCAAAATTTATGTCGCAGAAAAAAACTAAAGATGCAGAAATTTATTTTTTAAGCGTAGTTTTCAAAAATATATAAATATATGAAGCCCATGAAGATTTTTTGCTTCCATACATTTCGTTCCACTCTAGTGTACATAAAACAGTAAAGAACAAAATTAAAAGCAAATGATTCATTTTTGACGTGACAACGTTACGCTTTACCACGCAGGTTTCCAAAAAAGTTAAAAAAAAATATTCTAGTACGTTAGTGAACAATTGATTTCTTAACCCAGGTCCCTTGACTGTCAGGATAGAAGTCCTTGCATGGATGGCAGATCCAAGTTTGCAGACATCTATTGCGTTCAGTCCAGTAAGTTCTACTGGGGTTTCAGAATTCTTCAATTTTAATGTTACCGAAGTTATCAAAGCTAAGGAGTTTTTTTGTTAAACTTGACTTGTTAAACTTGATTATTTAAAATTTGAATTTGTTTCATAAGAAAAAAAGCAAATCCGTTCACATTGTTGAGGCTCGAAGTTCACTACTATTCACCCTATTTCCAAACTATATTGAAATAGTTCTCCCTTATATCGAAAAAAATAAAATTTTGACACAATGACTTGAACCTGACTTTAAAAACCATTTAACATTATAATCAATCTTATTATTTTATCCTTGACTAGGAAAATAAGTTATAGAAGAGACTTTTAAACATTGAAAATATTGAGTTATAAAATTATGGCATTTTAATATCAGAACAACTTTTGAAACACTGCCTTGATAAAGTGAATAGTGCTTCTATAATTCCGCTTTGGTTTTATTGCTGTTGCACTTATTAGACTTTCAAAGTTAGTGGACTGCTAAAACCACAGAGACTACTGATGAGTCGGAGTAGCGTCCGACGAAACCATGGTCTAATCTGCTCGGTTTGTTCTGCAAAGAACTTTTGTTGATGTAGCAACCTGTTGCTTCATGAATTATTTGGCATAAAGCTCAAAATATAATTCTTAAAAAATATGTTTTTTAAGAATTATAAAATTAAATAAACATTGAAAATAATTTTATCAAATTTGGTTTCCCTTTTTTTTTTACTATTAAGCTACGTGAGGTGATTTTTGAATACTTTAACTTACTCCTCTTAACAATTCATCATTAGCAAATGCCATTTCGCGCTCATATTCATCATCTTCATATATATTTGGATTGGGTTGTTGACGAATTTCTACGAGGTACAAAGTTTTAAGAATGACTTCAATTAATGTTAGACTTTCTTTAAACTTACTATTGTAAATTGAATGATAACCATCTTCCTGAGTTTGAGGACCACCACCCGGTTTTTGTTTAGGTTTAATTTCTAAGGGAAACAAGCAATTATTAGTTTCATGATTCTTAGAAATTTTGTAATAAATTTTTAATAAATCTCTATTATTCCTCACTGCTTTTTTTAATAACAACTTCAAAGAAGGGAACCCCAAACTTTTAATTAAGAATATAAAATTGTATGTTTTAAATTACACAGTCCAACTATTAAGGACTATGTCAATGCAACAGAATCACCGTGCTTTACTTCTGAAAGAGATCGTTATACTTTCCATTTTTTGTGGAAGAATGTTATAGTTCACCACAGCTGAGTTTTTTTTTGTTTTTTGCACTTAAAGTTAATGTGGGGCATTGGTAGTTTTTAGGATTAAGACATAAAATAAACTTTAAAATTTTAATGTGACCTTTCATTATTTATATTGAAACCAATTTTGAGCTTTAGGCCAAGTATGTTGACAACAAGACAATATAAAGACAATGAAGGCAACAACCAACGACAAAGACAACGGCTGAACGGCTCTGTATAGAGCACATCATACAGCAGACTAGACAGACAGTTTCGTTGACCGCTACACCAACTCATCAGTAGTCATGCATGACTTTTCACTGTGATCCACTCAATATACTTTGGTCCTACTTATAATGCCAATTATGCCGAGAAAGTTACCCGGAAGTTTATTTGGCAGAGAGAGAACGCTTTTACATTAGTAACTGAGTTCTTATCTACTGTTGATGTACCCTGTGTATAGTCTGATGTATAATTTTCTCCATACAGAGTCGTTGTTGTTGTTATTGTTTGTCGTTTTTATTGTTATTGTTGGTTGTTGTTGCCTTCATTGTCTTCATGTAGTCGTGTTGTCAACATACTTGGCCTTAAGCTCAAAATTGGTTTCAATTCAAAATAAACTTTATAATTCTTTCATCCAAAAAATGTGCCTTATGAAAAATTAAGAAGGTCACCAAACAACAAGACCTCCTCCGAGGTCTTATTCAGACCAAAAATAAAAACTAGACAAAGTTACTAAAATATTCTTAGAATTAAGAAATGAACCGGTTTCGTTTTTTAATCACTATAACATTATTCAGTACAAAATTAACTTCACAATGTTCTCTTTTAAAAATATTTCAGGTTAACTCTGTTGCAAAGATGCTATTGGACTGTGTTATTAAAGAATATTAAGAGAAAAATAAGTTCGACACAAGTTCTTCACCTTTTCTGAGGACTAAAATTTTATGGGAACTTATGTTGTGACAGTTATATAACTAAACTTACTATAATTTAAAATATAATGTTAGAAATGCATATTTTTGTTTTTATGAAATGTCCAGATGAAGCAATTTTTTGGGATTTTTTTTTTCTAAGATGAACGAATAGTTTTGCTTGAATTTGATCAATGATCGTGATGTTTTTACTGGTTGATAGGTACATAAACACATTTAGTAATTACGTGTCCATGTCGGATCATCTGGATCCTCATCACTTTCGTATTCATTTGACGGTAGACGACCGTATTTCGCTTCAAGTCTATTCATCAATTCAGTATCATCTACATCGGAACCAACATCATCTAATAAATCTTCAATTTCTTCTTCCTCTTCTTCGACGTTTTCCTCATCTTCATCATAGTCCTCATCCGTATCGGTATAATCAATATCATCTTCTTCGGGTTGAAAGTCCAAGTCATGTGTTACTTCGCGGGTTGCGGTTTCCGTTGCCGACTTTGTGGCAGTTGCCGGATCGATGCTGCTAAAGCTTACTTTGGCCGCTGTTGTATGCGACTTGGGCTCTATCTTAGCCTCAACCAATGGTGGTGGTGGTGGTGCTGTAAAAACTGCTGGAGATTTTTTCTTTGTAATTGGTGCTTCTTCTTCTTCTTCTTTTGTAGCTTTAGCTGTCTTTAGTTCCTTTGGACGGTACATGGCGTTAAAATCTTCAAAAGTTTCCGGTATATATTTATTAGTTGGCGGTATTTCCTGATCATGCTCATCTAACTCTATTTCAATTTCTTCTTCTTCCTCTTCAACATATTCGATTTCTTCCTCCATTTCAAGTTCTTCACCCGAAAGTTGTTGTTCTTCTTTGGGTTTTAGAAAGAGGGAAAAATAAGGATTTGTTTAAAGTTGTTAGAGGTGTTTAAGTTGACAAAAAAAAAAAAAGAAAAAAAAACTCAAAAGAGGATGTAAAGCTTTTATGAACTTTTGTTATATCTCAGTTAACGTAAGAAACTTTTTGAATTTATTTCAAATACAACAATAAAAATGTGTCTTGGAAAATTTTTTAAAGTATTTAATGAACATTTATGAATCTTATAAAAGAACTTTACACCCTCTAACAAGTTTTTTTTTCTTCGCATAAAAAGCTATTTGCGATTGGTCATAATTTAAGCTAGCTTATGTAAATATATGTAAGTTTGTATGTTAACCATCTTCAGATAGTGGTGGAGCATCCTCGTCTCCAGGATATGTAACCTCAGCCGAGGATATCGTTAGTCTTCGTTTCATTAAATCTTCGGCAGATGGCTCAGCGTCTGTTGTAGATAGTGAGATCCATGTTTGTGAGCGCGTATATGTTACAGGGTAAAGGAAAAAAAAAAACAAAAATCATACAAAAAAACTTAAATTTTAAGAAAACCAAAATGATCATTGCATATATCAAAATATTTTAACAACAACAAAAAAATATGGCAGCATACATACAATGGCGCAAAATAAAAACAGCGACTAAAATTCGGAATAAATCAATAACTAAAAGAAAAAACAAAAATTTACACATACAAACATATTAATAATTTTAAAATAACTTAAAGATATATTTTTTAACATTTATTTAAACAAAAAAAAAAAAACACCTACAGAAAGAAAGTGCAAATCGTAAGGATATCAGTTAATTTGAGTTAGACAAGAATTTACTTAAAAATGCATTGAAATTATTAGAGCATTTATTATATAATTGAATAGTTACAACAAAAACAACAACAACAACAACATAAGCAAAGCATGCGTTGATGGCGTTTAATTTAAAGTGCTTTACTTTTACGATTTACAACAAAAATTATCAAAAAATTAATTTTTAAAAAAGCAACAAAAATTTTATTAGAAAAAAAAAAAATGCAATAGAAAAGAGCACACTAGAAAGCTGATTTTTTTTTTTAACTATTTTAGACTTTTAATTTGAATACATAAAACAATATTGAAATTTTGTTGCTGGAAAAACTCACTTGTATTCGGACTTTTTCGCATCAAAACAAAGCGTGCTACTAACGCTAGTGCCACGCCTACGCCAAATTTAACCGCAACTGTAAAATCGGAGTTTTTCTTAGTTTCACTTAGAATTGAAGTATGTATAGCAAAATAATATAAAATTAATAGTTAAGAAAAACACTAAAGTTCAATTGAATACAAGGCAATATTTGCACTTTCTTTTTAACATCTTCATTAAGGATGCTTAGTTTTTACATATTTAAAATAAAAATTATACTCCACCAACGGTGTGAAAGGTGAAGAACTTGTGCAATTATATAGAAAAAAAAATTTGACAAAAAATTGTATATATATTTTTACAATCATTAAAGCTAATAATCTTCTGTATATTTTTTCCAAAGAGAGCATTAAAGCTACTTTAATCTGATATATCTGAGTTGTTAAATGCATAGGGATCTTCTACATTCACAGAATATAGAAAATATTGACG
This sequence comes from Pherbina coryleti, assembly GCA_943735915.1. Taxonomy (NCBI): domain Eukaryota; kingdom Metazoa; phylum Arthropoda; class Insecta; order Diptera; family Sciomyzidae; genus Pherbina; species Pherbina coryleti. Next base: position 39,543,712 of record OX030950.1, read on the forward strand.
ATCGTTTTGAATTTGTGAAAAAGAGGCTGACAAAATATCTCTATAATTAAATTTTGTAATCTTAAGAGTCATAAGAGTGTTCATTAATTCATTTATATGTTCAGTTCTTTAAAGGTTTGTGTATTCATTTGAATTATATGGCTTTATTTAAAAAGAGAAAAGCTTAGCAGGTGGAACCATATAATATTAAAGGGTATTCATTTTAAAGGATATTCAGCCCTGACATTTGGCAGTTGTCTAATTTTCATGTCATCTTAACTGATTTTTGTATAGTTAAAGGTTTACAATATTGAACGTAACATAAAGATGGCGCCACAAGCTACACAACACCGCCAATTAGGGCTTTGTTGCAACAGAAATTACCAGAATTACTTACAATCACACGGAAAACTATACGTACCCCCCTTAATATGGAATTTTAAACAAACTATACATTTCTAATATAAGCTAACCATGCATTTACGTTACAAGTACAATGGCACATCTGTTCAAACAAACAAAAAAATTGTCCACTTCATTTCGCGTTTGTTTTGTACAAACAAATGAAATGCATATTACAGCACAGATGTATACATACGATGCAAATAAAATAGCGGGATTTATTCATATTTCGCTGGATTTAAAAAAAACGGATTTGATTTTCTGCTTCTGTCTTCATTTGTGTTTTGACAAAAGAAGTTCGTGGTCATCAGTAAAATAAAATATTTTTTAGTGAAAATGAGCCCAAAAACGAAGGAAGTTTGTCTTGAAATACGAGAGCAAATAATAAAATTAAAAAAAGAGGGAAATTCTTTGAACTTTATTGCAAAAACAATTAGTCGTGCCAAGTCAACAATGCAAACAATAGCTGCGTTCGATTCGCAAGTGCTCAACTCAACTACGAAAAAAACGGCTACTCATTTAGCTGTTACTTGCTGAATAGTTGGCAACACTTTTGTTTTGACAAATCACATGAAGTCTGTCAATAAATTAAATTGAAAACGAAGAAACTGCTTAAGGGGGGCGGGGGGAGATACCTTTAGACAGGGTGAAACTAGTTTTGTTTAATGAATTTTTTCAAATTGATAACATAATCGTGTTAAGATAATAAGATAACAAAAAAATTAAGATCAAGTTCGAAAATGAACAAAATTGGATGCTCACCATTAAGTATATAATTTATATACTTTATACTTTATAATTTATATTATATACTATAAGCTTTAACTGCATATTAAGTATATAATTGAGTATATAATTCAACCAAATCGAGTGAAAACCACGCCTGTCTCCCATACAATGTGACTTTATCGTAAAACAAAAGTGAATATTTTCTTTTAAAACTATGACAAAAATGTTTTTACGAATAAACATTTTATTGACTGCTTAAGACTTTGAATATATTTTGGTTCAGCCGTGGGGGTATTTTAACTTTGGCCAAGTCGAAGTTCATTTCTTACTAGTTTTATTATGTTATACATTCAAAATATAAACAAATTTGCATTTTTCTTAAATTATAAAGGTATCTCCCCCCTTAAAGAAAACTAATTTTGTTTTTGTACTCACATCACATTTAAAAAAAAAAAAATAAATAACTGGCCATTTCAGCCCTTGAAAGGACTTTGACCTAGCTTCTTATGATCAATTGTGTTGTGCGTGCTATTAAGTTTGTACACACTTGACCGAGAACCGGACCTACATGTTTAACGCCGACTCCGAACGGCGATGAACGGAATTGTTCTTGTTCTCAAGAAGCTTTACATGGCATTTTGAATACTCTCTTAGGTTTGCCATTGTCTGCAGAGAGGTGGCGGCCGTACAGAAAAATTATTTTAATTCAAATAATTTTCTGTCGCTGCTGGGGTTCGAACCTGGGTCTCCAAGTTTATTGACATAGCGGCCACGCACTTTAACCAACTACGCCACGGACGCCACATCACATTTTAACAGAATCTATTACATTTACCTTATTCGGTACACAAACCAACTAAAAAATAAGAACTTGGCAACGCAACTTTACTCAACTCAACTGATAATTGACTTACTCTAAACTCAACTAGCTGTACACTTTGTAGTTGTTTTCTCATACAAATGTTGAAATAAGTGACATGAATTGAGTATAGGCTGGCGAATCGAACGCAGCTAATAATAAAAAACTATTACGTGTCAAAATCGTTAGCTAGCTAAGCTAGAAGTGGTCGTTCACCTAAAATTTCACCCAGAGTTCAGCGCAAAATAACAGCTGTAGAAATTCGAAATACCTTGGAAACCGACCGACCTGTTTTAAGAAAAACCGGATTTCATAGCCGAGTGCCCACTTTCCAATACAGTAGGCCGAAAAATTGACAGATTTCTGGACGAATGTGTTGTTCAGCGATGAGAGTAAGTTCAATTTATTCGGTTATGATGGCAAACAAAAAATATGGCGCAAAGAGAATGAAGAACTGCAACCGAAAAACCTCATCCCAACTGTGAAGCATGGCGGAGGTTCGGTCATGGTATGGGGCTGTATGTCGGCGAATGAAGATGGAAAACTACAGTTTGTGGAAACAAATAATATATAGACCGTACCTCAAAAAAAAGTGCGCCGTATACCAGCGAATATGACGCATTTTTGCAAGACAATACCGAAGATATCGATGATATGATGCTGAAAATATCAAATACTTTCTGAGCAAAAGATAAATGATATTTTTAGAGCTTTATTTTTTTGATATTAGGGTTGCACAATAGGATGGTAGGAACTGATATCTGGAGGGTAAGTAGTAGAACGGTGCACCTGAGGTCAATGACCTCTATAGAGGTCATATTGGTCTCTTTAAAGATAAAACATTGATATACTGAACTTTAAAATCCGACTGTAAACACCAGAGATATGAAAAAATATGTCAATGCGCGACCCCTACGTTCGGAAAAAAAAAATATTTTTTCGTAATTGTCTTGCAAAAATGCGTCATATTCGCTGGTATATGGCGCACTTTTTTTTTTGCATATGAGGTGGTACGGTCTAATGGACCGGTTAGTTTATTTAAAAATTCTGAAAAGAAGTTTGAAGATTTCGCAAGCAATTTGGGTCTATGTAACACCTGGTATTTCCAACATGACAATGACCCAAAGCATATGTTCCATATAGTCAAGGAATGGTTGCTTTACAACGTGCCAAAAGCTACCCCAGTCCACCGACCTGAACCCAATAGAGCATTTGTGGGATGAATTAGAACGTCGCATACACAAAAAAACATTTCGCAACAAACAGGAACTGAAAGATGCCTTGGAGCGTAAGTGAAACCAAATAACGGCTGAAACAACGAAAAAACTAGTTTTTTTAATGAAAAATCGATTAATGGTAGTACTAGGAGCAAAGGGAGGTTCGACAAAATATTAAATAAACAATCCAGATACTGTAAATATTTATTTAAACTAAATTTAAGTAAATTTTTTTTAGAGTACGTATACTTTACTGTTCTGTGAAATTAAATTTTTGTGTGTTATATAATATTAAAATATTTTATTTTGCAGTTGAACTACATTAAATATTTCTGATCTTATATGTTTTTTTTTTTTATATTCACTTTTTGAAAATAAAGCCTATTTTCATTTGTACGCGGCATTCGTGCGGGGTACGCATACTTTTCTGTGTGACTGTATTAAGAGATTTGGCGATGTCAATTGACCTCAGAGATCGTGAGGTTTGACAACACTGGTCTTTTTTTTTTGTGGGTCTACTCTTGAGCAATTTAAAACCAATTCGTCAAGTCATGAACCTCAAAAGGATTGAGTCCTGCAAAACTGAATATTGTATTTCACGTACCAATACCAATTTGCTTATATAGAACAGTTTGTCCACAAAGTAACTCTGAACTATAAGTGTTGTGTGTATTCAACGAAGGGAAAAACAAACGAAGTTTTCAGTTGGTAAAAGCAATTTTTCAACTGCTACAATTTAAAAATCATTCGCGTATATGGCAAAAGAAATTAATTACCTGCAACTAAATGACGCGTTTCTCGCAACTGAACTATTATTATGACAACTGTTAAAACGTTTGCAAATAACGATCCCAAGCACGACAAACGAAGTTCGTTTGCGGCAAACTGGCAATAAACTTTTTTTTCTTTGCGTGTATATAGTACAACGAGTGTGGTGGTATTTTAATTTCGGCCTATTTTAACTATATGTAAATATGTGAAGAAATTTCGAGAAATTGCGTGGCTATTGACAATAACTAACCCTCAACTTATTCGCTTTATGGGCTTTGAAACTCTATATCATACACTTTTTTATAATTTTTTATAAAAATATTTTTGACAAAAGATTAAATTTAAAATTGTGAAAGAGATCAAAATATATGAGCATAATAATTATATTTTTATTGTTAGATCCTTTTTAGTTGTGTTTCAAAACACATAATTCATACATCATTATTAACTGAAAGTAATGCAAGTTATCCATTTTAGTGCATAAGAATTCTCTCTATCATCTCATTGTCCAACTTTGTCCATTGTCCATATTTCGCAAGATGATTGCAAGTACTTATCAGAACATAATATAAACCCGCCATTTTTGATTCATAGTTAAAAAACAAGTACTTTGATGTTCCCCGTGTATCCTATTTTAATTCCCGTTGAAAAAGGAAGTGGTTCTAATGTCATGATTTTTATGGGATGGAGCATTATTGAAGTAAAGGTAAGTTGGTCGCTTAATTTTTCAGAAATTTGGAAATTGTGCTGAGTTGTGGTGTCATGTGTAATTGGGAGTCTTACAAATTAGCATATTTCCCGAATTTTAATAGATTTAGACAAAAAAAAAGTTTTTCATTCCCCTTGAAAAATTCGTAAAAATCTTAACTCGTCTCGGTCGAATGACTGTATTTGCTTTATAGTATCCGAATTTATAAATGAAATTTGGGGCGGCGTAAACTTCTAAAAATATTTTATTTAATATGTTTTAAAAATCGAATTTCACCTACATATATTTACATGGCAGATAGAAGCATTTCCCGACTTGGGTCAAACTTAGCCGTTTACCGCACAGCTCATGTTTTGAGCCAATCGTGACGTAGAAAGAAGATCAAAGAATAATTTTTTCTTATTTGTGCTACAATATTTAACAACCAGTGTCGCATGTTGCATTACTGCTAAGATGATGTGTACACATTTCCTAATTATTATAACAAGTATCCCTGGTATCACATGGGTTGACCCAGTAAAAAGACCTATATTCTTTATTTTTTTTTTTTTTGTTTTCTGTAGCAATTTTTTTATACCGTCCAATACGTGTTTAAAAACGTAATATTTCACTTACGATTAGCAAAGAATGAATTGGCCACTTCAGGCTCATCATCGTCATTATCATCCTTTGGTGGCTGATTTTGTTCGGCCCAACGACGTTCTTTCTCTTTCAGCAAAAGTTTTTCTTCGGCATCATTATCGACGACAATGCTTTCAAAAGATTCGGCTGTACCATCGTCGTCGTCCTCCTGAAGTAGATAAATTTATTTGGATTTAAAACATTTGCATCGCATAGTTTGAAATTAACTAAACCTCATCGAAAGGATCGTCAAAATCGTTATCCTTAGAAGTGCGACTTGCTGATGCTTGGTGACTAGGCTCAACAGACTCATCATTATCATCAGCCTGATTATTATTGTCATCATCTTCATTATCATCATCATCATCACCATCTCCATTATCATTGTTATCATCTTGATTATCATCAGCCTCGGGACTTGCTGCTGTTGCTTCTTCTTCGGTATTGTTTTCATCATCATCATCATTATCGTTCTCATCATCATTTGCTGCAACATCATCGTCATCGTCATCATCATTATCGTCATCATCATTGTCTTCTGCAGTCTGTGGTGCATTCTCATCATCATCATCGTCTTCATTGGTGGCATTATCATCGTCATCGTCAGCTTCGTTGCTGACAACTCCCTCATCATTATCACCATCATCATCTTCATCATCTGCATGACTAACAGCTACTTGTTCATCATCATCGTCATCATTATTCTCATCCTCATCATCCTCATCCTCATCTTCATCTTCTTCATCGTCGTCTACTTCTTTTGTTTGTTCTGCTGTAACTTCTTCACTGGCGTCTTCAGCATCCACATCTTTGTCATGATCATCATCATCGTCCTCATCATCATCATCATGCTCATCATCATGTTCTTCTTCATTCTCCTCTTCCTCCTCATCGTCCGCCTCCGAGTGATCTTCTTCCTCCTCGAATGGTTCATCATGCTCATCATGTTCTTCTAGCGAAGCCTGCACCTCATCATGATCATCGTGCTCCTCGCGATGCTCCTCAACCCAACCATGCAAATAATCCGAATAACGTGACTCAGAAAGCGGTGTGTCCACTTTACAGGATATCAACCATAAAAATATAGCATTAGTCAAAAATATCTATTCAAAAGCCATACACAACTTACAGTCCGCTAAACCTCGATTTTCCACTATAATGAGACCAACTAAGCCCAACAATATCGCCATCAATACAATGAAGGCGCATTTCTGATACCAGTTACCACCCGTGCCATGATCCTCATGCACATGTATGTGCTGATCGTCGATGCCCATGTTGGCACTATGAACGCCATGCGATGCTTCATCATCCTCTGTGGAAATATAAAAGAAATTAGAATTGGCAAATTAAGTCCATGGAGGTCAAAGGTTATGGAGGAGTTGGTAATCAATCTTATTTAATTTAATTTTTTTTGTTTTTTAAAGAGAGCAGTTGGGTTAAAGAGCATAAATCATGGAAGCTACCTTGCAAGCTTTGCTTACGCGAGAAGATTACTTCGCCTTCAGACTTGCGATCATCTAAAAGTTATTAGAAAGAAGTTAGTTTACAGATAAAGAGTAAATTTAGTTAATTATAAGTAATAAAAGCGAAAAGAAGCAGAGTATGAGATAAGAGGTGAATATTTTCGAATTCACGTGTTTGAAATTCAATCGAAATATAAAAATATTAAAAAAGCTTTGCGACTCCTTCATTAAATTATAGGTTTTTTTATTTTTAATCCAACAGTTAAAATTGGTCAAAAAAACATTGTAAGGAGAAGATACAAGATCAAACTAACAAAATTGTTTAACTTCTTAAGAGTTAGAATATAATATAATGATATAAGCTTTGTATAGTCCTTGAGATAAGAAGCAATGGTATTATTGAAGTAATAATCCATAGAATTCACTGCAACAACACTCTCTGAATCAAGTTATTCAAAGTTTATAGAAAAATTATTGAGAAGTGAAATCTCCGTTAAGCGTCGCATAAAAAATTTGTTTCTTACTTAATAGCATCAGCTATCATTTTCGAATATAAAGGGGGTGTAATTTCTGATACAGTTTTATAAGCATTACTTGATTCTGAAGCATGCTTCTGAAAGGATAGCGTGCTGACTGAATTGTGGTGGATTATGGGCTCAGTTCCAGACACTCCTTTAACAGACATAGTGTTTTTCTCCCGAGTACCGAACCATGTATTAATTAATTCGAATTGTCATTTAAAACTATCCAATTCTTTGTGCTACTTTTTAACTTTTTTTTTATTTTGGTCATAACCATTTTTATTGTCGTAAAATAAAATTTTTCTTAATACTTCTACTCAGCGAGTAATAATTTCATGCAACAATTTTGCATTTTTGTTGCATAAGTTGCTACCTGCGTGACCTAATGACGTCATAATTAAATTTTTTATTTTTGTCGTATGGCCAAGTATAAAACCTTAATTTCTGTCTGATAACATTTGCCGAGCCTCTGATAATAGCACCGTATTTTCGATCTTGGAACGGTTCTCTCCGAGACCTCATGACGTTTTTGATTATTTTTGTCTTTTTGTTCGTAGCCCTTTTTGTTCGTAGGGCTAAGAAGAAGCCCTTTACGAACATGTAATGTTTTTTACCGTAGCACCTATGCTTAGCGCGTTATAATTCAATGTAAAAAATTTGAGGTTTCTTTGCTTAGGCAGCTCCTTTGTGGCCTGATGACGTCTTTCATTTTTATATCCCCACGTTTAAAAAACGTAAAAGGGGTATATTAATTTTGTCACTACGTTTGTAACGCCCATAAGTAGGCGTGGCAGGTATATCACCACCCGAGTTGATTTAGCCATGTCCGTCTGTCTGTCCGTCTGACTATGATCACGATTACAGCCGTAATTTTCAAGCTATCATCACAAAATTCGATATTTAAGCTTTAATCTAAAAAATAAAGGTCAAGTTCGATAATGGGCCAAATCGGATGGAAATCACACCTAACTGCCATAAAAAGTGACTTTATCAAAACGGTGTAATCTCTTAGAATTTCTCCTTATTCTTAAACACATTTTAGAAGCAGCGTAACTTTAAACGGGCTTTAAACAAGAAAACGTTATTCATTAACATTTTTCGCAGTTGTTCAAGAGCTGCGTTACTTCAACGCCGAAATTGGCGTTTAAAGGTTGCGTAAATACAACCATGATTTTTGTTTGTCTTTTCGTTTAATATCAAAGACAGGCTCCATATAAGCCCTTTGCAGCATTTTTTTTTATGCGGCGGCCATTGCAAATCCATAGGAATTCTTTATTTTTGTAGAGATTTTCTATAGTTCAGACACAAACCTTACAAACATAAGCAGCGAATGAAAAAAAGTTTATGAATAACAATTTAAGCAAGGGTGCTTAGGGGCTGCATAAGGCCTTAAACAGTGCGTAACTAAACAAGCGTCAAACGGTTGTTTAAGGAAATCTATTGAATAAGGCTGATTAAGTATAATTCCATGCAACGCCGATGCATTTCTTCAAAATACTTTTTTCAACTTTTTGGTAATCTGCGGTGTAAAATGTAACGCTATCATGTCAAAATGAACTGCCCATTTCAGTCCTTGAAGGGACTTTTACCGAATTTCGTAAGATCAATTGTATTGTGTGTGTTTTTAAACACAAATAATCGAGAATTACAACTAGGGCCTATGTATTAATCTTTAGGCGTAAGGAAAAAACACACAAAGAAAAATCGCCAAATATGATATTTTGGTCGAAGTTTAACTTTCTGGTTTTTGGTGATTTTTCGATTTTTTTTGCTTTTTTTTTGCTACTTTTTTTTGCGTGTAGATTAATACGTCCAGTTCTCGATTATTTGTGTTTAAAAACACACACAACACGGTTGATCTTACGAAATTCGGTCAAAAACTTTCAATATTTGGCAAAAAACGTGAACTAGTTCTTAGAGAAAACGGCATTCAAATTGAAAGAGGCGGTTTTTTTGTTTTTTCTTGTTATATTAGAGCGATTTCTAACGATATTGTCAGATATATACATATCTCGACACGGTTCACACACAAACATCTTGTTTTGAAGAGAATTACGGCTGTATTCATAAAAAATTATGAACCTCTTATAAAGCCTTCATAAGAAAAAAATTGAAAAAAATCGAAAAAAATTTAAAAACATTATTCATAAACGTTCAATAGCATTAAAAATATCATTTAAATGCTTTATAAATGAGAGAATTTTAAAACTGGATGAAACCTTCAATAAACCCTCGATAAAGCATTTTTTAATTTTATTTTGTTTTCATCTGAGCATAAATTGTTTCAAAATATAACAAAAACAAAGAAAATGTCAAAAAAATTATTGAAAATGTTTGTTTATAAATGAGAGGATTTTTAAAAGTGGCTGAAACCATGGTTGAATAAATAAGGTTGTCGCATGGGTGAGAGTGAGTTCCCATAAATGTCAAATCGAAGTTGACATCTCATACAAAATCTGAAAACGAAAATTAATAACATGAAAATTAATAACATCTCAGTAATAGAACTCAATCTGTTTTATTTAAACTCGTGAAATCTTACGAGTTCCCGGTTACCTCAGGAGTGCCCCAAGGGAGTCACATCGGGCCTCTTCTCTTTCTACTTTTCATAAATGATTTGCCAACTATAATATTGCATTCTAACGTCTTGATGTACGCTGACGACGTCAAACTATTTCTTTCTTACAAAAATGAAAATGATGCCAAATTCTTACAAATTGACATCAATAATCTTTATAACTGGTGCAAAATAAATCATATGAATCTCAATATGAAAAAATGTAAGCACATGACCTTCTCGCGTAAGCCATGGCTTAGAAGCACGTACAAAATCTGCGACTATACACTAGAATCTCTAGATAGTTTCCATGATCTTGGAGTTACCATGGATCCTAAACTTCGCTTTCATATTCATATAACTAAAATAATAAATAGAGCAAATAGTACCCTAGGATTTATCAAACGATGGGCAAAAGAGTTTAATGATCCCCTTATTACGAAATCTTTGTTCACTTCACTAGTGCGGCCTATCTTAGAATATGCCTCAATTATATGGTGTCCACGATATTGTTGTTACATTGACGACATTGAATCAGTTCAGAAAAAATTTCTTCTGTTCTGCTTAAGCAATTTATACTGCAGAACTGACTTTCATCTTCCACCTTATGAATATCGATTACAGCTATTAAATCTTCCTACTTTAAAAAATCGCAGAACTATGCTTAATGTAAGCTGGATTGTTAAACTTCTGCATGGATATGTTGACAGTCCATATTTATTAAGTAAAATTTATTTTAATGTTCCTATTCGTCCTAGAAGATCTTTTGAATTACTTTACATGAACTTTTGTAGAACAAACTACTTGCAAAATGAACCGCTGAGAAGTGCTTGTGGTGACTTTAATTTTGTTTCAGATTTAATCTCTTTAAATGAATCCATATACTCAATTAAACTTAAAATTCTAGATTATCTCCAGTACCGAGGTTGATTTGGATTATGCTCTCCCAAGAATACTTTATATTTTCCTGGCTATGTTTGGCAATACTATCAAGCTGATTTATTTTAAACATGATTATCCAGAGCGAGACCACGTCCGTCTCGCCTGGCATATGCCGGAGGTAGACCCCGTCCGTCTACCCTTGCATATGTGAGCTTTGCTCTAATCTCTGTTTACATGAATCTACATACATACATCAGAATAGTATTTGATTATCAGCCTCACATATGGGATCGATGCTCTAAATATGTGATCCGGAATATGCAACTTCACATCATACCTGGGAATTTTACACCAAGCTGATTAAATTCAAACATGATTATCCAGAGCGAGACCATGTCCGTCTCGCCTGGCATATGCCGGAGGTAGACCCCGTCCGTCTACCCTTGCATATGTGAGCTTTGCTCTAATCCCTGTTCCTACACACATTATAGAACTTGGTTATCAGCCTCACATATGTGAGCACTGCTCTAATCAATTGATCTATTAACATCAAGATGTTGATCCGGAATATATACAACCTTACATCATTTTTACTATGTATATTATATCTGAAATCCTTTAAATTAATAATTAAATGTATAATGAATTGTATAGTGTTTAAGTTAATCAAACAAATTGTTGAATTTTTAAAATGCTATAAAGCCTTAGGGCTTAGCATCTCAATAAAAATAATAAAATAATAAATAATAAAAAGCCGTTGAAGTTGTTGTTGTTGCTTTTCATTGATTTTGACAATTATGGGTACTGAAAAGAGAGTACGATCAGCCACGAGACAACCTTATTTATTCAACTATGGCTGAAACCATGATACAATTATACAAGGTAGGAGTGACAGTTCTTTCGTCTTGCGCCAACTGTCAAAAATAGTATAAATAGTATAAATAGTATAAATTAGAGAACGAAAAAAGAAGAAAAGAAAATAGAAAACAAAATATACAGGCAAATGACGGTCAATGCAAAGTACTGGTGAGAAAAAAGCAAGTTGTCACACCTTGTATAATTGTATCATGGCTGAAACGTTCAATAAACCCCTCATAAAGCATTTTTAAAATTATTTGCTCTCATTTGAGCACAAATTTTGTCAAAACATTTCAAAATATTTACAAAAAAAGATAATAAAATGACAATTTTTTTCAGTGCAGAGGGTACACAGAAAATAAAAGAATTGATTTATTACCTAAACTAGTTTAGCTAATGTGAAAGTTTCTATTTCACCTAATCTTTTCAACAACTTTTCTACTTACACAGTTAATTTAACAATCATGCATTAGGTAATTCACCTAATTAAAATTAGTTAATTCAACTAAAATTTTGCTCATTAAATCATCTAATTCTTCTAGTTATTTTACCTAATGCAAGTTGTCGATTTGTTCGTACACTAGGGAAATAACGCATATTAGCATTATCCACGCCTCAGTATAAATTTTATATAAATATTTACATGGATAAATCAAAAGCTTTCCTTACAACTTGTTTTTTTCCCGTATTTGAATTTTATAGGAGCACAGCGCTCTCCTATAAAAAACATAAATAAAAACAAAGTGAGAACATTTTACAAAAATTAAAGCCACATTGCGAGATTTGAACTCGGGCCGCTGGCGTTATAGTCAAACGCTTTACCGCTGTGCTGTTACGCCCTTTGATAACTTGTGAACAAAATGTATATAAAAATATGAGGTCCACAACTCTGAAATTATGTTTCCACAGCAATTTGATTAATTGGTATGTAGAGTAAATTTCTGTATTGGAAATTTAGCTCAACAGATAAGGCGTTGTTTGTTGAAATCTTGAGATCACAGGTTCGATTCTCAGCGGTGGCAAAGAAATTTTTCAGTCATTTATACAATGTAATATATCTCTCTCATTCTATCTACTATAAAACAAATCTTTCTTCTCTATCATGTGACGAAATGAAGTAAAGTCACCTAAGGAAAGTTTCACTTCAAAATAGAAATTGCAAAACAAAAAACATATTTTTTGCATATTTTTTGCACGGCATTCCCACTATTAAGTGGGAATGCTATCTAAATAATTAGATGATTTTTCTACACTTAGTAGGTGGCTTGCCTAATCTGAAGTGGTCATAGTTTAAAAAAAATTAGCTAATTCTTCTAATAAATTATGTGTCTTATCTATTTTATGGTTGAAGGTACACCTAAATATTTAGGTTTTTTTAGCTACTCTCGCAGTTAAACTACCCAATATAATTGCATATAATTAACATTTAGAAATTGGTAGCGCACCTAATCAAATTCGTTGACTGAAAATCACCGGATTACTTTAGCTGAATTGACTACATTTTTAGGTAAAAGTTCTACTCTTTTTTTTCTGTGTAGCTTCGAAAAAATGTCCATGTTTAAATAAATTGTGACAAATATATGAAAAGTCATTGAATTTATCAAATACACAAACCATTATTGACAGTCTTCCCACTTAAAATTGAAAGTGTTCCTATTTTAATTACAAAGCAGCTATAACATGTTTATGAATAACAAAATCTTAAAAGACTTTTTAACATTAAAAAGCTTTTTAACTATTGAAGGTTTTAAAGCAATTTCAATATATTATTATGAATACGGCTGTGAGTATTTATTTCCCTAGTACGAAATGTGCTTATTGATTTTTAGCATGATTCATTTAATTAAAATTGGCCTTCGAAAATTGGAAAAAATGGGCCTCAAAATTTCACTCAATTCGAACAAGAAAAGTTTATCATCTCCTAGGAACTAAATAAAATATGGGGCCTTTTTGTTTGTGAGTGTGAATTTTCGTTTTTTATTTTTGAGCCACTTTACCAAAAATTATAGGTTCTTTTTTTTGTGTAATTTCGTTTTTTCGTTTTAAGCCATTTTGCATTCAGTCTTGGGTCATTTTTCATTTAGTTGATTTTTCATTTGTTTTTAGGGCGATTTTTCTCTTGGGCGATATTTCATAGCGCTCTTATCTTCAATTCCATCCACAAACGGTTAATGTTGATGTTCTCAAGAAGTTTTACATTTTATTATTTATTCTCTAAAACTTGCCATTGTCTGTTAAGAGGTGACGGCCGGTCATATAATCGTAAATTAATATCGATTGAAAACGTTTTTTTTTTTTATCGGGTGGGATTCGAACCTCGGGCCTTGCGATTTATAATTAGTCTTGATTAATCCGAAATTGTTACAATAATTTATATAAAATTAAAATCAATGGAAAAATTTGGACCAAAATTCAAGAGATTTTGTATTGCTTTAGGTTCAACTATAATAAAGAGTTTTCCATTAAGGACTTGATAATTTTTTTTTTAAATAAAACGCAAACCATTTGAAATATCTAAAAACTTTATTATCGGCTTGAAGTACCATCAAAACATTTATGAATGGAACTCGATTTCGTTCATATGGCTACCGTGGGCACGTATGCAGCGTTCGACTCGTTGGACCCGATTTTCAATGACTCGGCCACACATTTTGGCCGAAACGGCCGATATTTCGCGTTCAATGTTGGCTCTTCCAACGTCGTCGGTTCATTGGCGAAGACCAATGACTTGACGTAGCCCCAAAGAAAATATTCTAGAGCGGTTAAATCGCGAATTGTGGCGTCCGTGGCGTAGTTGGTTAAAGTACGTGTCCTCTATGTCAAAAAACCTGGAGACCCGGATTCGAACCCCAGCAGCGACAGAATTATTTGAATTAAAATGATTTTTCTGTACGGCCGCCACCTCTCTGCAGACAATGGCAAACCTCAGGGAGTAATCAAAATGCCATGTAAAGCTTCTTGAGAACGAGAACATTCCGTTCAACGCTGTTCGGAGTCGGCATTAAACCAGTAGGTCCGGTTTTCGGTCAATTGTGTACAAACTTTAATAACACGCACAACACAATTGATCATACGAAGCTAGGTCAAAGTCCTTTCAAGGGCTGAAATGACCAGTTATTTGTTTTTTTTGTTTTTTTTTTAGGCGTTAAATCGCACGAACGAGGCGACCAATCGACTGGCCCATTTCTTGAGATAACACGCTCGTAAAACTTACTCTTCAATAAATCGATTGTAAGGTGTGTTGTGTGGCTTGTGGCACCGTCCTGCTGGAACTACATGTCGTCCAAGTCCATATCTTCCAATTCGGGTCAAAAATAATCGGTAATCATGGCGCGATAACTATGGCCATTCATAGTAACATTACGATCGTTATCGTAGACGAAAAAATATGGTCCAATGACGCCGCCGGTATGCAAACCGCACTAAACAGTTATTATTTGTGGATGAAGTAGTGATTCATGAAGCACATGTGGATTTTCACCCGACTAATAACACATATTTTGCTTATTGACGAACCCATTGAGCCAAAACTGAGCTTCATCACTGAAGATGATTTTGCGATGAAATTCATCATCTTGGCGCATCTTTTCCAGAGCCCAATCGGAGAACGTACGTCGCTTCAAATAGTCCATCGGCTTCAATTCTTGAGTCAGCTTGATGTGGTATAGGTGTAAACCAAGATCCTTACGCAAAATTCGCCATAAAGTGGTCTGGTCGGTGTCGAATTCTTGAGAACGCCGTGAAATTGACAGTTTTGTATCGTTTGCTACGGACGCATGAACGGCAGCGATATTTTCGACACTTCGACCAACCCGTTGTTCCACTGGCACACCTACATCACACAACGAATATGTACTCAAATTTCTGCACTTAACTTGTTATTGTCTGTCTACTAGGGCGAGTATTATGACCGGAAACTGCAGTTAACGCTCTTAAAGTTGCGATCACCGACTCCGAATTTCGGTAGTAAATTTTTATAATTTTCAGACGTTGTTCGTTCGTGTACTTTACCATGATGAAAATGTTGAGTTTACTGAATAAATTGACAGTAACAGTTCGATGATTAGTGAAAGGGTGCGTTCAGAAATTTAATTCAAAGTTGTCAAGTCTCCATTGGAAAATCCTGCACATGACTATTTTTCTCTCGAAATTTAATTCGCAGTAAGTATTTTTTTCCTGCGTAAAATGTTTTTCTGTTCAAACATTTTCTATGAGTTCGGAGGAAAATTTCATTTCCTATGGACAGTAAAACAAAAAGTAAATTTTACCGAATTTTTTGATTTATCGAATTTGGTAACCAACATAAATTACATTATCATTATAATACAGACGTTCAATGTAGATCGTTCTTAAGAATATGGTCTCAAAGTAACTAAAACTTGAATGGATTCAGAAGTGTGAACCCGTCTTGGGAGCCTATGATTGCGAAGAATCCCAACGTTTTTTCCTGATATGATCATAAAATTATTCCAAGAAAATCGAAATAAGCTGATATTTTTAAAATTTTTTCATATATCGAATACTTTTTCTAGCTACTGTAAGTTCAGCCAAAATGTTTTTGATTTTATGTTGGCTTTATACAAATGATTACATATTATTTATAGTGTAACAATTGGGTAGAAAACAAAAGAAACAAACACACAGAAAAAACAAACACAAGAAGCGTGATCAACAAACGTAGAGAACACGGCAAACGAATGCGAAACATTTCCTGAGATAAACGAACACAGATGGAGGTCTCAGAGGTCATTCACAGTAAATCGTGGGTGGTGATTCGAGTATTTTGTAATATTTCTTTTAAATTGAAAAAAAAAAAATAATGAAAGAGATTTTGATTCAATGTTGAATAAGATGTTGTCAACAATGTCATAAAATGCGGAATTTGGAAATTTTTCCAACTACTTTTTTGTAGACTTATTTTTCACGGCTCCAGTATTTAAGGAAATATATATATATTTTTTTTTTCTGTTTGAACTTGATCGATCCTTGATCTTGAAAAAACAAAACAAAAATATGATTGATGCATTTCAAAAATAAAATTAAGCCAATAAAAAAACCATCAAAAATAATATTTTTTAATTTGCGTCTGCTTAGCTCAGGTCATTGCTTAAATTTCAAAAAGTGTTTATTTAATGCTAACATCATTAACTAATTGGCAATTTTCCATTATTTTCTCATGATTTTGCGCTTTTTTTTTTCTTGGACTTTGCTGGTTTTTTTTTTTTGCTATCTGCCTCTGTGCATCGCATTTTATTTCCTTTATTTACGCTTGTTTTGGTTTAAATTGTATTTTTGTCAGATAATAATTTGTGAAATTAACATACGTACGCTTCCTTAATTTGTTGTTGTCATTTGTATTTTCCGCAACTAAGTAGGTGCGATTTTGAGGTTGTCAGGCCGTAATTTGTAATAGGGCGCCAGAATAATGGCATCAGTTTCATACATTATTTAAAGACATACTAAAGTTTGGTAAAAAAATTTATTCTGAAGATGTACCAGGACCATTTTCTTTCTTTATTAGACTAAGTCAACGCTTTGGGGATTCCCCCTATAAATACGAAAGCATTGTGTTGATATGGAAGATGGGTCATAGTTAGACAGAGGATAGAAAGATGAAGTACACGTGGTGTAGGTAAAGATTTGTTTTAAATTAACACAGGCCAAAACCGCCGTGAAACACGTTCGCAAGATGAATGTTTCACAATTTCCCTTTACAAGCGTGGAATGAGTTATCTCCGTCATGCCAGATTCTATTAAACATTAAGGCAATGGTATAGGAATGGGCTTGGTAAGCTGCCCGAACAACAGGCAACAGGCCCTTGAATACTTGTCATGGTAGTACCTGTACTGGCAAGGCTTACTCAACCAATATTGCGACAAAGCCCAAGAAAGATAAAATAACCAATATTGCGACAAAGCCCAAAGAGAGAAGATAAAATATTTTCATCCCTTATCAAATATATTGCACGCTGTTGAATTCAGCCCAATAACTCCCATTAATATTTTAAAGCCTCTGTCAGAAATGCGAATTGTAATCCATTTTTGGACTAATATATGTGATATACTGCTGTGGGCAAAAAATACCGGAATCCCCAAAAAAGATATTTTCCGATAGGGACAAATGTTTTTAATTTTAAGTTGGCATTTCTGTCACTGACATCTGTGTCAAATTATACGTTAAAATATTTATTAGTGTTTGAGATACGTGTCCTTTTGCGTCCAGGGTTTTCCAATAGGGACATGACAACTTTGAATTACATTTCTGAACGCACCCTTTCACTAATCATCGAACTGTTACTGTCAATTTATTCAGTAAACTCAACAATTTCATCATGTTAAAGTACACGAACGAACAACGTCTACAAATTATAAAAATTTGCTACCGAAATTCGGAGTCGGTGAGCGCAACTTTAAGAGCGTTAACTGTAATTTTCGGTCGTAATTCTCGCCCTAGTAGACAGACAATAACAAGTTTAGTGGAAAAATTTGAGTCTACATATTCGTTAAGTAAGTGTCGAAAATATAGCTACCGTTCAGGCGTCCGTAGCAAACGATACAAAACAGTCAATTCCACGACGTTCTCAAGAATTGGGCATCGCCCAAACCATTTTATGGCAAATTTTGCGTAGGGATCTTGGTTTATACCCATACAAGATCAAGCTGACTCAAAAATTGAAGCCGATGGACTATTTGAAGCGACGTACGTTCTCCGATTGGGCTCTGGAAAAGATGCGCCAAGATTATGAATTTCATCGCAAAATCATCTTCAGTGACGAAGCTCATTTTTGTATCAATGGGTTCGTCAATAAGCAAAATATGTGTTATTGTTCGAGTGAAAATCCACATGTCCTTAATGAATCACCACTTCATCCACAAAAAATAACTGATTTGTGGGGTTTACATGCCGGCGGCGTCATTGGACCATATTTTTTCGTCTACGATAACGATCGTAATGTTACTGTGAGTGGCCATCGTTATCGCGCCATGATTACCGATTATTTTTGGCCCAAATTGAGAGATATGGACTTAGACGACATGTGGTTCCAACAGGACGGTGCCACAAGCCACACAACACACGTTACAAATGATTTATTGAAGAGTAAGTTTGATGAGCGTGTTATCTCAAGAAATGGGACAGTCGATTGGCCGCCTCGTTCGTGCGATTTAACGCCTCTAGACTATTTTCTTTGGGGCTACGTCAAGTCATTGGTCTATACCAATAAACCTACGATGTTGGAAGAGTTCAGAGCCAACATTGAACGCGAAATAGCGGCCGTTTCGTCCGGTGTGTGGCCGAGCCATCGAAAATTGGGTCCAACGAATCGACCGCTGCATACGTGCCCGCGTTAGCTATATACATGTTTTGATTGTACTTCAGGCCCATAAAAAAGTTTTTGAAATATCTCAAATTGTTTGCGTTTTATTTAAAAAAAAATTTGTCAAGTTCTTAATGGAAAACCCTTTAGATAAAAGCGAACTTTTCGTTTTTTTATGTCTAAAGTATTCAACAACGCAGTTCCATTAAATTTTGTGTGCGGAATGAAATTTCTGCTGCCAAAACGTTGAAAATGTTGCAGAAGGCCTTCGGTGAGCAAGCTCTATCGAAAACGAGAGTTTATGAGTTATACAAAATGTTCAAAGAGGGTCCAGAGAGCGTTGAATACGACGCACGTCCAGGACGACGATGAGCTACACGTCAACAAAATCAAAAAATTACTGCTCCAAAATCGTCAATTGACAGTTCGAGACCTTACTAACCTTGTTGGAACATTATCGGATGCATCAGTGAAAACCATTTTGAGTGACCATTTGGGCCTCAGAAAAGTGAAATCTCGATTGGTGCCAAAAACGCTAAATTTCATGGGAAAAACAACGCCGCATTGATGTGTGTGAAAGAATGCTCTCTATCAAGAGAAAATGAAACGCATCATAACTGGAGATGAGACTTGGGTCTACGCTTATGACCTAGAAACAGCCAATCAATCGGGTGAATACCGTACCAAAGATGAGCCGAGACTGAAAAAACCAAGTCAAAGCAAGTAAAAAAATCAAGGTCATGTCAAGTCAAAACTGTCAAGTTTTCTTCGATTATCGTGGAGTGGTGCATTATGCATTCCTTCCAACCGACCAAACTGTCAACAAAGAATACTTGGGTGTTATGCGTCGTTTGCGTAATGCTGTGCGTCAAAATAGACCGGATTTGTGTAGAGACAATTCTTGGCTTTTGCATCACGATAATGCACCATCTCACACTGCACTCCTAATTCGTGATCATTTTGCCAAAAACTCGACCCATATCGTTCCGCAACCATCGTATTCGCCTAACTTACCAACATGTAACTTCTGGCTGTTCGCTAAACTCAAGAGAACGCTCTGTGGAGACCGTTTTGAATCGATAAAAGAAAGAGAAACCGAAACAAAGAAGGGATTGAAAGCTATTTACAAAAGGACGCGTATCTCAAACACTTATGAATATTTTGACGTGTAATTTGGCACAGATGTCAGTGACAGTAGAACCAACTTAAAATTAGATACATTGTCCCTATCGGAATAAACTTATAATAGTTAATACCGGAATTCCCAAAATACATTTTTTGGGGATTGCGGTATTTCTTGCCCACACTATATCATGCGAAGATCAGTTAGAGTGAAGTGTTTCTAATACCGCTTTAAAAAACTAAAGTTTCGTTCTACACATTGCGAATCTAATCAACGAAGTGAAGATTGGATTGTAATATTCAGTAAGTCAAAAGCACCAGACTGCTTAAGAACTATACTGATAATATTGAGGGAAACTGAGGGGCACTTCTGAGTAAACAGACAACAATTCTCAACTGTATTAGCAAGCTCCCATTCGGAGATTTCATTCGAAGTCATTAAGAAATGTGTCATTCATATTTTGCCTCTTTCTCTTAATCTCCAAAGAGCTCGATCGTTTTTTAAAAAAATATGAATGGCAAATATTGCTATCATCCGCAAACGAATGAACTGGATTAGGAATCAACGACAGAAGATTGTTGATAAAAACCAGAAACAAATTTATCGATAGGACAGAAACCTGCGAACTCCAGCATCGATGGACGAAATTCCAAGGAAACGGCGCAATCAATCTTTAAGAAAACTAACGATCCATACAGTAAAGTTATCACCAACAACAGAGAAATAATTAGAGCAACAAGCCCTTGCAGATTGAAAACCGAAGAAATCAACACAATGGTTCCATTTCTCAGGAAGTAATGCCACAAGGACACCATTATAGCGGGCTGGCCCTTTAAAGCCTTAACAGTTAATCATAAAATTCGAACACAATCGTTATTTTGTAAGAAGCTCAAAATTAAGCGTTTCTTTATCAGTTGAAACTAAAACTCCAAAAATGGCAGTTATTCTTCAGTGATAAACTTAAAAATAAAGCAGTATTATATGACATGGTGACATGGCTGAGTGTTAAGAAATACCCGAACCACTCGATGCCAATTCGAGACCAGGTTCGAGCCCCAGCTGAGATAGAAAATTTTTTAAACTGAATTTCATTTTTATGATCGGTCGTCACCTCCCTGCACAGAACAGTAAGCTTCAGAGAGAAAATACTGCCATGTAAAGCTTCTGGAGAAGATACACAGGTCGAGCCCCAGCTGAGATAGAAAATTTTTTAAACTGAATTTCATTTTTATGATCGGTCGTCACCTCTCTGCACAGAACAGTAAGCTTCAGAAAGAAAATACTGCCATGTAAAGCTTCTGGAGAAGATACACATTAGCCGTTCGGTGTCAGCATAAAACTAGTAGTTCCAGTTCTCTGTCATTTGTATAAATTAAATTAAGCTCCGCAAAAGTCCTTTCAAGACCTAAAATGTCTAATAAATTTCTTAATATTTTTACTTTATATTCTTCCAAACATATTGATTTCTCCAGTAAAACTTATTTAAAAATAGCAGTTATTTCCGGATTTCGGAAAAATTTTCTTTGCATTCCACTGTATTGTGTAAAGATAAACAAAGAAAGGTAAAGATATAGATAAGATTATGAAAATCTCATCTCCGCACATATGATGTGTGTTGAAGGAGAGAGAGAGAGAGAGAGAGAAAGAGCTCTCAAAAGAATTGAGAAAAAAAATTTAAATTCTTTAAATAAATTTGAGCAAAAATATATAAATAAACGATAAAAATAAGGAAAACAAAACCAACAAAAACAAAAATGTTGCCGGGGGGAGAGCAACAAAAAAACACTACGAGTGAGTTCGAGGTTGACGGAAAAGTAATAAAAATTATTAAAAAAAAAAAATAAATACCGAACAAAAGAAAGATAAAACCAAAAATCAAAAACAAAAAAATAAAAGATAAGCAAAAACACTGAAAATTAACAGAAGAAAGGGAAACATGATGATGGTGATGATGATGGTGATGATGATGTTGATGATGATGATTTTGGCCGCGGGTGACGGGCGAGCTATATGAAGAAAGCTATTGCTGCTGCTATTTTTGCATTTATATAATTTTTAGTGTGTAATGAAAATTGTCGAGCGACCAATGCCTTACGACTATTACTAGCGACGCTTAAAATTATAATTTGTCAGTTTTTATTACAATTTAAATTTAACTTACCGCGTTTCCTTTTCTTATCCTTACGCCTACGTGGTTGCACATCTCCAGACATGACTCTCGCTCTCTCTTTTGATTATTTAATATATGTATGTATGCTTAAGTGATATAATTAGTTGAAAGGCAAGAACCGCTGCCAGTTACTTAAGTTAATTTCAAGCACCAACTTTTAATAATTCTGCATTATGTTCAGCATGCCCACAAACTCATACACACACACACACACACACAAACATACACCTTCAAAAACTGAATCGCTCAAACTCCTTGTTGTACGCGCACGCACTCGATCACGATCACCCGACAACAAGACGATGATTCGACGTCAGCCGGTGGACACGTAAATTTTATTTAAAAATAAATTTCCTTTAGTTTCAAAAGTGTTCCTCCTCCTACTTTTTTTATTATTTTATTTGTTTTTGTAAATATTTTTTTTTTCCTCTAATACTTGATTAATATTTAGCCGCAAAAATTGTTGTTTTTGCTTTTAAAAATTTACGTCCGCGCGAGGCGCTCACGTCGGCGTTGAATTTTCGTCTAAATTTTCCGTGCGCTTAAGATCATAACGAGAGAAGCCAGAAGAGCTTTTCTTGCATTTATTTTGTGTTTTTCTTTTAGTTTGTTTGTATGTGTCATGTACAGAAATCAGCTGTTGAGTTCAGATGATCGCTCTCTGAGTAGTCGTTGAGTGCTTTGCAGACTAGTCGTTGAGATAGACGATAGTCATTTTTATCATCTCTATTCGAGGCAGGCTTGTATATCAAACACTATGATGGCTGAAAATATAATTTTTCTGTTAAATTTTTAATTGTTTGGGCTAAAAACGAATTTATTAATTATAATAGTTTTGAAAAATGTTTAAATTAAGGGCATATAGGGCATATAGGTTACAAATTTTTTTTTTGGAATTTTTTTTTATAGAATGAAAAAAAATATCGTTTTCAAATTTTGCACATATATTAACTAACATTTAAAGAATACAAACAAATTTTTTCAGAATTTTTGAAGCGGTTTTTGACGTTATTTGATTTTTTTTTTTTTTAACAAATGCCAAAAAATTGACGGTAAGCAGGATATCACCAGTCCGGAACATCTGAGAAAAAAATAAAAAAAACCAAATTATTCCTTGTTTAAGTGGCTATCGCCTGAACTAGGATAATTTTTTTCCGCAGAAAAAAAAAACAAAATGGCGGCCATTTGAAAAAAGTCGATTTTCGAGGTTACAAAATCGGTCGATATTTTGTTTCTTTTTGGCGGAAAAAATTGTCCTAGTTCAGGCGATAGCCACTTAAACAAGGATTAATTTGGTTTTTTTATTTTTTCCTCAGATGTTCCACACTGGTGATATCCTGCACACTGTCAATTTTTTGGCATTTTTTAAAAAAAAAAATCAAATAACGTTAAAAATTCTGAAAAATTTTTTTTCGTATTCTTTGAATGTTATTTAATATATATGCAAAATTTGAAAAAGAGATCTTTTTTACTTCTATGAAAAAAATACCCAAAAAAATTTTTTTAAAATTTGCAACCTATATGCCCCCTTAAAGCATAATTCCTTCCAATTTTTGGATGTGATAACGTAACGTTTTTCCTGGCGGGTTTTAAATGAAGTTGTTGAAAAGCTTTTTTTCCAAAATGCATCGGCGTTGCATGCAATTTCTTTTTCACCGTCAATTTTTTGGCATTTAAAAAAAAAAGCAAATAACGTCAAAAATTCTGAAAAATTTTTTTTGTATTCTTTGAATGTTATTTAATATATGTATATGCAAAATTTGAAAACGAGATCTTTTTTCGTTCTATGAAAAAAAATTCCCAAACAATTTTTTTTTTTAATTTGCAACCTATATGCCCCCTTATAGCATAATTCCTTCCAATTTTTGGATGTGGTAACGTAACGTTTTTCCTGTCAGGTTTTAAATGAAGTTGTTGAAAAGCTTTTTTTTTCCAAAATGCATTGGCGTTGCATGAAGTTATTACTCAGTGAGTATGTGTGCTAAAAAAATTATGATACAGTAGAGACTCACTACGTGGCGTACGTGGCGTCCGTGGCGTAGTTGGTTAAAGTGCGTGGCCGCTATGTCAAAGAACTTGGAGACCCAGGTTCGAACCCCAGCAGCAATAGAAAATTATTTGAATTAAAATAATTTTTCTGTACGGCCGCCACCTCTCTGCAGACAATGGCAAGCCTCAGAGAGTAATCAAATGCCATGTAAAGCTTCTTGAGAATAAGAACATTACGTTCATCGCCGTTCGGAGTCGGCGTTAAACGTTGTAGGTCCCTTTCTCGGTCAATTGTGTACAAACTTAATAACACGCACAACACAATTGATCATAAGAAGCTAGGTCAAAGTCCTTTTAAGGGCTGAAATGGCCAGTTATTTATTTATTTTTTTTTTAGAGACTCACAAAAGTTGAGACTAGCAAAAGTTAAAAAATACGAAAAACTTAACTAGGCTTCTATCACCACAGGAAACTCTAAAAAGTTAAATTTTGTGTCGACTTTTCTGAGTTCTTGTTTTATCACCCTTTTGTTTATTTTTATAAATGGAGAATAAACTGTACAAATACAAATTAGTATCTCTAAAAGCGAAGGCGAAAGATATCTTTACAGAAATGTACCCAAATAAAAAAGTGAATGATTTTATGACAAGTCACGGTTGGTTTTTGAAATTGAAGCGCCGGTCTTAAGGCATGTGAAGAGATTCTATTTAGCAAGACTTCAGCACATAATATGTTTTAAGATACAGCTCTTTTTTGGTATTACATGTATATTTATTCATATACATATACATATCATTTTAAATTTCACTATTGTCCTTAAAAAGTTAATAATTCACAAAACAGGCCCAAAAACAACGGGTTAACTTTTGTGAGTCTCTATAGACTCTCAGTATACTGTAGCCAGTAAAAGCGGATTCCTTGACCTCATAACAAAAATTATGAAAAAAGGGGTTTACTCTGGCGAGGGCATATCCGCTAATTTTGAAGTGATGCGTATCCTTATCCTTTTTCTTATACCTATCCGTTCCTTTGCTCTCAAACTTGTCCTCATCCTTATCCTCATTCGTATATTTTTCTTAATAATTGTCCTTATCCGTGTCGAAATTGTTGTTTTAACTCAGGTATATAATTTCTGATTCTTTCCTTGTTCGAATTCCTCTCCTTATTTTTGTTCCACTTATTTTGACAATCTTTGTCCTAAATCTTGTCCTTAGCTTGTGTAAATCCTTGTTCTATTTCATGTCCCAATCTTTATCATTATCCTCTTCTCCATCTTGACCTAAATATTGCTTTAAAAGTGCTTAACCTTTAACCAAATCCTTGTCCTAATTCTTTTTCCAATTCCTGTCTAAATAAAATCCAACAGAACAAGGAGTTGGACACTCTTAGTACAAGATTTGAGACAACAATTGGAAAAATACGAGGTGTTAGTATAAGGGATTCAAACAAGGGTAGGGTCAAGCAGTGGCGGATCTACATAGGGGCTGAGCGGGCTTAAGCCCCCCCTTGCAAAATTTTTTGTATGGGAAAATAATGAAAAAAAAAGTCCAAAAAGACGTTTCAGCCCCCCTTGGCATACAAAAGTGTAGTTTAATCCCCTCCTTGGGCAAATCCTAGATACGACACTGGGGTCAAGATTTTGATTTTGGATTAAAACAACAATTTGGACAAGCATAAGAGCTACTAAAAAATTATATGGATGAGGATAAATTTGGGAAGGATAAGGACAAGAAAAAAAGTGAGTGAGTCCAGGATACAGCCAACTACCTTTTTGTATTTTCTCTATAAGGTCAAAGAACCAGGCTTCGCTCCACTTAAGGAGTTATACGCAGTCCACTTAAGGGTTTCAAATTTTAGGAATAACCTCGAAGTTACACGCACATTTCTCAACACAATATTTTTGAAGTCGACGAGCGAGATTTCTCTCGTTAAGGGCTGAACAGATCAGTCTGAAATTTTTTAACTATACATATTTGTTTTTTAAACATTGATCAACATTTTTTTTTAACGATAAATATTTTGCATTTTCTTAGTAATTTAACTCCTAAATTTACTTTGAAATAAATTTTTCTTTTTTTTTTGTTTTTTTTTGTTGAAAAGCCGCCATTTTGTCAAAAAATAATATTTTTGTTATTCCTTCGAATAAATACTAGATAAATACTAGTTTTTTCATTTTAGATGATCAAGATATCGTGCTTACCGCAAGACGCCTTTTGACGTGACGAAGTTACGTTTTACCGCGCAGGTTTCCAAAAAAGTTGATAAATACATTTTTTCAAAATTCATGAGCGTTGCATTGAATTGCATTATTCGCTGAGTATAAGAGTTATGACTAAAAAGATGGTACGACCCTTAAGGTTAATTATTTGACTTCATTTTAAAAATAAAACAAAAATTCAAAACATCATCGGGACGCGGTGGGAACTTCTTAAGCAACACAACTGAAAACTACTCGCTGAGTATTAGAACTAGGATTGAAAATATGATACACCAATAAAGACCTGTTCTAAGCCCTTACAACAAAATTAAACAAAAAAATTCTGGCGTCATGGGGACACAGAGAGGTCCTCTCAAATATCGACAATGCAACATTCATGCAGCGGCGTTGCATTGAATTTTTACTCGGTGAATATTAAGCTACGATAAATGTTTGAAAAGGAAAATGAAATACAAAAATAAAAAAAAAAATCTGACGGCACCAGGTCGTGAAGATAGCAGCTTATGTAACAGAAATGTAATGTCGTTGCATGGAATTATGACTGACTCAGGAGACGTGCTGCGGTAAATTTTGTTTTACGACAGCATAGATGTGTTAATACGCCTCACAACTAAATTACGAAAAAATTCGTATCTTCATGATTTCAGGGTTGCAACCACATAATGCAGTAAAAATGCTACAACCATGAAAAAACGTTGCATGGAATTTTAACTCTGTGCCTAGTGGCGCGAAGGTAAATTTTAAGGAACGAAAATGAAGGTGAAGTCTTCGGACACATGATAAAAATATAAAAAAAATTTACGGCGTCATGAGGCTTCTCAGGGAACCGCCTAATGTGACCCATATGCATCACTTTTGCTAGATTAATTGAATGCAGCTCAGGCAAAGTCAATGCACTAAGGAAAAGCAGAACCAACGGGGAAGCAAATAAAAAAAGCAACATCAAAAGCAACAACACAAACAACAACAACAACAACAACAACACCAATACCACCTACAAAACCAACACCAACACCAACAACAGCAACAACACCACCTACAAAACCAACACCAACACCAACACCAACATCAACACCAACACCAACATCAACACCAACAACAGCAACAACAGCAACAACAACAACATCAACATCAACATCAACATCAACATCAACATCAACATCAACATCAACATCAACATCAACATCAACATCAACATCAACATCAACATCAACATCAACATCAACATCAACATCAACATCAACATCAACATCAACATCAACATCAACATCAACATCAACATCAACATCAACATCAACATCAACATCAACATCAACATCAACATCAACA
The DNA here is from genome assembly GCA_943735915.1 of Pherbina coryleti. Taxonomy (NCBI): domain Eukaryota; kingdom Metazoa; phylum Arthropoda; class Insecta; order Diptera; family Sciomyzidae; genus Pherbina; species Pherbina coryleti. The sequence continues at coordinate 39,571,428 of OX030950.1, forward strand.
TCAACATCAACATCAACATCAACAACAACAAGAACAAGTACAAGAACAACAACAACAACAACAACAACAACAACAACAACAACAACAACAACAACAAAAATAACAACAACAATAATCTAGTTAGTTATGATTTCAACAATTTTTTCGTGGTAACCAACATTGCTCACAAGCAAAAAAATAACACAATGAAACCGGAAAAGGACGACGACATGTATTGACATGGTTATGGATTAGGACAAAAATTTAGATACGTTAAACACATCTTTCCAAACTAGGAAAGGGATTCGGTATCCTTGATTAAGTCAAGAATTTGGTCATGGATTAAAACAAGAGTTTGGACATAAAATAGGAGTATAAACAAACGCCGTCATGTCAAAACCTACGGGTGTGTCCGCGACACAGCCTTTTTTTTTTTAGAGTAGATTTTTTTTTTCTTTTACCTTTGAACCAAGGATTTCAGATGTAAGTCCTATTCTGTAGTTTGCCTTTTCTCCAAATTGGGTGGTAGATGAGTAAGAAGGAAGCAGAAATCAAGTGAAACATATGTAGGGTGTTCTAAGCGTCGCGGAAAGTCGCAGAAACATTTGAATTTCAAGCTGAGGCAAGTGTTAAGCCTTAACCTCAGTCAATTCAAGTTATAAGGAAATTTCATCCACAAACATCTCTTCCACCAACCCTAACTTTGAGTTATAAATATTGATGCATTTTCAATTTCAGCTGATTAGAAATGAGGACCATGGCGTCATTTCAAGCGTAGGACCATGGCCTGGCCGGGATTCGAACCCACGACACCACGACATCTAGACTGGCAGGCGAGCACGCTTCCTACTCGACTATCGAGGCCGTCAATAAATAAAAATATTTTCTCAGAAAAAATTGTTCAAAATCGTTTTTTGTTATTGGCCTCCTGATTGCGTATAACCCCGAAACGGACTAATAATACAAAAAAACTGCAACAGCGTTTCATGAAATTATAACTCGGCCACTACTGATATAACGATAAATTAACGACAATAAACTTGAGTTTTTTTGGTCAATTAATAAAATGAATGTCACAAGTCCCTTCGGGGAAAATATTAATATAACGTTGTATGCATTTATAGTAATGCATGCTATCCAAACATTTTTGTAGATTTGTCTTTTCCACTGTGTCTAAAGCGTAACGCTTCTCTAACATGGACAATCGCATGAACTTTGATTTGAGGATATCATAGATCATACTATATTTAACATAAATCCATAAACCGCTCTTCCCATATTCGTTACTTAATCCAGCATGATGTAGAAAATAAAACTACACAAGCTTTTGAAGTTTTGCTTTTTAATATTTGAAATGTTGAGTGACACTGCAGCTTAAAAATCATTTAATATGTATACATATATATATATTTTTCAAGTATATATATATATATTAATATACTTCTATCAATTCATAATCAAGTACAATTATATATTGCGAAAAATTATTTAAAAAAGTAAAATAGTTATGCGCAACAAAATGGTGCCAAAACTAACTCATCGACGACAAGACAGTTGAGGAGGAGTTCAGACAATTTAAATAGTTCAGAAGAACTAAGCTATTTAAAGTTGTCTGGTTACTAAAATAACTTAAATAGAAACTAACTTATATACGTAATATATGAACATATTTTTACTTTTTTATATATATGTATATATATATAGTTAGGAGTATATTTTTTGAAGAGTTTTATATTTAAATATTTTTTGTTTTATTATGTTTTGTTTCAATTTTACAATAATTTTCATGTATCATAATAACTGCTATTTGTTGTGGGTCTTGCCGCTACAAGCAGCAGACTAACAGCTTTTAGTCGCAAGGACGACTAAGAGTTAATTTAAGTTAATGCATTCTTTTGTTTTTTGCTTATTGTTTTGATATCCAATATTTAACCAGGGATTTTAGTTAATTAATTATATAAGTTGACGACAAATAATAAAGTAAAATATATATATATATATATGTATAAGTTGAACTTAAAAGAAAGCAAAAAATAAACACTTAAAACTAAACTAAACAAAAAATATTAAACTATTAAATTACATGTCATCATTTTCATTATCATCATCATCATGATTGCGCTGATTAGTATCATGGTTATCGTTCATGTCCAGGTATGGGTGTCGACATTCCACTAAATGCTGCTGGTTGCTGTTTCTTAAGGAAGCTAAAGCGGCAGCCGCTTCGGTAGTCGCCGCATCAAGTGTCTCTAGATCCATCATGTTGAAGCAATCATCGGAAACTTGTTGCTGCTGTTCCTGTCGTTCTTCTTCGCTTTCTTCTTTGTATGCTTTTTTTGTGCTGCGACCATCGTTATCATCACCGTCGCCTTCGTCCGAATCATCGCTTGTTGAGCTGGTGCTGCTTGAAGAAGTTGTTGTTGATGACTCAGAACTCGTCGTTGTGCTGCTTGTATAAATGGAAGAGCGCGAGCTGCGTGAGCTGGAGCGCGTTTTGGGTGATGTTACTTGAATGTTTAGTGATATGGCGTCATCCGCTGCCTGCTGCTGTGTCTGTTCTGGTTGTTGCAGTGCGGATGTTGTTGTGGTTGATGAAGGCTCTGTAGGTGCTACAGTTGCAACTGTTGACTCAATCGTTTGCATATTGTTCAAGCTGTTGGCAGTGAAATTGCTTCCATCTTCTTCATCGTGTACGTCATCATCGCGCTCATTATTGTTGTCCTCACTGCTATGTTGCATCATGTTGTTGACAGCTTCGTCCTGCTCATATTTAACCACGCATTCGACTGGTTGTTGCATCTCCACCTCTTCCTCTCTTTCACGGTTGTTGGTGGTGGATGGCGTGAATTCACTGCCGCTTTCGTTATCTTCCAGCCGCTTCTTGAGTCCTTCAATAGTTTTACTGAATTCCTTAGAGAGCTCTCTCAAAGCTGTGTCCATTTCATCTGATGCTGTGTTGCTGCTATCGCTGTCGCCGATACGCACTGCGCGCGAGTTGCCGTAACGACGTTCTTTTGAAGCTCTGCCATAACTTCCACCACTTTCTTCATCCTCCATGCTGTGTTTACGTTTTCTCATTCTGGTAGTTCTAATCATTCTGGGCCCCTCAGACTTATTTGCACTTTTCACCGTTGTCGTTGACGCCGAAGTAGTCCTTCGCGTAGTTCTCCTAGTCTCGCTGGATTTTTTCTTCAACCGTTTTAAACGCTGCTTTTCTCTATAGGCCGCCACCTCCTGTGCCAAGTTGCCTCCATCGCTGTCACTTGTTGTGGATTCGGCTAATCCTGGATGACCACTGTCTTTAGTGCTACGCAGTGTGCGTCTTCTTCGCTCTTGCTTCTTTAATTTGTTCTTCTCCATATCTATAGATTTTTGTCGACGTCGTCTGCCGCTGCTGCGTAAGCCCGCCGAGGTGCTGGCGCCCACATTGTATTCCTCTGCATCATCCATTTTTGCTCTGTGGTCATTTGAACGCTGCTCATTCTCCGTGGCCTCCAACTTTTTTAGCATAATGCGTGTGACGCACTTCAGCTGGTCTTCCGTTGACGCTTCAGCCTCTGAAGCGTGTCGCAACTGTTTGCGATCTTCGTCCTCCGCTACAAATACGACATCGGAATCGCTTTCGGAGTTCAGACTGACCATTTCGGGTGTTCTTAGATGGGGCGGTTTGCGCTCTAACACGAATTCACATTCATCGCTGCTGCTGGTTGAAGAAAGTTCGATGTTCTCAGTGACTGTAGGCGTGGGTAACGCAGCAGATGCTGGTGGTGCATACTGCAGCACTCCAGTCGTAGAAGTGGTTGTGGTGGTGCTGTTATCTATGTCGGTGTCATCCAAGTCGATGATAACATCGCTGGTGCGGTTGTGTGTCGAAAGATTGATGGCAGCCGATTGCGAGCCGCGTCCACCGCTGGCCACAGTAGCAACTGAGACACCAGGAGCTTCGACACCCTCAGACGTGGTGCTTATGGTAAATGACAGCAGATTGATCATGGGCGGCGTATTGGAAGCAGTGTTGGCAGTAGCGCGTGACTGCACGCGATATTCACGAGCACGACTGGCTGATGTTTGTGCATGAGTATTGCGACTGCGGCTGCGATGCGTGCGACTTGTTGCAGAATTAACAAGAGTGCTGCTTGCATCATTGGTGCCATCAATGGCGCTGGCTGAACTAGCAGCTCCACCACCAACACCACTACCACCATCGACAACATTTACTTGTTCCTCATCGGAAGAGCGGCCACCAGCTGATGATGATGACGATGTTGAGAATTCAATTACAATTTCTTCAGTGTTTTGTGGTGAATACTGGACAGCGCGATCGTAGCCAATCATATCATAAGGAGAGCGTGCAAAATTGTTCAACTCGTGTATAAAATGTGCTGTTTTTGTACCGAGTATAGGTTGCAGACGACGACGGAAAAGTGGCGATAGTATGTTGGTCATGGTTAACCATTCGTTAATGCGTTCCAAGACAAAGGAGACGTCATGTTCGGTGTTGCGCAACAAACACACAATGTCACGATTGATCCAGGGCATCAGACGGTGTATTTGTGCAGGATTATCTCTTAAGGGAGTAAAAAATAAAAAATTGTTAAAGATTTATCAGAAGTGGGGTGTGCATAAAGTAAACTCCGCCATTTTTAATTTAATAAAAATAAAATGGGTGCTGCGATACACCTGTTGTGTGCCGCTCAAGTTGTGCTACAATGCATCACAGAGAGATTAAAAAAAAAAAAAATCATCTTTGAAGACCCTAATTGGTGTTGAGAAAAAACAATCCATAATTTTTAATGTGAAAATCAATTTATTTTTTTAATCGTTATTTTATTAAGAAAAAAACTATTGAAATTAAACTATGATTCATCTATTTATTGTATCTCTGGTCTGATTGATTTATTGTACCACTAAATGACCTTTTTATTTAGGACTATGAATATAGTTGACATTTTTAATATTATATGGAGACAATCCAAACGGTAAAAACATCTTTTGAAGTGTGGAACAACCCGTGGAGTAGATTTGATAAAAAGTTTAAGCGGTGCAAAAAGACCAAAAGAAATATAAGACGGCTTTGGCAGACGAGTTGTAGGACGCTTGATTATCGCCCAAGGGAACTTGGTTCGAATCCCGTCCAAGCCAAGGTCGGATAAACTTGTGTGATCATTTCATTTTCGATACAGTCGTTAAATACCATTTTCATAGTTAAACTGGACTTCTCGTCCAAGAAATTGGATTGTGTACATTTTTTTTTTTTTTTTTATTATTGACACAAGTCGTTTTTTCTGGATTATGATTTAAAAATAATATGTAAATGTGTCATTTCATGTTTCCACAATGATTTCTAGACTGTTCTAATTCCGAATGCAAGAAATAAGTCATTCAAAGTCCTTACTTATATGATACTTCTTAGCGTTACTTATTTTACTATTTTTTACGCCTCTGGGGGGGAATAGATACTTCGTCACCAGACATTTCTGTGTTTGAAGCAATTCAAAGTTTCTATGGTTCATCTACAGAGGACAGTACCACTTGACTTTGAATATATGTTCAAATGTGACTAAACCTAGCTTATAAAGGCACATAGAAGCTCCTGAATCAACCCTATTTGAAATTTAATTGTATTTTCCCTCTAAAAAAATCGAAATTTTTTGTGTATTTCTTACTTTCAGATATAAAATAATGGCCTAGCTTAGTTGAAAAACATAAGCATACCACTAAAATATATTATTTTCCAATGCAGCACAGAATAGCACATATCGGACACAATGCAGCACATATTTTTTATTGCAATAAAAATTCAGAAATGGCGAAGCTAACTAAATGCAAGGGTTCCGGCTACATACCTGTAAAATCTTGCGCTACTTTCACGAAAACGTCCAGTTACATCGCAAACAGGCAAAGCATACAACTTACGATCGTAAACATAACGACGCCAAAGCTGGCTCAAGGTACCGCTTAGCGAGCCGCCACTAGTTATGGCATCGGGATACTCCTGCCGGTACATGTCCAGTAACTCACCGCGATGCACAAATTGATTTTGTACATTTCCGTTACTGGGAACAGTGGTAGCCACGGCACCGCCAGCACCAGCGGCAGCAGTGCCTGCGCCAGAAGTGGCTGCTGAGGCTGTAGAAGAGGACGAGGTGGGATAGAATGTGGTGCGGGCAGTGCGCATGAGACGATGAGCACGCGGCACATTGTTGAGCGCCACTTCAAAGTCTTCCCACCGACGATTGCTAAAGCAAAAATAATGGCATAAGTATTTCGCAGATTGGTTTCAATCCTCAAAGACGCTTACTTGTCCGCTTGATAGGGCAGCCGTAGATTAGACTCTATGTGACGCAACATATTGAGCTCCACAGTCTGTCGAAATTGCAGAGTTGGCGGTGTGACGACGTGATACTCTTCGAACTGATCAATGGACTTGACGTTGTGTATGATGGACTTGAAGGTTTGCTTGCACAGCGGACACTCTGGTTTTACCTGAAAAACAGAGATCGAAAATATAAAGACGAGCTGAGCTCTATGGTAAACGATCCACACCCACCTTGCTCCATTCGCATAAGCATTTGAAGCAAAACTGATGCATGCACGAGTCGGTGAAACATTTATTTTTGCAGCGTCCCAAGCATATGGCGCAATTGGGAGGCGGTGAAGAGGTGTTACGTACACCTAGTCCATCTCCCGCTTCTAGTGCCATTGCCAATGCTGTTTCGTCATCAGATTCGCTACTGCTAGTACTTAGATCGGGCAACTTTAGATAGAGCTGTGGTGTCGCTGGGCACTGCAAGTCCACGGGCACAAATATACCAGCTGTGGAACCAGTAGAGGCTGTCGAATTCTCATTGAGTACCGCACTGGCGCTGGAATGTAAATCCACTACCACATTCATGCCCACCTCACTGACTCCTCCACCAGCACCAGCGCTGACCGGAGAGAGTGGAGACTCGGCCATGTTGCGTGTACTACTTTTGCCCCTACTTTTCTAGCACCACCCTTGTTGGTAATTCACTGTACTCGTTCGACTATTAGTGCAATTTATATTCGCGAATTTTCGCCACTTTATTTCACCAATTCTGTACTTTTTCGCTTTTCCAATAAGCTCACACAAAATGTCTACTTTAGGTCTGTCTTTTGCTGTTGTCTATGCTCGATATTCGTCGGTTCAGTTGCATTCATTTTTACATCACACTTTTGTATTTGTTGTTGTTGTTTGTTTTTTTCTGTTGTCTCTTCCGACTGTTCGTTCTTAAGCTCTCCTTTCTCACTCTTCATTCGTTAGTTCTATCATTCGTAAGTTATCCTTCATACATTGTTAATAAAAAAAAACGAAAAAAATACGAAGAAAACCATCTGACAATTGCAAATTTAGTGAATTTTCAAAACAGAATTAATGCAATAATTCAGTGAATTTTGATTTCTATTTCATTACAATGGGAAATTAAATGTTTGAGTTGTTAATTTTCACTATTTTTTCACGTTTAAAGTTTATAATTAATTGATTAAGTAGTCTTAAAATTTTGCACTCCACAAACCGTGTTTTTCACTCACAGCCCTTTTCTTTTTTGTTGCTTTTTTTCCTTCAGCTGGTTGACGGATATTGAATACGCTAGCTCTGTTCGTATTAAGAATATTCGTTAAGTTTCGTAAAGTACTGTTCGCTCCATAATTTGATAAAAACGTTGAAACAGGTAGGTTACATTACAGTGTCAGCTCGCTAATCCGAATTAAATGTATAACCTGATTCGGATTAACGAAATATTCGGATCATGATACAATTATACAAGGTAGGAGTGACAACTTGCTTTTTTCTCACTAGTACCTTGCAGCAACTGTCATTTGCCTGTATATTTTGTTTTCTATTTTCTTTTCTTCTTTTTTCGTTCTCTAATTTATACTATTTTTGACAGTTGGCGCAAGACGAAAGAACTGTCACTCCTACCTTGTATAATTGTATCATGATTCGGATTAGTGGATAGCAGAGCTGTAAAAGTGTGCATTCATTTTCACTTTTCATTCTCTTGTTTAAAAATTCAAAAGCTGAACTCTTTTTTTGTAGCATTTAAAGTGTGAACTCTTTAGGCTTAAGTCTTTAGGCTGATTAAAATTGTTTTCTAGTCATGAATTGCAAAACGTGAAGAATGCACACTGAATTGAAATTTTAAAGAGTGCAGCCACCGATGGCTTCAGTCACGATGGCTGCAACCATCGATAGTTGCAGCCGAATTGAAATTTTAGTGAATGCAGCCGGCGATGGCTTCAGCCGCAAAGATTTGTTGTTGTCTGAAGTTGTTTTGTGTGTATTTGTGTATGCGTGTGTGACTATTGGGCATGACTGTGATGGGTTGCCATTGGCTTGATATCATGTATAGAAAAAGTATTATAAACAACAAATTATATATAGTTAATTGTTATGCATTTTGTTAATAATATTTATTGTTAATAAGCACTTTATTATTCCAGAAAATGTCAAAGGAAAGACCAAAGCATGTCACAAAGATCGGCCGTCAAAAACAAATGATAACAAAAATGCAAAATACTGCTTTATATTTAGTAGTATTTCATGGTAGTAAATAAAATGTCCAGTGTTTCAGAGTTGCTAAGAATGATAAAACTGAGTGCATTCATCATATTTTTTAAGCCTACAAGAATGGGATTGATATTTTTCATAAGTCCCATTCCTTTCAGAGCATTGAGTGTGCATTCTTTTATCTTCAAAGAATGATGAATAGTACATCTGTAATTCATTAACTTGACAGAAGCATAAGATTGCAATCTGGTTGAGGCAGCTTTTGAATGCATAAAAGGTGTGTGCATTCCAAAATGATTCAATCTTTTACAGCTCTGGTGGATAGGCTGTTATTGTGTATAATATTTCACATAACGATACATCAAAAATAAACCAAGCTAGAATTTCAAAGCAAATTCGATTTTAATTAAGAAAGAAAAATACATATTTACGCCTTAAAAGTTATTATGTTCTTTTAATGAAATTTTGAAATGTAGGCTTACTGCTGTTTCAATGCACATGCTTCTAATGCTTAATCCCGCAATTCTTTTAGCACTAATATGTGATGTGTTTGTATGCCTCATTCCTTTATCCAATCTATAGAAGTATTTAAAGTCTGTGCAGCTCCATGATTTTTAACGTGTTTAATCATAGTAGGCTCTGCTTCTATGTCTTCTGTACTACTACACAAAGTAATGCCAGAGTCATTAATCCAGCCAAGAATTTCATCTTCAGAAATTTGAACGTCATTTTTGTGGTGAAAGAAGTTTCTTATTGTGCGCAATTCTTCAGTTTCTTCAAAAGAACTTGCAGAATCATTCTAAGGTGATTCTTGTTGTAATAATGAAAATGGGATGTTATCCACTGAATTCTATCTCTGAGAATGAATATGTTTCCAACAGGACTTTAAAGTAGAATTGGATACCCTGTTCCAAGATCGTTTCAGCAATTTGCAAGCGTCCTTCATGCTGAATCGTTTCAAAAAGATGTCTGAATCATCCGCTTCAGAATGTACCAATTCACACAAGAGGTCTTTTTTGTAATACAGTTTAGTCAGTCGTATCACGTTCTGATCCATGGGTTGGATAATACTAGTACAATTTGGAGGTAAAACATAGTTTTATAATGCCCACATTCAGATACCAGCGGCTCCCCAAGACATTTTGCATTATCCAATATCAATAAAGCTTTTTTCGGCAAAATTTTTAATTTGATAGTTTCTTACCTGTGGTATAAACGATTTAAAAAACCATTGAGTAAAAATGTGTGTTGTCATCCATGCATTTTTCGATGAGCATTGACATTTTCAAATTTCGAAAATTCACAACTGAAGTAAATTTATTGACACTCATTTAGAGTATATTTTCCTGTGAGGTCTGTAGCTCAAAGGGTAAAACGATCAGTTTATTATACGCTATGTAGTGAGTTCGAGCCTGAACGATGTAGATGAGATTTTCGTTTTTTTTTTAGAATTTTTTTAAAATTCACCACTGAGGGTGAAAAAACAAATTGTAAAAAAGTAGTTTAAATAAATATTTTTTAAGTTATTTTTAAAAATTTGTTTGATTTATTGCTATTTAGAATATCTTTATGCGTGAGTTCTGTAGCTCAGAGCGTAAAACGATCACTTTATAAACGCTAGGTATTGAGTTCGAGCCTCGAAAATGTTAACGAATTTTTCGTTTTTTTATGAAACAAATTCAGAACAGAAGGTGACAAAATTGTAAAAAGTAGTTTGTTTGATTTATTGCTACTTAAATGAAATCTTGAAATGGGTTCTATATCTCAGAGCTCACGACGATTGCTGTATAATCGTGAAGTTGAGATTTCTAGCCTCGACAATGTCAAGGAATTTATTCAGTTTTTTTTTTGTTTTTTGTTTAATATTTATGGAACCATTTCGGTTTTTAAAACAAATTTCAAACGGATAAAAGCATAAAACCTTTAAAATTTATTATTTAGAAAATCTTGTGTAATATTTTACAAAAGACTAAAAATCAGAAAATAATAATTTAAGTAAACACATTTTTAATATACCACGTTTTTAACACTAACTAAGAAGTATGAAATAATTTCTGCTAGAGTGGGGCTTTTAGTTCTCATAAAAACGTGGGGCCATCCAAGCCAGGACTTGTTTTCTGAGAGTCAAGGGACCTGAGTTAAGAAATCATTTGTTCACCAACGTACTAGAATTGTTAATAACACTCCTTTTTATTGAGTGCGCCCCACGTTTTTATGATAACTAAAAGCCCCACTTTAGCAGAAATTATTTTATACTTTTTAGTTAGTTTTAAAAACGTGGTATATTAAAATTTTTTTTTACTTAAATTATTATTTAAATTCTAGCTTATAAAAAAAGAAAATAAAAAAACATGAATAAAAACAAAATAAAATCTTATAAGTACAAATTTTCACTATTACAAAATAATCGGTGCTTTAAGACACGATTTTTACACTTATGTTTAATTTTCTTACTGTAATTAGTTATTTTTCTGAAAGGAATAGCCTTTAACGTATAATTTTTACATTTTGATTTTTCCTCAACCTTGAAACTGCAGATAAGTATGCTTTGTTAATTAAATATTTCTTTTTTTTTTTTTTTGTTAATTTTATAAAAATTTGTAGGGGAAATTTGTAAGGTGAATTTCGTAAAGGGAAATTTTGAAGAGAATTTTTGTTAAGGGGGAATTTTATAAAGGTTTAATTTTAGAAAGGATATTATTAAGAAGAGACATTTTATTAGGAGAATTTTGTAAATAAATTGATTTTTCGGATGCCAACCGGAATATTGACTTTTCCTGTGATGATTACCATAACCACTTTAACATTGTTCAAGAATTGAAAGCGATAACTGAGTTAGTAAACAAATTTTGACGAAAGGGGAAGAGTGCAATTGCACTGTACCCGCAAATTATTTGTATATTTTTACTCGCCATATCCTTGAATTTGTAATCTGCCTCATATCTAAAATTAAAAATGAAAAAAATTAGCTGCATTAGTTACAAAAAAGTCCCAAGTGGTTAATTCTAAACTTGGCTCATATATTTTTCTAAAGTTATTTTGCAACCCTGTCGTTACGCTTGGCAAGCGTCGATATGTGACATTTTAACAAGTTTTACCAAATAAGCCACCGTAGTTTTGACAGTTTCAGCAGCTGCAGCAGCAAAAGTTTATGTTTACACAAAATTCCAAAATAATTTAAACAAAAATAAATATTTCCAAGCTTAAAACAGAATAAATACAAATTTAATCAAAATTGCTGCAAACGGGAGTGAAGTTTCTGATGCACAGAAAATGGATCGGCGCAAAAAGCGGACGTCGACCAATCAGTACATGATGTACATCGATATGATGGAAAAAGATCCCATCTTTGCGACGGGTCGCGTACCGCGCGATGTGGACATGAATTATTTGCACGAGCGCTGGAAAGAACTCTCGGACAAATTGAACACATGCAGCAGCGGACCAAAGTTGACGGCTGGTGAGTGGCGTAAGGTAAGTGTTAACGTGGTAGAGCACCCAATAAGCGAATAATTGATTGACTTGTTTTTGGCAATATTCCGCCTTCTAGCGTCTTAACGACTGGAAGAACACAACACGTTGCAAATATCGGCGCAGCATGTCAAGTGAAGAAGTAACGCTAACCACATTGGAAATGAAGGCGTTACAGTTGTTTGGAAAATCGCCCAATATCAACAATCCCACCGAAGAGCTATCGATACATCTTAAGTCAGAGAAGGATGAAGAAATGGATGAAGAAGACATGGATCACCAGCGCACATCAGAAATATTCCAGAAAGAACTACAGGCTGCAGTCGAGGAAGCTATAGGTGGAGATGACGATGAGGAAATTATGGATGACCAAGAAGAACAGGAAGAGGAGCTGCTTGAGCCAATGCCGATAGAAACGAAAAGCGTTACAGTTAACAGTGGTGTCAGCAGTGGTGTAGTTGCTAGCGCCAATGCAAGTGGTAACTCTACAACCACCACCTATCGCACAATTGTGGTAGAAAACGCGCTGTATGCGGAAGAAGATGAACACGAGGACATTGAATTTATCACAAATAGACGCCAAGCCTCAACGTCTTCGTCTATTGCTTCCAATGCTGTAGCCACTAAAGCGGGAACAAGTTTAAACCCTACACCCAGTGCAAATGCGACCAAATTGATCAATGGCGATATACCGTTAAAACGTTTGCGTACACATGCGCCTGAGCATATTATATATGAGGGTGCGTACTTGATTGAAACTTTTACTTTAGCTTATTTTAATTTTGTATTGATTTTGCAGTTTCATCGGTGAAAAAAGCGCCGTCTCTCTCACAACCACACCCGCCACCGCAACAACATCAGCAGCAGCAGCAGCAGCCACATCAGCAGCATCAGCCGCAACGTAAAACACTCCACAATAGCGACGCACAACAGCACTACACGGAAGCACACCATCCCACTACTAACGCCACCATTACCACCACCAGTCTCATGGGCTCTTCTGCCGATGGTCGCGACATTGCACGTCAATTGAAGCGTATAGCCGATATCAAAGCGGAAAAGCTGAAATTCGAAGTAGCGCGTTTCAAATTCAACAATCCTGGTTTTGTGTTTAATCTCCATCAGATTTAGTACCATTATTATTCTAGGCTAATTAATATAAACAACAACATTTTTTCAGTAAGAATTTTAGATTTAAAGTTTATGCAGACTTTTTAAAAAACTTATTTTTAAGCTATCGCTTTTGTTGCGGTTCTAAGTTAATTTTTTTTTCGTTTATTACTGAATTATATTTTTATTCTTTTTTAATTCACACAAATTTAACTCAAGCCATAAGGTAAAATGTTTTCTAAAATCTTAACGCAATTTAATGCGTTTTTTATATATTATTTGAAAACACCTAAGTTTTAACATGTTTATGTATAATGTAAAAGTTTTATATTTTATTGTAGTTGTAACAATATAAAATCTTTATTCCTTCTTAAAATTTACATTGAAAATTAAAATGTACACGCAATACTTTGGAATAGATTTAGCTTAGTTTATTAAGCAATACAAGTTTATCTTTAAGTTGGTCAATAACAATAAAAGGAAAAAGATGCACGGAAGATTTACATTTAAAAGAAGAGTATTTTTCATACAAATGAAACTCACTTAACCACCTCTTAAGCAGAAATTCCTGTGTCCTTTGTTTTTTTTTTTTTTTTTTAATTTATAGCTTTTTAATTCGGTTTTTTAATTATTTTCGGAGCCAATTCGAAGATGCTTAACCTAAATTCTTGATCATATTTTGCATCTATTGCTAATAATTAACCCTTAATAATTGATTACTTTATATTTGCACGAATACTTGCACTGTTGTGCTAATAAAAATTTATTAAGCTTAGGTTTTAGTTTTAAGTCCTCGAACTGTTTAGCATCAAAAAGAAAAAAAAATCAATAAAAGTTCTGTTAGTTGTAAATTTCTGTTTGTTGAGCAATTTTAAAAAAGTATCTAAATAATGCAAGTGCGAACAATAACAAGGATAAAACCACTAGTTTATGGTAAACTCAGGATTAAACTAGGCTTAAACTTTTTTATGTTGCCATCTAACTAAGCCTCTTTGCGCCTCTAAATTTTTGTTATTGTATTGCTAGTGAATATCTGAGAAGAGCTACCTGGTGTATGCCTGTGTGCATATGTGTGTGTGGAATCCGATAGGAAAGTACATAAAAGCACTAAATTTAATAATTATTTTATTTAACTCAATGAGCGGTATAAATAAAGTGGAGTTTTTAAAAAAATCGTATTTTTCCATTTTTCGAAAGTATACGCAGCAAGCATTGAGGTTTGAGAATGATTTGAAAATGATTTGATATCAAATGCATTTCTCAAATGTCAAACGTTTGATATCGATTTGAGATTGATAGCATTCGGAGAGTTTAACTATGTTCTCATTTTCATTTTCATTTTAACTAACCGACTTCATTTTCATTATCATTTACGAAATCGATACTTTTTCGATTTAATTTTTATTTTCATTTTCTTTTTTTTATTTTTTTAGCTTT